>CM025851.1:907096-1236636 GCA_003952965.2 Morella rubra
ACCAATTTAACAAAAAAGCTAAAAAACACCATGTAGCAGCTTATCTATTTTAACAAATGTTAACAAAAAATTTTAACAAATGAACAGTGGTTCTCTATTTTTAGAGAACCACTATTCACTTCTCCATCTTAAAAAAATAATATTTCTCACGCTACCTTCTCTTTCTTTTTCTTTTCTTCCTCCCTCCTTTCTCCCTCTCTTTCTTTTTCTTTCCTTCCTCTTTCTTTTCTTCCGCCGTGCTTTCTCCTTCTCTTTCTTTTTCTTTTCCTCCTCCCAGCGTGTTTTGCTCCCAGCTCTCGCACTCTCCCTCTCTTTTTTTTTCTTTTCTTTTCTTCCTCCCAGCCCTTACACTCTCCCTCTCTGGTCTCTCATCGCAGGTTTGTCTCTCTCGCCTGAGGATATTGTAGGTTTTTTTTTTCTTTGTTCGACTATTGTTCATGCTTTTTGGGTTTCTATTCTTGTTGTTTACTAATTCTGTCTTTTAAATTTCATTGTTTTTGTCTTTTCTGTGAAAGCATGGCTATTGGTTACTTTGTGTGCTTTGGTACTTTGTGTTCGGTTGGAAGATTTGTTTTGAATTGCATGTTTTCTATTTGAATAAATGTCATAAAGAATGATTTCCATGCTTTTTGATTCTAAAGTGAAACCTGGTCCGATATTTTTATTGTGTAGGTGTGAATGTGTGTGTGAGAGAGAGATAGAGGGATAATTATCGTACTGTGTGGTGAAGGGGCCACAAAAATGAATGGTGTTGATGACACATGACACACCCCGTTCACAATTTTCAAGATGCTTCAGAGCACAAAATTTTCTTATTCCCTTTGGTAGAACATAGCTTATATCCATCCCGTTCACTGCCAACCCATAATTTTCCCATTTGGCTTGGAGTGTCTTAAAGCCTTACCGTCACTTGTACCTCAGAGAAAGAGGCTCGGCGCCATTGTCTTCTGCTCACGAATAGAATAGGTAGCATATATCCATGCACTTTATCCTAGCATATATCCATGAACTATCATCTCTTGTCTTCCTTAGAATGAAACCGTTTAAGAGTTGCACAAAAAAGGAAATCTGGGGAGTGTTGGAGAAAATGGAAAGATACTTTTACAACACGCATTTACTGCAACACTTATCCTAAAAATCGTGGGGAGCTATGCATTCCTTATTAAGTGAAACAGAACTCCAAAATGATTATGGATCATTCTCCTTTGTTAATAAAATGATTATTCACTTATGCATATATTAAAAACGAACTAACTTCAACTTTCCTCAGTGATTAAGATGTTATCATTGTGTGCTTTTATTAGGATGGATTCCCAAGAGCAAGGTGATACGGCTTTCATGGAGCTTTTACAAGGAGATGTTAACATGGACAACTCATTTTTGAATCAATCTCAACAAGTTTCGATATCGGTTGATCACTCCCAACCCCAAGTTCATGTGGCTCACACTAAGAAATCAACACGAGGTAGCAACTTCTCTATAGAGGAAGACAAGCTCTTGATATCGTCATGGCTAAATGTAGGCATGGATCCAGTGCTAGGGACTGACCAAAAAAATCACCAATTTTGGGAAAGAATTCACGCATACTACCATGATCATAAAGAATTCCCTTCTGAACGACCTGCTGCCTCTCTAACGAACAGGTGGTCAATAATTAAAAAATCAGTTTCTAAGTTTGCTGCATGCCTACATCAGATTGAACATCTCAACCAAAGTGGTACTACTGAACATGACAAGGTAAAACTTGTATTAAAATCATACACTAAATTTGCAAATTTCTATTATAGTGTTGGAATGCTAATTATTTTTGTATTTACTTTAATTTTTAGATTCAAAAGGCAAAGGCTGTGTTTTGCTCACAGAATAAAGGTGTAGGATTTCCTTTTGAACACTGTTGGAATATGTTGAAGGAGGAACAAAAATGGTTGTACCATGGCAACAAGGAGAATCAAAGAAAAAAATCATCTGTGGCAACATCTGTTAATGTCAGTCATGATCCGAATTCAATAAATGAAGGTGAAGGGGACAATGTGTCGCTAGGTACCAATGTAGACTTTGAGAGACCAATAGGCAGGAAAGCCGAGAAAGCAAAAAGAAAGATAAAAGATGGTTTATCTGAAGATGCTGTGGAATTGATGAAGAAGAAAACGGAAAGTCTTGAGGATGCACGTATCCAAGGAGAAGAATTAGTTCGCTTGGAACAAGAAAGAGTGCAGATTGAAAGAAGAAAGCTTCATTTGCAAGAGTTGGATCGGGAAGAGAAATTGGAGATTAAAAAGAGAAAGCTTCAGCTGCAAGAGTTGGATCGCGAGGAGAGAATAATGATGATCGATACAACTACGATGTCCGACTTGCAAAAGCAATATTGGAATGCACGCCAAAAGGAAATCATGGAGAGTAAAGAATGAAGAAAGTATGCATGATTTGCTCTTGTATTCTCTGTAGACTTTAATGTTTAGTATTGGACTTTAATGTTTAATCTTTATATATACATTTTTTATTAGGTAATTGTTTTTATTGAACATTTTAGTGAAATTGTCATTTTTATTGCACTTCAGTAGAGCACGGAATTTTTCACAATAGGTGGTTTGCTCCTTTTTTATTTTCTCTTATGCAGGGAGCAAACCCGGTTGTCATATTAAAATGAGAAAGTATACAATTAGAGATATTTTGGATATCTACGTTGTTTGAATATATATGAGAATAAAGCATATGCAATTTTAATGAACAATTAATATTATTCATAACCATATCTTAATTACGCGAACCGTTGTCATATGTGATCAGGTGCTACTTCTTCATCTATCATATGACCTATCACATGATGTCAGAAGGTCCGGATTGTACAACGGAATAAGCATCTCGGGTCTTGTAGTTGTTTCTTGCCAATCGATGATAATATTTATTCGTCTACAGACGTTACAATATTGGAAGAAAATATTCACGCGGAATAGTATCAAAGTCAAAGGACCCGATCAATATGGATATGGCGTGTCGAATACTTAGAAAACAATGCATGTTAAACTGAAAATAAAGACTAACTTAATACATTTTAAACTAAATACTAATATATTACAAATTATGCATATTAAACTAATCATTCATCTGAAGCTCCTATGATTGGCCGTGTAGTTGCCACAAGTGCTCAACTAGGTCCGATTGGAGTTCAGAATGAGTTTCTTTGTTTCTAATATGTAGATGATTACGAATAAACTTTGCAAGCATATCCGGTTCATCATGTGACACTGGTTCGAGAGGATTTGCATTGCGTTGTTCATAATCGAAGTCCAACGTGTCTTGTTCATCTCGTTCATCTTCAATGATCATATTGTGGAGAATTATGCATGCTTTCATAATGTCTTTAAGCTCAGGAACTTTGAAAAATCGTGCAGGCTGACGCACAATTGCAAATCGTGCTTGCAACACTCCGAAGGCACGCTCTACGTCCTTCCTTGTAGACTCTTGTGCTGCAGCAAAATATTTCTTTTTGGCTCCTATTGGGGCTGGGATTGTTTTCACAAATGTCGACCATTGCGGATATATACCATCAGCAAGGTAATATCCCATTGTGTAGTCATGACCATTAATAGAATAATTAACTCGAGGAGCACGCCCTTGAGCAAGCTCAGTAAACAAAAAAGATCTTTCTAGCACATTGATGTCATTGTTAGACCCAGGTAACCCAAAAAATGCATGCCATATCCAAAGATCATATGAAGCAACTGCTTCTAAGATTATAGTTGCTTCACGTTTATGACCAGAATACATACCTTTCCATGAGGTTGGACAGTTCTTCCACCTCCAGTGCATGCAGTCGATGCTCCCCAACATCCCAGGAAAACCACGACGTTCGCCAATCGCCTGCAATCTTGCAATGTCATTAGTTGTTGGTGACCTCAAGTACTGATCAGAGTAAAGAGAAACCGTTGCTTTCACAAATAGTTTGAGACTCTGCATTGCTGTAGCTTCTGAAATCCTCAGATACTCGTCCACATAATCACCGGTTACTCCATATGCTAGCATCCTAAATACAGCAGTAATCTTTTGAATAGAAGAAAATCCAAGTGTTCCAGCTGCATTTCTTTCTTGGGCAAAGTATGGTTGATGTGATTCAACCTCAGATACAATGCGTAGAAAAAGAGGACACCTCATCCGGAACCTCCTCCGAAATAGTCTGGGAGGGTATACTGGGTCTTCAACAAAATAGTCGAGCATAAGCCTTTTGTGGCCTTCCAACCGATTACGTATGATGTACTTACGACGTTGGATACCACCATGGTGCGATGCTGATCCTTCTTCCATAGCTCGGTTAATTACCTCTAAATCATCATCAGAGTCATCATGAAGCATTTTGGGAAGAAAAGAGCGACTCTTGAAGAAAAAACGAGCCATAAGAGAAAAATAGAAGTAGAATGAAAGTAAACCTTGGTTGAGGTGAATGACTATTGGAAAGCAAGTGGTCTTATTTATAAAACAAAATTATGACCGTTGGAATAAGACAAAATTTAAAAAATACGACCGTTGGAATAAGACAAAATTTTAAAAATTCGACCGTTAAAATAAAACAAGTATTTAAAAATATGACCGTTAGGATAGGACAAATTTTAAAAAATATGACCGTTAGGATAAGAAAATTTTTTAAAAATCTAATCGTTGGGATAAGACAAATTTTAAAAATTCCGACCGTGAGGAAAAGATAAAATTAAAAAAATCCGACCCTTTTAGAATAAGACAAATATTCAAAAATATAACTGTTATAATAAAACGAATATTCAAAAATATAAATATTAGAGAAAGAATAAAGAAATCTTTGAAAAATAATATTTAAATAGAATAGTAAAAGTAGATGGTTAAAATAGAGAAGCTGCTGGGAGTGTTTTTAAAAAGTTGATAGTTAAAATAGAGAAGTGTGTTTTTTGGTTAAAGTAGAGAACCAAATTTGAATAAGCTGCTAGGAATGCTCTTATGCAGGCAGATTTTTTGTTTTCGTCCATTGCTTTGGCTTTTTGTCATGATTGGTGGCCTGACCATGCTCGTTTTGCAGACAGAGGCAGACGAAACTGTGAATGAACATTTAGGGGGTTAAGTTCGCTATAAAGTATAATTTGGAGAGCTAAATTGCAAAATACAATAAAAATCTTTAAAAGAAGAATACTATTTTGCCCAAGAAAAGAACTTTCTTCTGCCAGAATTTTGGAGGTTGGCGAGCCATGGTACCCCCTACCTCTCCCTAGCTAGGTCCCGTTGCAGGTACTTATCCTGAGGCTATCTATTTTTCCTTTCCCATAGATCATGGCCCGTGTACTTTGGCAGAGATAGATCCTAAGACCTGGTCGGCTGTTTCTGACAAACTATTTTTGACCGGACATCACAAAATTTTACTAGGTTTAGAATAGGCGGAAATTGGGCCAAGACCCAACGCTTGGACCTATTCAATTAAATATCATACGCGAGAGCTTAAATTTCTAGAATAATTGATAAGTTCAAATTTAGTTTCTACATTAATTAGAATATGGGTTTATTAGTTTAATTGAATGCATGGGCAAGTTTTCTAAGTAAACAAACACGCACGGCCGCCCCCTCCACCCGTATCCCGACGTAAGATACGAGTTGTTGTGTAGTCTGCCGTCTGCTGGTTAACATGCTTCCCAGTTCCCACGTGGCCCCATCTTCAACTTTGCCAAAATAAGCAGCACAAAGTCTTCAAACAACACCCAGCAACTCTTTCCGTTATTATTCTAATGGGCTGACTAAGTTCTACCTCCTGGGTGCAGGTTTTAGAGCCTACTTTTACGACGGCGCAACTGTGCAGGTGAAGTTAGATTTGCGTTAAGAACCCGGAGGTCAACGGGCTCCCGTGAAGGTGGTGGTGATTAATATTTAATGGATCCTGTCCGAATCACGTGCCTGACAGTTGGTGCTCAGGTCGGCACGCCACAGGATTTTATAACGCCGCCTGAGTTGAGGAGGTAGTTAGGAAAAAAGTTGATTGAAAGACCTTGTAACTTGTCAGAGTTTGTATATCGTTATTAGATGTAGGGTGTTTGTAATTTTGAGGAATATTTTTAAAATTTTTATTTTATTAAAATTATTAAAATTTGTAGAAAATAAAGTATGTATATATATAAAAAGTTAAAAATTTTAGAATGATCTCAAATTATTGAAGAAATAAACGTCGGTGATCCGATTTCTTTTAGAGTGTAGCGTATGGGTGGTATCTGAACATCATTGCAACTCACAAAAAAAATGATTATCTGACGTGTGTATAGAAGGTAAAAAGAAAAAAAATATTATAATAAATCTCATATCTATAAATAATAAAATAAATTACATTCATAACTTTTATTTCACATAAGTGAATCCTAACCTTCCATTCGATTTATCAGTTAAATCAACTGAGGTGAACTCAGATGCCGTTTAACTGTCAAATTGAATAGAGAGTAAAGATTGATGTCGTTAAAAAAAATTATGAGGCATGATTATACAAATTGTTATACAGTTTAATTTAATTTTTACCTATAAAATTAGGGCGTACCATGTCTGTATAGGTAGTCTTTCATTGCTGCCTTGTAACTCCTATTTTATAGCTTGAATTTGTGTAAAAGAGGTAGTAATAACTTCGTCTAAACGTCGGTGATCCGATTTCTTTTAGAGTGTAATGGGTGGTATCTGAACATCATTGCAACTCACAAAAAAAATGATTATCTGACGTGTGTATAGAAGGTAAAAAGAAAAAAAATATTATAATAAATCTCATATCTATAAATAATAAAATAAATTACATTCATAACTTTTATTTCATTTTATTAAACTCCATAAGTTTTTTTTTTCAAAAAATTGAATCCTAACCTTATTCGATTTATCAGTTAAATCAACTAAAAATTGATTTAGATTGATTGTATTCTTACAAATTTAAAAGTAAATATAAAAGTGAACTAGAATTTTTATGTTTTTATTTAAAAATATGGTATTTAATTCAGTCATTTTTCATGCCGTTTAACTGTCAAATTGAATAGAGAGTAAAGATTGATGTCGTTAAAAAAAATTATGAGGCATGATTATACAAATTAGACGTTATACAGTTTAATTTAATTTTTACCTATAAAATTAGGGCGTACCATGTTATTTTTCCTTCTGTATGGAACAAGTTATCTTCTACTTTATTATTCTTTAGCAATTGATCTCGCAACTTACTATTTTTTTAAATGCTGGTAGAGATTGTAGCAGATGATCGAAAAAAGAGAGTAGTATTTTTGAACGATTACGTATATTTGTTTTTAAATCATTAGTTATTGAATGGGAAACTTCGAAAAAATGTAAACCATATAAAGATACATATTGATCAATGAATTCGTTATGGATTCCTGTTACTACGCAAGTACCAGGATGTTGACAATTGACTAATCAAAGTAAGGAGAAAATGGTGGCAACTGCAGAAGAAAGAGCTTCACTTTCTAGTAGTTTTTTTTTTTTTTTAACGAACAAGGTGGACAAGGTCACGATCCAATAAACTACTAGAAGTATTTATTTATTTATTAAGAAAGGCAGTCTTACCTTAGCACTAGTAAGATCAATAGACTTTTCGTACCCATCCAATCCAATCCAATGACGTGGTTTGCTTATCTGGACAGAGAAGGGGTCACGTGTCAGTTGGGAATTTCTAGCATATACTGTATAATAATAATAATAATAATAATAATAATAATAATAATAAGATATTTTATAGCATGTAAGAGTAGAAATACGAAATGGAGATGAGAACCAGGCGGCCAACAAGGGATTTGGGTCAAGGGTGGGCTATGCTCTCGGAAAAATTATGCAATCCATCATATCAAGAATATTGCTCGGAATTAAAATTAAAGAACATAATATATGCGACTTTGGAATTACTCCACAAAAGATTACATTATTTGCGGGTACACCCATGTGAAAAGTAACGCTGTGATGAATAATGGCCCATCGCTAGAGATAACTCGACAATTGTCAATACAAATCACGAGTGACTGCCTGTTCTGCGAGGTGAAGGCCAGACAGCTACAGGCAAAAATTGAAACGATTTGTCAAATTCAGGCAATCGCTACTACAAAACCTTACATCATCCACCTCAATAATGAATAGCTTTGCGTTACGACTTGACTTAAAGTCTTTGATTTTTCTTCTTTTTTAGATAGAAGAACAAGAAAAAAAAGAAAAAGAAGAAGGTAAATAAATTGTTACTTCTATCTATATCTACCTCTACTTTTCCCAACAAGCATTATTGCATCCAACATCCTGAATTTGAAGTTGTAACAATTTAATTACTGGATTTAAAGTTAAAGAATTTAGTTGCCACCTGAATTTTCTACATATTAATTAAAGGGTTAAATACACTTTGCCCCCTTATCTTTGAGGGTATTTTTACACATTACATTCAATGTATTATTTTTGAAACATTAGACTTATAAAGTTACATATTTTTTCAATTTGGACCCTATATTGTAATTGAGCGTCAATTTAGACGGAGCCTGAGTAAGATGTATAAATACCCCCAAAGATAAGGAGGGATAATGTGTAAATACCTTCAAAGATAAGGAAACAATGTGTAAACACCTCCAAAGATAAGAGGAGCGAAGAAAGAGGAGGTCAATGGTAGATTCGTAAGCTTACTTAGGTGAAAGCCACGTGAGAGGCAAGTTTTGACGAAAATCTGTCTAAATTGACACTCAATTACGGTACATGATCCAAATCGAAAAAATGTGTAACTTTTTGGATCCAATTGCGGTGTAATGTGTAAATACTCCAAAAAATAAGGGAGCAAAATATATTTAACTCTTAATTAAATTTGCCACTGATATGAAAAAAATAATAATCAAACTTGTTGCTATAAAAGCCCATGGCAAATAACTATCCGGATTAGGACATTAGATTCTTTTATAGAACCTGGGTAAATGTCCAAATCATTGTTGGAGATGGCATACACATACTCGTAGAGACGGTTGAAAAACAAGTCAAAGAAACAATTCTTGAAGAGGAGAATGCTACATCCAGTGAAACTGATTAAGATCTTAGCTAACAGATGATAGAATGACTTGATCGATGTAAATTCAAAATTTGTATTTTAATTCTTAAGAGAGATACTTGCTGAGAGTTGTAGCATACTCTGTATAAAACACTTGTATAGCTTATGTAATTATGTTAATGAAAAATGAGAAAAATTACCTTTAGTTAATTAAGCCTAATCAATATATATCTCTGCTTTATGACTTGAACGCAATTACTCTGTTTATCTTTCCCCTTTATTTTTTATTTAAAAAAACAAAAATAAATCAATATACAAAGGCTATAATACACATATATATATATAGTCTGTCAACGTAACATAATTCGTGTAATTTGAGATAACGAAAGGGTAAATGCACTTTGAAACCAAGCAACTACTGACTGACACCAGAAACTTGACAGAAACATAACCAAAAAATAAAGGACGTTGCTGAGTCCAATAGGAACGAACAAACCTCACTCTAACCACATAAACAAATCAGAACTAAGCTCACGCGTGTTATGTATCTGGTACATATATTTGGTGCATGACACGAAACTAGAGCGAGTCTATCTGGATGTTAACTGGTCACAACCCGCAATCATGACTACCGCCAACATATAAAATGTCCGTCTATTGCTAGCGGAGAACAGGCCAACATTACCAGGTAGGAATTTCCTTCCAAAGGTGAAGAAAGTTTGCAAGAAAAGTTCACCATTTAAATATTTTAGCCAAAAATAATTGGGTTTAAATTCGCTTTTGTCTCTTGGTGTAAATAGAGAACAAAGGGTTGGGACGGAATATGTCAGGTAAAAATAATATAAAAAGATTCGCTATGGTCTCTCTCTCTCTCTCTCGTTTTTCTTTGCCCATTCTTTCTGGTCTATTATTTGCTTCAAGTAGTCATTCCGGCTCCTGAAAGCTTCGAGGAAGCTGCGCTGCCTTCTTTTTTCGTTTTTTTTGTCCGCTTACGAAGGGTTGTGACTTGTGACTCGGTCTGCGTTTTATGAAGGAGGAGACTTTTATTTCCCTGTTGTTCTTTATTTTTTTTGAGCAGCATAAAGAAGGCCTTTTTTGCCAAAGAAAAATATATGTACATCGATCAAAACTGGTGACAAGCACGGAAAAAGAAGAAGGGTGGAAACTGTTTGTATGCAGACATCTAAAAAGTCAGTCGCTGGCGTTTGATACGCTCCGAAAGGTAACCAAAAACCGACAGGCAAACGCGTCCTTGTAAGACTCTACCCCACCAAGCAGAGTCGTTGTCACTTTCAGATAGGCGGCTCTGCCGTAAGCTTTAGTTCTTAGACCAAGTCCATTTTATTCACGTACAGCAAACATTTCTGCTCTACCTTCTCTCTCGAGGAAGATTAGTTTTTTCTTCCGCAGTTAGTCAAATAAAAAGACAATTAAATAACCAAGTTACATTTTCAGTGAACGCGTTTTCAAATGCTAGTGGGTCTACATTAGCTTGCAACCACGCGAATATGGTTTTGGCTCTGATCTTTATCCATTCAAGTTTCGCCCAAAACTTTCGATTTACGTTTCTTCAATAAGCAGTGAGCTCCATTTTGTTCTTATGAACTCGGATTGTGATCGAACTTGTGCAAAAAAAGTCTGCTGGAATCGTCGTGTTTGTAATTCAGTTGGTGTCATTCCGATCCAGAATGGACGAGAAGTGGAAATTGAGCCGTTTGGTTGGCGTTTTCGTGGTGTGCTTACTGTGTCAGGATTTGAGTCTGAGTTGGTGTCTCAACGATGAAGGTAAGAGCTTTTCGGTTCATCTTGTTCCTTCTTCCCCCCTCCCTTTCCTCCTCCGGAAAGTTGAAGAAAAATGATGAGCGGGGTACCTCTCTTTTGTCGCAGGTTTGGCTCTGCTAAGATTTAAAGAGAGAGTGATAAGTGACCCCTTTGGCGCGTTGTCGAATTGGAAAAAGGAAGATGGAGAGGTTGATTCATGTTCGTGGTTTGGGGTTGAGTGCTCAGACGGAAAAGTCGTGAGCTTGTGAGTAATTCTTCTTCTTCTTCTCGGTTGTCTTTTTTATATTGGAAATAGTGGGTGCTTCTGCTTCTCCTTGGATCCTCGGTTTTCTTGGCAACCAAAATGGATATTACTAATCGTTAGATTTAGTTTTTTTTACATGGATCAAGAAAGCTTTACTTCTGCGCTTGTCCTGAATTGTTAGTTGTTGATGGTAACAGAGATTAATTTTTTTGTTTAATCTAAAAGAGGTTCAAATGTTGGGGAAGGCAAGCCATACAATGCTTTAAATCACGGGTCAAAAAATTTAATCTTTAACTCTTTTGGACAAGTGGAATAAGTTCCATTTTAGGACTTCATTATGGGCTCTTTGCAAAGAATTGTATTCTTGTCAGATCTTGGTCCTTGTTTCTTGCTGTGGATTTTAGGTTGTAGAAAGAATTTAGAGCTTCGACTAATTTACCGCTGCATCAGATTTGATAAGGTGGAAGGCAGGGTGGTAGTGGACTATATAAATGTTGATTTGAAATTAAGCCATTAATTATGTTGTTTTGGAGCTCAATTTATTCATCTGGTCATATTGGCTATTCAAAACTCGTGATTCATAACTATGAGTGCGTGAATTACAGTTTAATGTTGTAATGAAGGAGTGACACTTGGATTTATTGAATGTGCAGGAACTTGAAAGACCTTTGTCTGAGAGGAACAATGGCACCCGAGCTTGCAAAGCTAGTCCAGATAAAGTCAATGTAATAATTTACAAGTTACCCCTAGTTGTCTAATAATCTCTAGTCCATGCTGTTTCAAAGTTCTTTTTTCCCAGTGAATCACGAATACTTTGCATTTCTGTGCAGTGTTTTGCGCAATAATTGTTTTACTGGAATCATTCCCGAAGGTATCAGGGAGCTGAAGGAGTTGGAGGTGTTAGATTTGGGATACAATAACTTCAGTGGGCCGCTTCCAGCTGAACTTGGCAGTAATCTCTCACTCATACTCCTGTAGGTTTGGTGATACTGTTCAATTTTCATTGAGGTAATATTCTTTACTTTTTCTCTCATCCTTAAGCTAATTTCTTTCCTGCCTACTTTGCAGTCTAGTGGACAACAACGAGCATCTTGAGATCTCATCTCCTGAGATTTATGAACTTCAGATCCTTTCTGAAACTCAAGTGGATGAAAATGAGCTTTCTAATGCAGCTAAAGGATCATCTTGCCGCAACGAACACGTTGCTTGGTATGCCGTTGCAATCAATTTGAAGCTGTTGTTGTGTTGGGTCAATATAATGCTCCAATCCGGTAGAATCATGGGAAAACCCCTTGAGTTTACAGGGTGCCTGGTTTTAAGTAACCTTTTGATGGTTCTCACATGGAATCACTTTAATGCAAAAGCCAAACTGGGAAAACTTGAATGTGAAATACTAGGGTACATTATATTGTTCACAAATTGATTGTGGTTGCTGATGTTCGCAAAAAAGGCGTAGACCCCCCGGTCGCCACAGGACCTTTTGATGTCAATTCCATGTGTTTTGATAATTATGGGACCTGTTATGGTTCATTTTTTGACGGATTTTGTACATGGTTCCAGAGTTTGTCTCTGTTTTACTTATATCATCTAAACTTGCTTCTTGTCTTTGATAGTGATGTTGCCCAAAGGGAAGATGCAGTTCGTAGGAGGCTGCTGGGAAGCATAAAAGTTCTAAAACCCACATCTCCTCCTCCTTCCTTTCAAGTCCTCCAACCACATGTGTCTCCGCCAGTTGTCCCAAAGGCAAAAGTGCATCCCCCTGCTCCAACCCCTTCTTCACCACCTCCCCACTCTGCTCCAACCCCTTCTTCACCACCTCCCCACTCTCCTCCAACCCGTTCTTCACCACCTCCCCACTCTCCTCCCACCCCTTCTTCACCACCTCCCCACTCTGCTCCAGCATCCATAAGTTCCAAGAAAAATCATCATCTAGCAGCAATATTGGCCGGAACGATAGGGGGTGCCCTCCTAATTTTAGTCGTTGGCGTATATCTCTGTAAAAGCAATAAGGTAGCTACTGTTAAGCCTTGGGCCACTGGTTTAAGTGGACAGCTTCAGAAAGCATTTGTAACAGGTAATTCTTCTCTCTCACTCAGACGAAAGGAAAAAAAGATGGATGTTAGAACATCTTTTTTATCTGGTTTACCAACTCATTTGTTTTTGTCACAATGGCCATGCTTAGCTCATTTCAGAGAAACAAGCTGAACATGAGTGGATACGTGACAAGTTTCACTTTTAACCAAAAAAATTGGAAGACGATATGTGACAAATCAATCCAGAGAAAACAATAAAAAATCTGCCCTGAATAGTTGAGATCATCTCATGTATGATTGGTTATTTGCATTGCAGGTGTGCCAAAGCTCAAGAGATTGGAGCTTGAAGCAGCTTGTGAAGATTTCAGCAATGTAATTGGTTCTTCAGTGATTGGTACAGTTTACAAAGGGACATTGTCTACTGGAGTTGAAATAGCTGTGGCCTCTGTTGCAACGACCTCTGCCAAGGATTGGTCAAAGAATTTAGAAGCACAGTTTAGGAAGAAGGTATTTGACAAACAAAATGCATTGAACCATGTGAGGCTTTTTTGCGTTCCAAGAGTTCCTTAGTGGTTCTATGGCTTTATTTGCAGATTGACACATTATCAAAAGTTAACCACAAGAATTTTGTCAACCTTCTTGGATACTGTGAGGAAGAAGAGCCTTTCACCAGGATGATGGTTTGTGAATACGCCCCAAATGGAACTCTCTTTGAGCATTTACACAGTGAGTACCTTGCTGTCATTATTGAATATGCTCCAACTAGACAGTGAGTACCTTCTTGCGCCACTGATGTGGCTATCTGTGAGATTAGAAGAGAAGAAGAGGGAATATTTTGAAACAAGAAATGTTAAGAAAAAGCCAACGTGTTTTGTGTTTGGTCCTGACGTTAAATTAACGTCTGAGGTTGCAACAACATTAAGCTTTTGAAATTATGTTGTAGTGTAGGAGTTTGAGGTTGATACATAATCGGGCAATGGAAGACTATTCGCACTCATCAAAGATAAAATTAGAAAGATCGTTTGCTGAGTTTGGTGGCAAATCTTAGTGATAAGCACTTATTAGTGTTTAGCTTCTAATATTATTGATTAATATTTCTAATTTCCATTTCCTGCAGTAAAAGAGGCCGAACACCTGGACTGGGGAATGCGACTTAGAATTACAATGGGAATCGCTTACTGCCTTGAACATATGCACCAGCTGAATTCACCTATAGCCCACAACAACCTGAACTCTGCAGCTGTCTTTCTCACTGAGGATTATGCAGCCAAGATCTCAGAGTTCAGTTTCTGGAATGAGCAACCATCGATAAGCCTGGAAAGTAACGTCTACAGCTTTGGTGTCATATTGTTCGAAATTGTAACTGGCAGACTCCCTTACTCCGTTGACAGTGGCATACTTGAAGACTGGGAATGTGACTATTTGAGAGGAGAGCAACCGCTTAGAGAAATGGTTGATCCGACTTTGACATCCTTCCAAGAGGACCACCTGGAGCTAATTGGTGAGGTGCTGGAATCATGTGTCCACCCTGACCCTAAACAGAGACCGGGAATGAGAGAAGTCTGTGCAAGATTGAAAGCCATAACTGGAATAACACCTGAGGGAGCACACCCTAGACTTTCTCCTCTTTGGTGGGCAGAGCTTGAGATTTCGTCAGCGGATGCAAGCTAAAGCGTACAACTTGAATCTTGCGTGCAAATTAAAGTATGAACGGGTTTTTCTACTGTTGGTGAGGCACTAAAGAAATTGCCTTTTTGTTCGTACAACAGAATTGGTCATAGTATAATACCAGCTACTTGTATATAACTCATAGAAGGGAAAATCGGGGGAATCTTTTTGAGTTCATATTGGCTTCTGTTTCAAATTTGGGCCGTGAAACTACGAAAGCACACAAAAGCATATCTAAAGTCAAATTAACGATAAATCATCCATTCTCCAAGGGCTCCAGCGGGTCGCCTTGAGACCTCTGTCTCTCTCTCTCTGCATTTTTTTGTGTACGTACGTCCGGTGTCTAACATGTGACTCTGAAGCATTTTCGTTAATATTCGTAAAATCTAAAGAAAAACCGCCTCCAACTGAAATGACAACGCAATCTTTCTCCCTTAACATATCGTAAACCCGTGCAGAGATTACCACTTCATGGCTTTTACGTTTTCCTAGTCCAACTCTCTCATGGCTATCTCAAAAGATTGCCGGGGGATGCATCAGACAAACAGTAGCCCATAAGAAAAACAAGGTTCAAAACCAATATTAAGGTTGTAATTTCCAACATACGTGTATTTATGCACGTTTAAGCAAGTGCTGTTGATTATAGATGCCTGTATGATAGAGCCGGCCGCCACCAACCTCTATTAATATATACCAAAATCCCAAAAATCAGGGCGACAAATTTGAAGCCACCCCTATCTCATCCTTTCTTTTTTCGTTTTGCAATGTATTCCTCGTATCATTTCTTATTAAAGATGAAAGTAATCGTTGTTTTATTAACTTTCAAATCTTTGTGGCCTTCACGTCTGTATCATCTGTATCAGTTAACAGAAGAAACAAAAAATCATTGCGAGTCGTTGACATGCAGCTGAATTAGTAGCAACCACGTCCTTCAGAAAAAGCATTTCCAAGGATCACCTGAAGTTGTATGCCACCAGCAGACTATATAAATCCTTCTCCATCCTATATCTTTTTGCCGCAAAGCACTTTCTTTCAAAAGTCTCCAAGAGCAGCACCCCCCCCCACCCCCCTCTCTCTCTTCCCGGGTTCCCCCACTCAAGAAAATGGCAAGCAGCCGGCTCTTGATCCTCTTCGCATCGCTCATGGTCATCGAGTTGGCCTTCCCTACCATCACGGCTGCTCATCCGGAGAAGAAAATTGAGGTGGTGGTCGAAGGTATAGTTTACTGCCAGAGCTGCGAGGCCGCTGGAACATGGTCTTTGACTGGGGCCAAGCCAATCCCCGCTGCCAAAGTCAGTGTCATTTGCAAGAACCACAAGGACCAAGTCAGCTACTACAAGGCGTTCGAAACAGATGGGAACGGCTACTTCTACGCACAACTTGATGGCTACACAATACACAGTCTGTTTGACCATCCCCTCCAAGCGTGCTATGTGAAGCTCGTCTCGTCTCCTCTTGAGAACTGCAACCTCCTTACCAATGTTAACAAAGGACTGTATGGAGCCCCACTACGTTACGAGAACAAGAAGTTCTACGGAAAAGACTACTTGACTGTCATCTACGCTGCAGGCCCCGTGGCATTCCGTCCAGATCATTGCCCTGTCCACTCCTGATGATCACAACTAATCAATCCTCTTACAGTTTACGGTTGTCCCTTGATTCTTCATTTTGATGTGTATTAATACTGAGATGAGTCTTTCCTTTTGCTTCCTGGTTTAATCGTGATGAGATACGAACGCGTAGGGCTTTCGTTTTTTTTTTTGTTGTTGTTGTTGCTGTACCTTTAATAAACTACTGAGTTGTGTTAAATGAGAATCCTTCATTTAAATGTTTAAGCTCGCTAGCCAGACTCAAAACAATGTTCTCAAATTACAGAAGGCGGCTTTGCCGATAAAAGAAAAGATCCTAATAACAAAAGGAGGTGGTGTTCGCGTAAATGCAATTATGGAGAATGTCGCTGAGACAGCGGCTCACTGGCAGGCACGTCCGCAAAACATTTCTCAAAAGTCAAAGTTGTTGATTGTCCCTTCATCCCTAGGTGAAAGTCGTTTCTTTCTCTTGTTCAAAATTGGAGTTTCCTCGCCAGCCCAGTATCTATTGTGGGCTTCATGCGGCTATCCTCTACGTTATGAACAAAACAACTGAAAGGAAAGTATGATGAGGATGCGAGGATGCGAGGATGCGATATATGCTGCAGGCCCCTTGGCTTTCGGCCTAGCTCATTACCCTCTCCCAACTTAATACCAAGCTTACTGACAGTTATGATGGCCCCAGTGTACTCTTTACTTTAAATGGGATAACACGAGGAATACAAATGGATGACATTATCCAGGCACAAATGAGCTCCAGCTTAATCCGAAATAAAATAGTATAAATACTCGGAAAACTCGGCAAAAACGAATAGATCCATTTTGAGATGTCATACTTGAAAACATGGCTTATCAATTCTCTTTTTCCCCTTCGACATCCAACATACTTGATTCACATATAGCGACTTACCATATTCTCAAAAGTCCAATGGCCCTCCAAACATCTTATTTATATCGTCCATGGCTTCCTTTGTGAACACGGTTGGCTCAAACAGGTCAAATTCTCTTGATTTTGCGGATAAGTTTGGCTGCATCTGAACTTCCTGGTGTTCTTGGTCATCATCAGGAAGTATTGAAAACCCACTAAAATCTCTTTTATGCACCGGTGCTTTGTCCTGCTTTTTCGATCTCTTAGTCCGAACAAAATCCATTGGCTTCCCAAACATGTTATTAATATCATCCATAGCCTCCTTCAAGTTGATTGTGGGGTCTACTAAACCATGGTGGCAAACATTTTCAACTTCCCCCGGCTCATCTAAAATAGTTGACCCAACAAACCTACAGACAACTGTGTCCTCTCCATACTTTGCTCGAGCTGGGCTTTCAACATCCTGATCATCAGAACCTTCGGATGCAAGATCCTTTGGTCTAAGAAACACAAAAGCATTTCCATGTGAACCAGATGAGATGGAACCTTCTATCTTACCTTGATCATCATTCTGCACAAAGTTATCCTCATCACTTCTCTCTTCAATTTCACCACTTTGTTCATCATCAATAAATATTTCAAATTGTTCTTGTTGATACTGGCAAGTCTTGGTCCTACTATGCTGCAGGATTGAAGCTCCTTTTTCTCTTGGTCGGATTGTGTTTGATCTCCTACCAACTGGAACTGTCTCTATTGGTTCTCTAAACATGCTATTGATGGCATTTATGGCCTCCTTCATGTTCACTGTAGGATCAACCAGACCATGATGGCAAGCATCCTCAGCTTCAGACTTTCCGACAATGACACTGTCTACAAACTTCACGGCAACTGTATCATCACTGCAAAGCATCTGCAATTCATCAGACTCTCTTTCAGTAGTTTCTTGTGGCTTAGATGTACTTCCAGGTCCAAGCTTTCCAATGAACTCCTTCCTCTTGAACAAATCTTGACTAGTTCTAATATTGCAAGAATTTTCTGAGACACTAGCATAATTAGATTCCATTAATGGCTTAACACCGGTAGAACTTTTTTCTAAAATCTTCTCAGGAGTTTGATCACCAGCCCTGCATATATTTTCTTTTCCTTCTTCAGCTTTACTGCCATTTGGCGGAATGCTACTAGCAGATAATGGCCTCTTGGTGGTTTTTCCTTTCTGTCGCTGCAGGACATCTGCTCGTGGTTAGAGAATGATGGGCTATCCTAAAATAAACAGAGTCCAATACACAAAAGCACTACCAGGGTCGTCTTCTTCTTGTATCTCTCTATGCGGTGAAGGAACTGCTCATACGATTGCTGTAATTCATCAACTGGCTCTGCAAGGCTGCTTAACAGACAATTTGAATGTGAATCTATCTACTTTCCAAGTTTCACAACAACAAAAAAAACAATATCCTCTAACATTTGAGCTGGTTATTAGGACGTCAATAAGAGGTCATCTACATTTGATAAATAATTTATTCACTATGTTTCTATTTAATGACGAATGATGTGGTGGAACTGGGAAGTTCAAGGAAACTAGCAGCACGAGTTAGTTGATACAAGTTAAGGTTACTTTTTCAGCAAAAACAGATATTAGAGCACGGTTTCACTAGATATTGGAATTACTCTAAACGCTACTGCCCGCAAACCAAGTCTGTGAGATACACTTCAAAACAGATTCATTCACGAACATGTTCAGTGCTTTAATGGTTGCATGAAATCCCTCTGTGGCAAGTTGGCATTCCTAGTGTCCCATGTTCACATTACCCTCTCGAAGGGTTATACTACAGTCTAGAGCATGAGGGCAATATTCCAACACAGCGAAGGACAAATAAAGCACTAGAGCACTAAACACAGTAAGAATTCAAACTTGAGGAAGACAGAGCATCATTAAGCGTAGCAACAACATGAGGGCCTTTTGCACAAAGGTTCAATGCATGCTATCTAAAACACGAAGCACTTTGTTATATGGCTGTTACTATGTCCGACTCCGAATTACTTGTAATTTTTTATGCAGATCTACAACAAAGGAGACAATCGTCCATTCATACGCAATATGAGCAAATGCGGAAGGAGTCAATTTTCCTTCCTCCCATTCAAATATCCAACAAAAATGCAGAAGAAAACTTACTTCTTCACACCCAGATGGTACATTTTCTCAGCCTCGTCAAATTTTTTGATCTTCTCGTAGTGAAGAGCATATGCCTGGTAGAACAAAGACCGGTTCGTCCCGATGTGGTTTACCTCCATGGTCCTCAGAAGTTCTCGGGGGTCATCCACAAAATCCATCTACTCACAAAACAGATAAACAAATAACAATAGCTGAGTAACTGAGAGAGTTCAAAAGCGTGAGATTTTCACACTTTTTTCAAATATCTTCTTCCATTTCGCAGGAACCCAAACTGCGGTACACCGCACGGAAATTGAAGGACCGGAATTAAAATCGTCATCAAGAATTGAAAAGAAAGATGTTTTTATCAACTACCAACTGTAACCAAACGCGGATGTAGCGTAAGTCGTTTCGATAACGCCGATCGGACTCGAAGGTCTGCACGCACTTCTGCAAAAACCTGGGGAGTTTCTCATTCAGAAGTTGAGAGGGCAGCGACTCTTTCATCTTTCGGATCCCTCTATAGCCACACAAACAAGTATCCCAGACAACTCATACTCAATCCAAAAAATAGGAAGCAAATTAATAGAACCGACACACAATGGGAGAGTGTAGTTAAGCACCATACCGAAGCCATGGGATAAGAGGGTCTTTTCCAGAGTAGGTTTTGATGTCTGAGATTAAGGAGGAAAATAGGTCGCTGGTGTTGTTGGCCATGGTTTTGGAGCAGAGTTGAAGATTGTGCTGGCGGTGGTCTCGAGCCAATACCCCAGTTTGAATTTGCTTTGGGCCCTTGGGGATGTGTAGCAGTATTCCTTGAATTTGCGGGCGTCTTATGGGTATCCGTCTTCTGGGAGGTATTTGCTTGCTCCGTATATGGACCCGTGGGCCGGACACTTGATCGAGACAGCTTGCTAATATGGCCTGTATGATCCTTTTTGTTCCTTTCTTCTTCTTTTTCTCCCCCTAACAGGTTTTCAATTAGTAAAGCCTCCGAGATAATGCAGCTTTTAAATGTGTGTATATTTTGTTTGTATATACACAAATTTTTTTTTTTGAATAGCAAGAGAATTCCCCGGTTCCCCTGTATATATACAATCTTTACGTCATGATTTTCCTTTATACCAAGCTAAAGGAAAATCAGTCTCTTATATCGTGGCTTATAGGGATAAAATTTCAAATTTTATACACTATTAAACCATAAAATTTGTACTTTCTTAGATTGCTAAACATAATCTCGCATATGAGAGAAAACCAAGTCACCTTGCCCATAAACTCCGAAGCAACAACCTTAAGCCTATCGATTTCATTGTCCTCCATGTGGCTCACATAGAGCGTTTATAATTACATTTTTTGTTTATGCACTGTATCATAATCAACCACTAATAACTTTTTGAAAAAAAGTTGTGACATGATCTACCTCTATAATCAACAAACATGTTGATTTAAGGTTGTTGTGCACAATGTCTTCAAAATTTGTTGGTTCATCCAATTTCTCCATGAGCTATGTATCGACACTATTTTACTTTGTATAATATATTTCACCCACGATTTTCATCATTAATAAATTATAATCTTGTAAAACTATCATGATCATTTATAAATAAGTTGAATACTTGAAAAAAAAATATTCTTGAATTTGAGTGACATCTTTATTAAGTTTTAACATCGTTAATCAAGTAAAATGATACTTGATCGTGCCATATATTTAACTTATGAGATCGTGATATTTGTTATTTCTAACCTTTACATTTTGTTTTGAGTGAAAAAGGAATTTTGTTACATTTGATTTTGTGCATAAAGTTTGAATGAACTTGACCAGAGAAGAAAGGCAGCCACCAAATTAAGAGTGCAACAACAAATTTTAAATACTTGAATTGATTTCATAGTTTATGTATTATTTGGTGCAAGGATATTTCTTTTATTGAACTAATAAATTTTTATAGTCGAGAAAATAAAGCATTATTTTATTTTGGAGTATAACTGGCAGAAGGAAACATTTGATCTAACAAGCACAACAAAAAATTCGTCCTGATAAATGATATCTGAAATAAAAAGAGAATTAAGAATTTCGAAACACCAAAAAAAAAAAAAAAAAACAGAATAACCGCATACGGTTCTTATTGTCCATGGCACTACCGGCCCCCTTCTCCAACTGTCACCCATTCGGTACAATTCGTCACCGCCGCTTCCAAAACACAGTCTCTCTCTCTCGCTCTAATCGCTCGGCAGCATGGCCAACGCAGTCGAAGAAAAAGAAGCTCAAACCCCACCAAACCTTAACACCGACGAAGCAGAACACCAAAAGCCCTCAAATGTCGAAGAGGAGAAAGACGACGTCGTGGGAGACGACGACGAGGACGAAGAAGAAGAAGAAGGAGAAGAAGAAGACGAAGCCGAGGACTCGGAGCAAGAACCGCCGCGGAAGCCCCTATCTAGGGAGTCACAGTTACGCGAGCACAAGTCGAAAATGGACGGTCTCTTCCGCCGAATGCGGACCGAGAAGGTCAATCTTCGAGTCCACGATGTGGTGATCAAGGGCAACACCAAGACCAAGGACTGGATCATCGAGGCCGAGCTCGAGAGCGTGAAGAGTGCCACGACGTTGCAAGAGCTGCTCGAGGCGGCTGGTATTGTCAATGCCAGGCTTCAGCAACTTGAGGTTTTCGATTCCGTTAAGGTCACGCTCGATGCGGGTCCGCCGGAGCTTCCCGGGACCGCGAATGTCATTGTCGAGGTCGTCGAGACTAATAGTCCTCTGTCCGGAGAGTGTGGCGCTTATATGAAGACAACGGTACGGCGTCTTATAGTGTGGTTTTTTTTTCTTTGTGGGTTTTGAGATTCACAGTAATGTTAGGGGTTTCGTTTTTTTTCAAGGAACGAGTTTGTGTTGTGTTTGGTTGGTGAGTAACCTGGAGATGGAAAGGAGTAAGGAGATTCTGTGCTTTAGAAACATAAGCATCTAATGTCCACACAAACACATATGTATCTGCTTGTATGCATTTATTTATAGTCTCTCGATGAAAATGTTAATTTAGGCTTGACTAATTGGCAGAGTTGTTAATTGGGGTTTCTGAAATGGGTATATTTCTTTAATGGATTTGTAGCTGACTCAATGCGCATTCGCATTTCAAATTCTTGCATATATTCATCGGGAAATCTGATTGCTGATGGAGACTTTGCACGCATCGTAATGAAGCCAGACCAACTGTTCATAGTTTAAGGCTTACCTCTGCAATCTCGCTACCAAGTACAGAAAGTACTCTTTCTGGACATGCCTTAGCGTTGTACTAAATGTCTATTCAGAGAACTAACTGTTTTTGGGGAAGGGGTTGGTCATCGAAGGTAGTGAGTGGCTGTTCAAGGTCACTGGGAAGTAAATACTTTCGATTGACTGTTTTCTTGAGAATCGTGGTTGGAGGGAGGACAGTGCAATTTTGTAAAATATGGGTTGGGAGTGAGTCCTGCACTTTATATCTGGATCTTCTTGATGATTTAGTCAAGGCCTATATCAGCATGTACACTTCCATATGGTCAAAGGGGATAGGAGATGGACTTTCAGCTTCATTCATTGTTGTCTGCATCAAGTAGCGACCACAAACGAGGTTGAGATTAGGGGTAGTTTTTAGGTTAAGCTAGCTACCATAAAGAATCTGTGCTTGTCCATATGCTATCCTATTTGATGTGTAGCTTGCATGATTGTATATGTATGCTACGTTTCATATAAATTTTGATAATTGATAATGCTTTTGTAGGCTAGATCTTGGACAGTTGAAGGATCAGTTAAGTTTAAAAACTGGTTTGGTTATGGCGATCTGTGGGATGGTTCTGTGGCATATGGTCCCAACCAAACATCAGAGGTCAGTGCTGGTGTGTTTCTGCCCAGATTCAAAGGATTGCCAACTCCTGTGCTGGCACGAGTATCCCTGCTTTCCCAAGATTGGCAAGAGTTCTCTTCTTATAGAGAGAGAATGTTGGGCCTTTCTCTTGGCTTGTTTTCCACCAGGTGTCATGACTTGGTATACAATCTTGGATGGCGTAGCTTAACAGATCCATCCCAAATGTCATCTATGTCAGTAAGGAGGCAGCTTGGCCATAGTTTGCTTTCATCTTTAAAGTACACATTTAAGCTTGACAGGAGGAATTCACCGGTGAGGCCTCTTAAAGGATATGCTTTTGTTTCTACTACTCAAGTAGGTGGCCTCACACCGGATCACAGGAGCTTGCGATTTTTGCGCCAGGTTTGTTGATTATCCTGCGCTTTCCTTGGAATTCTATTAAAAACCATTGATTTGCTTATTTGTTTAATGGGCAAAGGCCCATTTTGGGTCTATCCTATGATTTTATATGGATTTTGATATGCAAGCAATTTAAGTAGTTGGTGCATATAAACAAATGTCTCTACCTGCTACATGGGAATTGGTGTTAAATTGAAACTTTCCATTTTCATGAGTTTGGGGAGCCTGATTCCCCTTTTGCTAAAATCCCACTGTTAGATGAAGAGAAAATTGGAGGAAGAATTATGTGTGTATGTGGTGTGCGTAGGTTAACGCTGAGATATGGTTGGATCATAGTCCGCGAATGCTTGGCTGTGGATCAAATTGGGAAGTAAATTCTGGTATTCAGAGATTGTCGTGGTTCTGCTCTAACAAACAATGCTACTATTATGCATGGCTGCCTAATAGTTGACAATTACTTATGTCTATTGGTTTAATACTCCTACTTGCAATAAAACACTGCACCATATTAATGTCTACCTCCTCAGACGATAGTTCAGCTGGTCTTTGTTTTTATAGTGTGTCAGACGCACACACACACACACACCACATCAGCTTCCAATTTGTTGATTCATTATCTTGGTTTTTTCCTTTTCGGATTTTAATTTTGAAGCTGATCTCACTTCATTCTGCTCATGTTCAATGCTCTCTACTTATGGAATTGTCTCTTTAACAGGAGTTTGATCTTCGTTATGCTGTCCCTTTTGGCTTTTATCATGCTGCGCTCAACTTTGGGATCTCTGGTGGTGTTATTTTTCCATGGGGGTCTGGATTCATGAACAAGCCCTCGCCCTTGCCGGAAAGGTTCTTCTTGGGGGGTGATTTCTCTCCAATTTGCACTTTGGGAGGCCCAACGACTGTTTGGGGATTTAAGACAAGGGGACTGGGACCTACAGAGCCACGAAGGCAAATTAAAGATAAATCTAATGATGATAATTCTGAAGTTGCTGGAATTGATTTTGTTGGAGGAGATCTTGCTGTTACTGCTTTTGCAGATCTTTCTTTTGATCTTCCACTTAAGTGGTTAAGAGAACGTGGAGTCCATGGCCATGTTTTTGCTGGTGCTGGGAATCTCGCTAAACTGACGGAGAATGAGTTCCGAAGTTTCTCTTTTCATAAGTTCTTACAGTCATTCCGAAGCTCCGTAGGAGTTGGGATTGTCATCCCCACAAAACTTTTCCGCCTAGAGGTCAACTATCTATTCTCACTTTCTTTATATTACAGTAAGCAATGATGTTATAATCTGGTTTGAGTTTTATGATTGTGGAAGAAAATCCACAAATAATGTGCTGAGTGTTCTGGACACTTGTCTCTTAAATTTTTGGTTTACACCCATGGTGCAAGCCTGGATGCAGTGTTTAGCCAGGATCTGGTGTTACTGTATTTTTTTTTTTTTTTTTTATTTTTATTTTTTTAAGCAAGAAGCTACTCTATAATGAGTCGTTTCTCCTGTTTGTTGGGGACATAAAATTTAGGTGAAAGATGGTGCTTATGCGGCACCTTTAATGGGATACCTCTCTTGGGTATCTGGGTGACTATTCATAATTTCCTGAAGGCAGTTTTAGGTATGGAAGTTACTGGCATTTGATAGCTGGGTAACATTGAAAGTTTGTTGAGGACGAAGTTTTAGGTATGACCTGATTTGTGTGTGTGCATGTTTGCACGAGCTCGGCTCTCTCCTAGAAAATTCTTCCAAATATGGTATTTTTGTTTCTTATAAATGGCATGTATGTGAATTTGGGCATTTGACCGCACGCACCCAAACACTCCCTCAACTTTCTGGTCTGTGTTAATGTAATGAATAGAGATAAAGGAGATGATTGGAGGAGAAAAATTCTAGAAATCATTTCTTCTTGAAGTTCTCCCAAACACCCCTTCACCTCTGCAGTCTGCTGTGATATTGATTGTTCCAGGAAATTTGCATTGTTTGCTTTATGGGGTGTGTGGGGCTGGTATTTTTCCCTTTTTAATTGTAACTGGGATGGGGTTCTTTCTCTGGCTTCTTCTCTTCAATTTGGCTACTTATTTGCAAGACTAATTCTTAAACGAGGCTTGATATTTACTTTCAGGGCAACTTCTACTACATACTCAAGCAACTTGACCATGACCGTGGCAAGACTGGCTTTCGGTTTAGCTTCTCTGCTCCATTATAGGACCTGTAATTTTGGTTGGGCGATGCCAGGATCATGAACTTTCAGGTATTCAGAGTTTTCAAATTTTCTCTTTGATTATTCAACTTCTCTCTCAGCTTGGACAGGGAATGTTACTTTGTAATTTGAAAATCTAGACTGGAAGCTCGGAAAGCTTTTTGTTTTTGGATATTGAGGAAAATAAGCACAGATTTGGTTGCCCCCACAATAAAGGGGTTAACAACAACGAGATGGACTAATATCCACAAATTTAATCTCCATGTTACCTGTATGTTTGTCAATACCATGGGGAGTATTTTTGATTCTCGTGTAAATTGTTATAGTTTGGTTGCTAAGTTGCTACATTACCCCTCGTTCATTTCTTCACCCAAAAAAAGAATATCTTTTACAGTGCAATTACCATTTAGTCGTTTTCAGAGTATATTTCATGGAAGGGCCAATGTAATATAACTACGTTGTACACCTACGTTTCTAAATATATCAACCGATTACCCAGAAAAAAAAAAAAAAAAAAAAAAAACCCCGCTCTCGTTAACAAGCTTGCCGAATTAGGTTGGTCGTTTTGCTATGAAGAGATTTCAAAACCTTCTATAAAATCTGTCTCATGAGTACCTCTACTCGTAATCTTATTTCACATCTTTATAAGGATCGACGAAATCTCCTGAGGGGTTATACAATCTGCTTGCTCCCTCCCTCTATTGTCTTTTGTTTGGTTCAAAATTTTTGCATCGTCATGGATTGAGAGGCCCCCGAACGAGACTGCCTAATGATAGGTGGGCTCGTGCTTTCATTAAGGAGGACAACTGACGGACTAAAGTCTATAGCAAACGTAAAAGGAGGCCGAACATAAAAAAATTCGCTCGGGCATGGGGTGCCTGCTTCAGAGCCCGGTCCACAAAATAGTCCACTCATGCTGCGACATGTCGCTCAAGTTATTGCAACTCGGCGCTAGCTTAAGGTTCTTAGAAAGTTCTTTTGACTCGACGACGGCCAGTGACCCCATTTGTTTTTTTTCTAAGTGACCCCATTCTTTTCATATGCAAGCTTTTCAAAATAATTCCCTGTGGCCTGCTGGTTAGGATTAGGAATAGGGAAGGGAATAGATGAAATTTATTTTATTCACATACTAAATTCATGAGAATATTTTTCTTGTCCAAGTCCTATTACGGTCTTTCAACTATATGTAATACAAAAATTATACGCTCCCACTGGTCATGTTTATATATATATATATACAAATACTAGCTACAGACTTTGTTTAATAGACAGGTAAGACGTCACTCTTCTGGGCCACAAATTGCGTGAAAGGGAGACCACAAAAGCATTCATCTTGCTTTTGTGTTTTTGTGCGAATAGAATGTATTCGACGGGATGGTTCCAGAAAAATGATAAGGGGACGGAAATACGGATGTAATTCGATGGTATGAAAGCTACTCAATAGTTGTTAAACGGGCAATAGACCCAACATACCTTGAATGTGAAAATGTTACTCAAGCATATGCCATTGGATGATAATGACCGTTTTTCAAATCCGATGGTTGTAGTTATCCGATCAAGTTGCTTTTTGACCTGGACCTAAATATTGGACAGGAATTGATAGTTGATAGTTGTGGGATTAATTGATTGGTATAACAAGGATATTTATTGTATTAGAGAATGCTATTCGTAAAATATATTTCAAATTTGATGGTAATTATTCTTTTCCATATATAATATTTTTTGGTACAAATTATTTATCCTTGCAAATCACAAACATATGTAGATCCCATACTAATTAAGCAGAACGAGGGACAGTCTGGACAGACCATGTATATATGCATGATGCTGTCAAAGCATATATACCATGCCATTGCCATCCCACATGCATGGTCGCGTGCATATATATAACTGATGCTATTAAAGTATTAGGAATTAGGTATACATACATATGGAACAGACAGACATCCTCATTCTCAAAGGACGTAGATCCGGATTAATAGGTTCACGTATTCTCATGCACATTAAAAAAGATAAATAAATTGAAACACAGAGAAAATAAAACACAGGCACTGTTGGGGGTTGACTTTACAGGTTGGGTCCCTGAGGCCGAATCTTTCAGACCAGCCTGTATTTTAATAGTCTTCACAGGCAAAGCCAGCCCGCCAATATTGTTCGCAAATGCTTCTGCCTCCTCCACATCATTTTCTTCGCGTGGGGGAACGATCACCATCAATTGCATTAACCGGCTTAGAGTTATTAATGATATTTGCGGTTTAAAAAGTGAAATTGGGAGAACGGGGAAACTACTTTAAAAACCTATCAGTACTTTATTCATCCTTTCGTACAGGTTTTGGCCTTTCTGGGTCAGGGTGATACCAATAGAAGCGAGTTTCTCTGGCGAAGGCTGCAGATTCTGTAACGCAATTTTGTTTAAACCCACCACTTTTTAATGCAGCCATTGAGCAATTATGGAGTACTATGTACGTTATGTTTTATCCTCGAGGGACATTCTAAGCATTATACTTGCTTTTCCTCACGCCCGGTTCGTACGTAATCCATCGACGGTGACCAGCTTGCCAAACAGAGCATTTCCCTGGACAACTGTGATTAGTGGTCTCAAGATGCCCGTGATAAGATGGAGCTTTTGCAGTTAACCTACCTTTAGTGGTTATACATCCCATATAATCAATTAACGTTGCTGCTGTGTCTACAAATGCAGTTGCTGTACCGCACGCTGATCATATGGAGTAGTGGGGTTCGCGGACGGCAAATATTTACGGAAGGCCGTCAAATGACAACTCTCGTGTAGACTACGCGAGTCAAAAAAAGCCAGAAGGTTGATCAATTTACCTGTGATGGGGCTTAAAGTGATATGTTTGGGACAGCAGTTTTTTGTTGCCAGGGCTATGCTGATCTGAGAGGAACATGCAAGAGCTCTGCTAACGGAATTTCTGATTACCTTTCTCATAATTCTCGTGCATTTAGGCAGGCGTTTGTGAAGGACAGTGATAGATTGATTAGGATCTAATGGTGGGTGCAATTCATTTAATTTCTTTTTCCCTTCTCTCCCTGAATTGACATTTTAGCCACCCCTGACGTTCGATAAACTTGTCTTCTTCTTTTCTCTCTCGTTTTGGCTTCATGAACAAAAGCAACCCGCGGGAATTACTTCTAACATACCTTCCTTGCAATTACCTGTGCGAAATTGCTAGCTTTGTTGCTTGAAGCAATCCAAAAGTTTCACTTTTTAATTAGTTGTATTAAATCTCTATGTGGACCATTACGTTTCAACTGTATGCAAGGGAGTGATAGCATGCTTATTCCAATGCATCTATATATGTCTTTCTCAGTGTCTTTTTTAATATCAGATTCTAGCTAGGAAGCAAAAAATTTCGAATTAAACATGCAAATAGTGGTCCATCCCTAACTTATAAGTCTTCCTTCTGTATCAGAGTTAAAGATGCAGATGGATGAATGCCCGAGAGGCCGCTGCCTATAATTAGCATGGTCTGCATATCTCTGTATCAAATGAGACACTAATTAATACGTTGTGCCTTTTGAAAGTTAAGTTCAAAGCTATGAAGAAAAGAATCTGAAATAATCACAAAATAATAAACGGAAAATCTTAAAGTTTGAGACAAAGGCCAATCAAGGGGTGAAAAACCCAATAGAACTCTCTCATGATCATAAGGAAGCATGGCGACATCCAGTTTAATATATATCTACCTTGAGTTTTATTCATAAGTGACTGTATATATCCATATGTTTTCTATTAGATTTGCTTTGGAAACATAAAGTTATCTACTCCTTTCTTATATAATTAATTTAGGGGTTGTTTTTTCCCCTGAACTTACTCCAAGGGCATATCTGACACCATGTCTAAACTTTTGCAAACTGTCTTAAGAAATACGTGAGATATATACTACTTACTCGTATGTCAAGACCCCACTCAGGGTTATCTATTGCCGTAGGGCTTGATTTGCATGGTATATTGTGTAATAATTAAAAACAAGATCTGAAAGAAAGTACGGCATATATATGGAGGGATCACAAGGAAATATATATATAGGGTCAAACCCTAGAGATTTCTCGATCGAAATGCAGGGTGTGGCAAGATAGGGCAAGAGTCCCAGAGTAGGACAAATCTCTGATTCTCGATGGGAAAGCACTGGTGTCACAATTAGTCTGCGAGCGGTTGACAGCGGCCAGCCTAGATGGTGAGCGATCATCGATCCCTCCCTGAGTCGCTAACACACATGCTTTGCAATCATATTCTATGACCTATCCTTCTTCCATCCACATGTCACGAGCTGAGAAATCCACTCTTTTTCTAGAGGAGCCACAGGATTCCTGTTTTTTTGTGCGTGTGGAGTGGAAAAGGTATTCCTTTATCAATCTGACAGGTATGCCAAAGTAGTCTCGCTAATTAATTAGACGGGGAATAATGCTATTGCCCAACGAACTTCTGTTTTTGTTTCGTACGTGCTTCAAGTTCCACGAGATTTGGTTATTTATCTTTATTAATAATGTGAAGAATAGCCTTTTACGTCAAACTGGACTGAAGATCAGATATCTGAGTAGAAAATTTCAGGCTTTTCAGGGAATATGTTTTTCCCAATAACGTCCGGAGAAGTACGTAATCGTAATGTATGCGGATTAATACAAAAAATACTTATGGGGTCCTGGGGAAGTAAATGATATCACCAAACAAAAAGTAAAGGTCGCGCAGGCCATATATGAGAGTTAACTCAAAATCTACAGATTCCAAATGAATACGTAAATAATAATGATGCCCATATATATGGGCTTCCTTAACATAACGTCAATCAATTCCAAGTACAGGAGAAGTGGCAATGTTTGTTTTTAAAAAAGGAGTCCCTTTTTCTTTAATAATAATAATAATTATTATTATTTTTTATATATATGTAATGCTTTTTTACCACTTAAGTTCTTCTCTGAGCTCTTTCACTTGTTTTTTCTTGGGGGGAGGGGGGGCGTAAGGGAAGTCTTATTCTAATGATGTATATACATACATAAAGGCATCCGTGCATTACATTATGCAAGTTATGCAGGCATTTAAAAAAGGTAATCAAGCAGACAAACAGGAAGAGAGGGAGAAAGAGGAGGAGAGAGAGAGAGACAGGTGTTTCTCCTGATCTCAATGGAAATGTTTCCATTTCCAAGTCGGGCGCCTATTTTTGCAAGAGCTCGACAGCCATATTCTAATGAATTCATCTTCCATCTGCTTTATTTGGCCTAAGGTACGAGACAAGACGCCAAAGCTCATTTCTTACACACAGATGGCAGTACTAAATTCTTTCGGTTAGTTGTCAGTCAATTGAAAAGGCACAGTTCAGAAGCGCCGCAGATTAGAGAGATGAAACTAAGTGATAGTACTGAAGTCTGCAAAACAAGCTCTTCTAACAACGCTAAAGAGGAGGAGGATGAGGTTGAGGTTGAGGTTGAAGAAACTGACAAGCCTAAGAACGGTGGAAGCTCGAGCAATAGCACAGTCGAAGAGTGTGAAAGGAAGGAAGCTCTCGGATCTGCAAGACAATATGTGCGGTCTAAGATGCCTAGACTCCGGTGGACTCCTGATCTCCATCTTTGCTTTGTTCATGCAGTTGAAAGACTTGGAGGCCAAGAGAGTAAGTATAATTTAATTAAAACTCATAGTCTCTTTACCTATCTCTGATAATCAGTGCGTCATACTAGCTAAATCAAAGTACAAATTTACATAATTAATGGGAATTTCATTGGGGCAGGAGCAACACCGAAGTTGGTTCTTCAATTAATGAACATGGAAGGTCTTAGCATCGCTCATGTGAAGAGCCATCTACAGGTACTTTGATCCACAAAATACTGATAATTTGGATATATATAACTTGAGGTTATATTCTACAATAAATACGGTAATCTCAACATTTCATGTTTGGATTTGTTTTGTCAGATGTATAGAAGCAAGAAGATGGAGGACCATAATCGAGGTTAGTTTTTAAAGTCATACACCTTCGGGTAGTGGAAAATCTAGGGTTCTTTTTTTTTTTCCGGGTATTTTCCCATCTGATTTCATGAGTTATCAGCTACGACGGAACGAGGGCTTCTCATGGAAAGAGGAGATAACCATATCTACAACCTTAGCCAACTTCCCATGCTGCAGAGTTTCAATCAAAGGCCTGCTTTTGGTTTAAGGTATCATCTCGCAATTCCTTGCTACCTTTGGGGTGCTAAATTAAGGGATATATTTTTTTTCACACTTGGAAAATAATAAGAATAGCGTGCGTCATAATTCACCAACTGTGTTCTTCATTCAAGATACGGTGATGCTTCCAGGAGAGCTCGTGACAAGCAGAGCTCTTACGTAGATAGGAATATTGCACTCGATGGCACTAGATATGGAGTACTCTATGGCTCAGTCACACCCAGAATAATTCGAAGCAACAATAGCAGTTCTGCAAAATTTAATCTACATGTACCCGATTCATCCTTCAGTGGACAAGCTACATGGTGGACAAGGAGTCAAACTCAGGATGAGTACTTCCATTTGTTTCAGGGAACAAGGCAAACCCAACTGAAGCAAAGCCCCACGGAATCGAACCTAATTATAACTCCTTTCAAAGAGAGACAAACAGATCAAGTCAATTATTTGAACGTCTCTAACCATGCTTCCTCTGAAAACTGGAGAACAACTCAAGAAGTCCCAAAAGGACTGAAAAGGAAGGTTCTGGAGTACTCAGACTGCGGTCTAGATTTGAGTTTGTCTCTAAAAGCAGCACCAAACAACGGTGGATTCGGGGAGGGTACTTCGGAAGGCAATGACGCGGTTAGTACTTTGTCTCTTTCACTGGCTTCATCTCCACCTTTAAAGCTTGGCAGGTTGAAGGAAGGAGATGGTCATACAACACAATATTCGAGGCCGACGAGTACTCTGGATCTGACTTTATGAATGAGACAATTCTGAGTGAGATCTTGAGGTACTTGTCCCAGAGCAAAATGTATTATATCCTTCCCATGTACCAGCAAACAATTAGGTAATGGATTTCATGACTCGTTCCTCTTTTGTTATTTCATTGATTTATGGTAGCTATGAGCATTTCGCTCATGTGAGAGCCATCTACAGGTTCATTGACACAAAATTTTAATGGATATATATAACTTGAGGTTAGTGTACAATAAATACGGGAATCTCAACTGATGTTTGGATTTGTTTTGTCAGATATAGAAGCATGGGGATTAATCGAGGTTCTCCATACACCTTCGGGTAGTGGGGGTTCTTTTTTGACGGGTATCCCATAACAGATCTTTCTCATGAAAATGCTGAAATTCATCACAAATGCTCACACACGATTCAAAGATACGGTGATGCTTCTCGTGCAAAGCACACTCTAAGTATAATTATAGCAGTTCTGGTACCCGGTCTACATGGTTCTCGAGTTTGTGAATCGTTACAGATTCATTTGAATCTAACCATGCTTTTGTCTTGACTCTGGAGTACTCAGACTGTCTCTGTGGATTCACTTATCAACTGGGCTTGGCTGGTATTACGAGTACTCTGGATCTGTTGAGCCTACTTGTAATGCTCAATGATTTCATGAGTTATTTCCTATGGACTAGCTAGTGAGCATTTCTCGAGGACTCAGCATTACAAAATATGCACATCGGATAATCAATCTCCTATCAGAACCAGCTTGCTTGGATTGACAGGTCAATTATGCGGTAAGACGTTGATAGAGTCTAACGAAGATTGACATCTCAAAACGTGTATGAGAGCTGCTTAGCTAGCATGTGTGATTCAAATGCTAGTGAATGACAGATGATGAGAGAGAGAGAGAGAGAGAGAGAGAGAGAGTTAAGGGTGTCGTTTCCTTTTGGAAGGAAAATCAATGAACTCCTGATCAGCGAAGGATGACAAAGGAAATGCAAATTTGGTTACTTGTAATTAATTGCCATTCTTGTGACGTATTTGAGTATAGTATTCCATTTTTGGTCTTGGATGGATCGATCTTATTTTTCTGCACACACGCATGCAATATATGGTAATCAAGACCCAACAACTTTATTCACATCTTTCAGAGAAAGAGATAATTACGGAAGCACCATATATATCTGTCATGTCCACCACCAAATTCAACAATTTCAATGCTAATCCAAAAAAAATACCAAATGATATCTATTTCCTACCTTTCTAAAGCGTCCTAATGAAACGATTAGCTGCAGCTAGTGTGCTTCCATTTGGCCTAACCAAGAAGTTGGGGAAGCGCAGTCGTTGTGGTAGCATCTGCGATAACTTGGTATGCTGCCTCTGTGAGATGTACTGCATCCCAAAATATATACTTCGATGCATCTGGGCATGTTGGGTCAATTGCGTTGCATAATGGACCCGCTTCCACAAGCCCCGTCCCACAGCATGCTCGGGCTGTTTCTTCAAAACCTTTATAAACACAGGAGGAGGCCAAAGAGCCATTAGTTTAGACAAATTTAGAACAAAAAGTTTAATGCGTATATATATGTAACTCAACAAATTGAAGACAAAAAAGCTACTTTCATTGTTTAGGCTGTAGATATATAACTCACCGTATTTAGCTGGATCCTCGATCATGTCCATGATGGGACTGTAAATATCCAAATCCACGACCTTGGCACCGTCGAGTTGGGCTTGCCACGTAGAGGTAAGGTCGTGAAGCTTCTGATTGTAGCCCTGAGAGTCCCAGTTCTGTTGGTCGACACAAACGCGTTGGAGAAAATGGAAACTAGGGAAAATACTGCCCACTGTCATTTGCATAGGCAGGCATCCAATAGGTGGAAGACCCGCCACCGCGATCCTCCGAGCTCCTGCTCTATAAAGCCTCTGCGATCACAGTACACGAAAAAATGGGTGCTTAATTTGAGCAAATGTAATTAGATCTCTCCTTCAGTTCTCTATTTATCATATAAATCAAATTTAGACTCTTTGTGAGTTATGACACTAAAAATTCTGCACATTAATGTCAATACCCGTCGAATTTCGATCCCCTCGTCTATTATCAGGTGAGAAGATACATATCATAAAGGTAATTAGGAGTAATAAGGACGTACTTGAACAACACCTTCTAGGTCTCGGAGCAGAACATCTTGGTAATCTGAAATTGAACCATATTCAAGCACCCCGAATGGTATATTATAGAAGTTATAGAACATGTCGTTACTTCCAACACTGATCAAAAACAAAGAGTTCTCAACGATCCTGCGAGCCTCTTCTGCCCCAACTCGTGTACGTATTCTTCCCAAAGCTTCGTCAAAGTAATTTAACTGCGTCGGTAGAGACAAAGTTTGTGTCAGTCTTATAGTCTGGTCATCCAAACCCGAACCCGCCGATGCAAAACTAACACCAGTAAGCAAGTCAGTGTCGGTCACGGACGGGTCCAAATAAGCCGGCAAGAGTTCCTTAAGGCCCAAGGAAGCGGCTAGAAAGTCGGTCACCAACTTTCCATCGCAAAACCTTCCGGAGGAGACTTGGCCCGGAAAGTCCTTGCCATACGGCGGGTGGTCACTGCGGAAGAGCGTTACTAGGTGGTTGTTGTTGCCTGGATCTATGGTTGAGTCACCAAAGGCGAAGAGAGCAGTAACATGATTAGCATGCCCAGATGCAGTGATTGGAATTAGCAGAGAAGCTAAAGAAGCAATGAAGAAGATTGTAAAGAAAATGGTGTTTCTAGGCTCCATGGTGGTACTGTTTTTCTCAGCAATCAGCATGCGATCGAGTTTAGATTTCTTTGTAGCAGAACTACAGCTAGCGGTTTATATAAAGATTTGGCTGGTTGAGTTTGAATATAAATTGGAATTTTTTTAAAAAAATTTAAATTTAAATTGGAATCTCTTTCTATCACACGTTATACGGTCTAGTTTATATCCCATCGGAACTCTTTTCCCGCGGGGAGTTATGAGCAAACTCGATCTGCAGTCACGTTAATTGCATTGAAAGGCTACTCTGGGTTTTGTACGGTGTTCTTTTTTTCAAAACTCTAGAGTATGAAAATTTTCAGTAAGATAAATACAGTCCAAAATTTTCAACTTTTACTCATACACACTCTACTTTTCAAAAACTCTAATAAATCTCAATAAAGTAAAAATTCTCAAAATTTTGAAAATATTCTCCAAAATTTTGACAAGCGAACGCTCCCAATTTAAAATTACATTTAGCTATACCTGATAAACTCCAATACTACCCAGATATTACCTATAAATTATATTTCTTTTTGTAAGGGGCACAAATTCACCTGTTAATTATTGCTTGAATGAAAGATTCCCAGATATATATCACCTAATAAAAGACAGAAAATCAATTGGATTCTAGTTAAGCCTAAGAATCGCCAATCGCTTTGTTGTGTTGCAAGGAGATCGAATACTACAAATAAAAGGGACGTGCCTGGCTATTTCTGTTAGACGGCCTTGATTATTAAAATATTGATTAAGACATTAAATTTAATATATTTTGTTTATCAATTTAAGTTTTCAAGATAAATAATAAATCGTCCCCACTCCCCACCGGTCAGTACTATTCCGACGCAAAAAGGAAATTCAAGTTGAAAGGCATATTCAATTATCTTCGTTTTTTTTTTTTCTCCCATTAGAGAGCTATATTTAAGAGATAAATACATGCCCTAGAAGGAAGAAGTTTTTAACACTTTGTATTCAAAAATATATTATTTTCGTATTGCATCCAACAATTATTTTGCATCCAAAAATTATTGATTTTCAAACACTTCACATTCTCAGTTAAAATTTCTCATCATTTTTCACAAAAATTGATTTTTTGGTCAAAAAAATTGTAATTTTACCCTTATACAAATCAAATTTCAAAGGCAAGATAGTGGATTAGAATTCAAAGGAATTTGAATCCGAGTCAACCTAAAAGATCAGATTTCGAATTTTTCGATAAGTATTTCTGTAACGTGAATTAGTAATTTTATGGTTTAATTATAATCGGATATGTCGTCCTCCCAATTTTGAAATTTCTTTCGTTTCGGGTCATAAAATTCCTACTTGCGCCCATTTTATTGTGGTAGTGCCGGATAAGGGCCTGAAGGCTACTGATCGAGACAAATTAAATCCTCCATTCGGAACGCCCAACTCAACCCATCATTTCGCTGGTGATTAAACCTTTTAGCCCCATGATTGTGCCACCGGGGTCCTGATTGAGGTAAATTCAATCTGTGAGTTAGAAAGCCCGACTCAGCCCATTAGTTTGCTGTTTATAAACAACTGTGTTTTCTCAGTCTTTCTTATAGGCCCTAAGACCATGGGCCCAAATAGCAATCCCAGCCCAATAATTCGTTACTTCTGTGACATTTTAGCCAAATATTTCCTCTAAAGCCCAAAGCTCATAACCACAAGTACCGTATAGGAAAATCATAAAAAATCAAGTGCGGGGAGCAGAAGACCAACCAATCACCTGGCAGGAGAACTCTAGCTGATCAGATTTAAGTCAGCACACCCCGCCTCCACGACCGGACACAATTTGACAGTTATATAATCAAAGGCAGGCCGCCTAAATCTCGCTCTCTCTCTGAGAGGAGTATATGCTTCGGGCATCTGCGTGTTATCCCACTATCTCCCCGTCTCTCTCACCCTCACTCTCGCATTCTGGTTTTCTGTCTTTTTCTCTGGTGAATGAAGAATGGCGCTGAACTCAACTCCGGTTTTCCAGCACACCCAGCGCTTCCTCTTCTCCGTGAACTCGAAAGCTTATACGAATCCTCATTTTTGCCTTTTCCATTCTTACTACTACCACCCTCTCCAGCTCAAGAAACCTCTATTACCCCTCTCTCCCTCGCCGTCGTCATCATCATTATGGCCCTTTCATGTCACACGCGTCTCCACCGCACCGGTAGAGTACGCGCCGCCAGCACCGGACTTCGATTTCCACCAAGAAATAGCTCGCCTTAAGGGCCTCCGGTCCAAGCTCTCTAACTCGATGAGCCTCGAGGAGAAGCTCGCGGTGGTGGACGGAGACGCTAGAGTGAAGCAATTCTTCGATTTGAATAAGAAGGGGGTATTCTATAGGGTTTTGAAGACGCTTCATTTGGACTCGCGCGACTTATATCTGGTAAAGTGCTTGGTCGCGGCAGGGCAGGAGCATGTCCTCTGTTTCGGGTTTGAGCCCGTCGAGAGCGAATCCGAATTGTCACAAGGCTCGCTGAAGAGCGCGTTTCATGTGCTGGCGGAAATGATTGACAAACTGGGCGTGGAAGATGTTCGTGGTAATGGAGGTGAGCGTTTGGGGAAGAAGAATGATTTAGCTCTAAAGGACAAAGAAGAAATGTCAGAGCTTAAGAGGCTCTTGAAGACTCTAGAGGAGATTGAAAGTTTCTATGATTGCATTGGAGGGATTATCTCTTCATTTTATTTTCATTAATTATTATTTTATTTTTTATTTTTTCTAAATCATTTATATTTTAGATGTTTTTTTTTTTATAAGTATTTCTATTTTAGATGTCTTGTTGCCGAATTGTGATACTGAGACAATGTGCTCAGCATATCTGTAATTGGTAAGGATAGAAGCTGTTGATCTATTTGGGAAGGAATGACAGTTGTTGATCTAATTGAATTCGTTGGCTGTTTTGGTGAATGTGGAATTAAGGGAAAACTCGGCGGCTGTTTAATGAGAATAACCTGGATCGCCCATACTAGATTTGGGAAGGTGTATATATGGCAGTGGGAGACTTGAAGCTTTCTGTGAATAATCTACCTCAAGAGCAAATAATCAACTTTTTAGTACTTTCTGATAGAACGCCTTGTTTCTTTCCATGTGTACTTTTAGAGGGATTGGAAAAAACTGATCGCTCTAGCGGATTCAAACCGTTGACATCTGTCACAGGGTAAACCACTGCCTCTCACGCCTCTGACTGATTCTACCCTAGGCCAACTATGTACAATAACTCCTCCCGAACACGGCTTACAACTTTCATTGAACTGAGCTCTCCAAAGGAGACAGAAAAAAGAGAGAGAGGGAGGGAGGGAGAGAAGCACTAGCTGTCTTTTTCACTGTATTAGTGCATTCCAGATTGTTAGTTGGAAGGTTTTAATGCTGCACTTGCTGCAGATATCAGATTGCAGTGCTGGAGCTTCTTGTCGAAGCAACAGGTCAAAGGCAGACTACAAAATGGTCCCAGGACGTGGATAAATTTAGGGAATGCCAATTTCGGGAAATTCATTCCCCGATTGGACTCGACCTCTCTCAGAATACAGAATATGCATCTCAAGCAGCTATTTGGGGAATTGAGGTTAGTACTTTCTAATAAGAGCATATTTTGTATTTAATAACAGGGATGTGTCCCAGATTGTCTTGAACTAGAATATCTTATCCTTTTTAGGGTTTACCAGACCTAGGTGAAATTTATCCCTTGGGAGGCTCAGCGGACAGACTTGGCTTAGTTGACCCTGACACAGGTGAATGTCTTCCCGCTGCAATGCTTCCTTATTGTGGACGGACTTTATTGGAAGGTCTTATAAGAGATCTTCAGGTATAAGATCTCTTTTTGTCAAGCCTGGAAACATTCGTTTATGCTTTTGCTGTTTGAAATAACCACCCCCCCCGGTTCCTCTCTCTTCTCCCCTCTCCCCAAGTAAAAAAAAGGGGGGAGGAATGAGATATCAACGAATTATTTTTATATTGGATGATGGGATTACGTGCCCTTATTTTTGTCTGTTTTGATGGCAAGGCTAGAGAGTTCTTGTACTTCAAGATTTATGGAAAACAATGCATAACCCCTGTTGCAATCATGACAAGTTCTGCAAAGAACAACCATAAACACATTATTTCTCTTTGTGAGAGGCTTCAATGGTTTGGAAGAGGTCAATCAAATTTCCAATTTTTTGAACAGGTTTGATGTTCAAAACTATGATACTTCTACGTTTTGCTTCCCTAATACATTATGCCAACCTCACATAATGTGATGATATCTTATATTTATAACCGCATATAATGTGAATTGCCAGCCTCTTGTTCCAGCTGTTAGTGCAGAAGATGGGCAATGGCTGGTTGCTAGACCATTCACACCTGTGTGCAAACCTGGTGGTCATGGTGTGATATGGAAGCTTGCTTATGACAGAGGCATCTTCAAATGGTTTTATGAACATGGAAGAAAAGGTGCAACTGTCCGACAAGTCAGGTTAGCCATATATCTATTGAGTCTGCTCTTATTTGTGAGTCAAAATTTTTATAATCAGAAGTCAGCTCTGGACATTACATAACCACTGGCGACTTTGCAGTAATGTTGTTGCGGCCACGGATTTGACACTCTTGGCATTAGCGGGAATTGGTTTACACCATGGAAAGGTGGGCTTATGACTGTAGTTCATATCCTTCTCTTTAGTGGCAATAAGATTGGCTGGTGCAATTTTGTCATCTATTGACCATATGGGAGTGGGGCTTGTATGGTAAGCCGAATTCAATTAGTTTTATTTGCCAAGGCTGCTTACGGCTTGTTGAACTTTGACTCCTGTAGAAACAGTTTCTCACTTGTGTTGCATGTGTGCTGACAGCTTTTTATGATTTTAACTTAATCAAATGCATCAGCAATACCCAGATATGATGCAGAATTTTGCATTTAGTTATTTTTTTTAACTGAAAACCAATGGTTATTCTGACTTCTTGTCCAGAGGTTTTCAAGCTCAGTGCCTGTGTTTGTTATGCATCTTCATGTATGTAACTGATTTTCTGCATTTTAACTGAAGAGTTTGTTTGGGACAGTTGAATTTGTAAGTCTTTCTTGACATGGTTGCATGTGACTCTGCCATATCACATAGCATCTCATTGCAGAAAGGACATTAAGGAGAAAGAAAAGAACTAAACAATTTGAAATCTTTATGCTCAGAAACTGTGTTTTTAGAATGCAATAATAGGCAGTGAATTTGCCTCTTCACATTGGCACAATTTAGTGAGGCTGTGGAGAAAAACACATTGGTTAACTGAATGCTGACTTGAGCCTTGTTGTACTTTGTGCTTCCATTTACTAAACAGCACACTTCTGCAGAAACTAGGTTTTGCATCATGTGAGCGGCAATTGGGAGCCACAGAAGGAATTAATGTCCTAATCGAGAAGAAAAATCTCAATGGGAGGTGGGCCTATGGTTTGTCATGCATCGAGTACACAGAGTTTGACAAATTCGGGATCATGACTGGACATCTTTCTCCCCAAAGGTAGAAATTATTTTAGTGCTCGGTGTACATATGATGTGGGATGACATAAGTTCTTATCTAAATGAGCATAATTGCTTGTATGCTTGTGTATCATGTGGATATCATATCTTCTAGATCAGCTTTTATATTGTATGGTTATGCTTCAGATGACAGTCTATCCTTACCTTCCTAGATAACCTACCATGCGGTGCAATTGAACAAGTCTGCTGCCTTTCTCAAAAATGCGTCTTCTTAGTAATCTGTTAATGCTGATTGAGATTTGTCCATCTGGGAAGTCTTATCTTATTTGGTATAGGCTTAGATGAGTTAGTTTTGGCTTTAGTCAGTTCGATCCATGAAATGCCGATATCTTTTATCTGCATGTCATGATGTGCTTCTTGGGTCATTGTACTCCAATGTCAACTGTGTTTTCTGTATTCAAGTTTGCAGGAAAAGTTTCCCGCCAATACAAACATCTTATATGTGGATTTACCTTCTGCGGAGTTGGTTGCTTCAAGTAGAAATGAAAAAAGCTTACCAGGCATGGTGCTAAATACAAAAAAGCCAGTTGTGTATGTAGATCATTTTGGGGAACGGCGTAGGTACAAACTTTCATTTTAATTGTTGCTGTTCTGAAGTATAATTTCTTACAATCTATTTGTTTATTGATGGTTGTAATGGCATGGATGAGTGACCCAATGGCAAATGTTCACCTTACCATTACGCTTTTGTATTGAATGGTTGGATAAGCAACATAAAACACAGTTTTCTGAAGACTCAGACAAAGTTATATGTATGAATTTTTTTTTTTTTTGATAAGTTATATGTATGAAAATTATAGCAACATATAATCTAAATGCTGATCTTCTGCTGCACGCTTAATTGATTGCAAGTTATGGTTCTAATATGTGTAAGTTGTCTATCTGTATATTGTCAATTCATTAGAGTCACTGTATGGTATTTGTAAATATTAACCTCAACGCAGTTGATATTGAAGTCTAAACAGTGATGTACAGTTAAACATGGGTATACTTCTATTGTTGCTGAGACTTGCGGTAATATCTGAGTTGCCTAGTGATATTGGACGATTACAAACGAATCAGCAAAACACTGTGATTATGGTATTGCCTAAGTTATGGATCCTATCTGATCAACGAAAGAGAAGCTTATTCAACTCAAGTAAGCCTTATTTCCAATTAACTTGGGGTTGTTAAAGAACACTCAAGTCAACTAAGCACACAGAGAGTGAGCGCATATTCAAATATAAACTTGCAGATTCTTGGATTCTGAGAAACATCTCCAAGGTTACTAATGTAGAATGAAAAAGATGTGCACAACCATGGGCAGGTTAGTTTGTTACTAAAATTTGTACAAGGGAGTGGTTTGGAAATTCCTTTGTTCAAGGTCCATAGTTGGAAGAGAAGAATTGATTAATTCTGTTTTTCGGAGTCATATACTGTTGTACTCTTGGCTTTAATTGTCTGCATTACTTGGACATTGATGAGAAGAAATTTCAGTTATCTATATTTTGTAGTGTATATCGGATGGGAAGGTTAGCTATTACAGCTTACAACATCTTCCTGGAATATTTTACTTTCCTGGAAATTACAATCCGGCTCTTAGTATTTGTTTGACGGGTAATGATGAGTGCACATTATGAAATAAAAAAGAAGATATTTCATCGAGAGCTGACCACGTTTACTTTTGATGTGACAGTGTCTCCGGTGGCAGGCTGGAATGCACAATGCAAAATATTGCGGACAACTTTTTCAATACAAGTTCATCCCGTTGTTATAAGAGTTTGGAAGGTATATCATTGTCAGTTTTTCTGTTTGCAAGTTGTCCTATATCATTTCCTTCTCTACGTTTTGTACATTATGTGCTTATAAATTGCCATTTTGGATTACATGTTAGCAGATAAGCTGGATACATTTATTGTGTATAATGAACGAAGACGGGTAACCTCCTCTGCTAAGAAGAAAAGAATAGATGGAAACAAGTCTTTACACCAGGTCATACTTTTCTGATTATGTCAAGTTGCTACGTTTATACACTATGATGAACTTCCACTCATAATTTTAAAAATTTTATTTTCATCTTGGAACCTAAAGTTCTTGAGGAAACTTGAAGTTTAAAAACATGTTAAAGTTGAAGTTATATGATTCAGGGAATCTCTGAAATTCTAGGAAAGAGTTTGGACCAAATTTGGGCTTAATCCTTGCCATTAATAACACAGTCTAGTAATTTAACCGGACAAGTTCTCCCATTATTAAAATGTTGTAGCTTTAATTTGCTTGCAGACTCCTGAGGGTTCTCTTTTGGATATACTACGAAATGCCCATGATCTTCTTTCCAAGTGTGATATTGGTCTTCCCGAGGTAAATCGTCATTAATTTTCTGCATTGTTACTGCAAAAGTTTCCCAGCTTCTGTCAGTAGGGATGCCATTGCATATTATGCTTTTCCACTCGAAATTCATTCTGTCTTGCTTACAAGCTTTTATTGTGTTGGTGAATTTCATCTTGTAGCTACGTTAACATAGGTGTCTTCTTTTTTCCCATGTTATGCAGATTAAAGGTAACAATGAATATCTTGATTCTGGACCACCATTTCTCCTCCTTCTGCACCCTGCTCTTGGCCCACTCTGGGAGGTCACAAGACAAAAAGTAAGCTTATCATACTGGTTGTTTAGTGTTTAATGAGTTTTTGCCAACCGAAGATAATGTGTTTACTGGATTGGATATGCACTATGAACTAACTAGGAACTTCATGGCTGTTTTTTGCAGCATTCATGCATTTTAATGCTAAAAATATGTTTAGCTTATGTTTAAGAATATGCTTCTTTGTATTGTATGCTGTCATAATTGATAGTTTATTCTAGAATCTATTGGTAACTCAGGCTATATCCTTTTCCATCATTGACAAATGAAGAAGTTAACAGTTGGAACAACAAAGATTTATTATATTTGATATTGAGCTCTTTACTGTCTCAGTTTCATGGAGGTTCTATATCCAAGGGCTCTGAGCTACAAATTGAGGTTGCAGAATTTTTGTGGAGGAATGTTCAGGTTCTCTATTCAACTAGATAGTGAATTGAAAGTTTGCGGGATTATCATTTGCTAAGCTGGTCTAGTTTGCCTTCTTCAGCTCGATGGAAGCCTGATCATTGTAGCTGAGAATGTTATGGGTTCAATGAGGATGGATGAAAACAATGAACCTATCTTACAGTGTGGGCACAGGTAGCTAGGTTTCTGTAGTTGTCTATTTGTTTATTTTCTATGAGTAATAGCTGAAAAATGTCTGTCTGGCTAGATGTGGAAGATGTAAATTGCAGAATGTCAAGGTACTCAATAAGGGAATCAACTGGAATTCCGGAAACAATGTATACTGGAAGCATGATGTGGAGCGTTTTGAGGCATTTAAGGTCATACTGCATGGAAATGCTGAATTTGAAGCGACTGATGTTATCTTGCAGGTTAGGTTTTCATGAAATTAGCATAGATTTTAATGGTAGAAATAATTCTGGTTATACGGAAGGGACTTCTATCCACACAAAATGCCAGTGTTTTCCACTTGCTAGGGACCAGGTTCTGCATCTTATCATGTGGTAAGAGGAATTAATGTGATTAATTACATTCTTTTGGGAAGTTAAAGGAATAAATACTCCAAACTATATAGAAAACGGATGGTTGAATTTTCATCATCCAAGCAGATGCTGTTTACTTTCATAGATGAGTTCTGGGCAACGGATGCTTCTTGTTTGACAATATTACTTACATATTTTTGAAGCTATTGTCTGCTTCTACATTCTATTTTTCTATGGTAATTTCTATTAAAATCTCTTTTGCTGCTGCTTATAATACAGGGAAATCATGTTTTTGAAGTTCCAAATGGCTACAAAATGAAGATAGCACCAGGAAATTCAGGTTTGTCGAGTTTGAAAACTTTGTAGCATAATTTCTGTCTGTTGACTTCAGTATCAGTATCCAACCACATATCCCTTTAAACCATACGCCTTTCAATTGTCAGCACCAACCACTCTCATAGGGAACGGAAACATTTCAACAATCTAAATCTAGGGAATTTGCTTTTCTGTGTTTGTCCGCCTTCTAGTTCAAAAGATATCTGCTGGTCTAATATTGATAATGTAACTGCTATGATTAACCCCTCTCTCTTGCTTTCTCTCTTCCCGCTCTCGTATGCAATACTAAAGTCTGTAGTACGTATCACCCACAGGCCAGCAACCTATATATGGATACACAAACCCTTTCCTTGGTTGACATGAAATCATCTCTGACACTCAGGTTTATCTCGCCAGCTGGACCCTATAGAACAGAGTATGATGGACAGTGGAAGTTGGTTTTGGAACTACAAGTTGAAAGGCACGCACATTCAGCTGGAGTTAGTAGAGTTGTAGATTACTAACCAGATAACTTTAATAGCTCACCTTATGTGAATCTTGGTTCACAAATTTTCTTGGGGCGCTGTTTCATCAGATCGATCAGTTTGGATCTGATTGGTTGAACGGACATTAAGGGTAGCCCGCTGGTATTTCTTGTAGTACTCGTTTGGATCTGTAGTTGTAAAACCTGAAGGGTTCCGGCAGCTGCTCATATTACTCTGTTTACCCCATTGGTGCTCATGTCACTGACATGTAAACAGCAGGAGTAGTTTATGCTTGCTCACCGAAAAAAAATAAAAACAGTAGTAGTTAAAGTAATCATGGTTTGATTGTTCTTTAGCTTTGTTGATGGACGCTGAAATTTTCCTTTTGATTCAGATAATGAGTTATTGCTTATTGGCATGCGGAATGAGTTTTAGGAGTTGCAAATTATGTTTGTTCGGTTGAAGTGAAGGTGGGATTCTGATGTTTTTCTTCCAACTGAATACTTTCATGACATCAGCTCATGAAACCGGCATATTTTTTTTTGGGTTAAGTCATGAAACCAGCATTGTGCACTTGGAAATTAGATTTAACCCTGGGGTACGTATAGGCCCAAATATTCAAGCCGACAGTTGGCTGGATGCCTATGGGCTGACTTGTGCATTACCGGGCTGTGGCCTATTTAAATATAGGAGGTGATGCTTGCTGCTGGGCTCGAGTAGGAAAAGCAAGAAGACACTGGTGCCAATTGCTGCATTCGTTTGCGTGGACCAAGTGCAAACTTGGACAAGTTGTTGGGTCGGCCTAACGACGTGGGTTTTCTCGTTATGCGACCACGTTCGAACAGGAAATTTGGCCCACAAAACTAACTTCCTGGAGCCGAAGAGTGCGAAGGAACTCGAAAATTTTGTATGAACCATGGGCGAGCAAGTTCTTCTGTCCTTATCGAGAAAAAAAAGAAAAGAAAGGTGTTCTTCTGTCCTATCTTGCAAACTAGTCTAGTTTAGAGCTAACCACCTGAGATGATCTAAAAACAAACGAAAAATGCAAGCGATGTTGGCGATGGGATTCAGTCTCGACTGTATGGATCCGGAGATGCTTGGATGAACACGCTTTGGATCCGTTGCTGCAAATCTGGCGCTTGTCACATCAATTAATGAAGAGCTTGGGTGGATATAAAATTAAGCAAGCCAAGAGATACGACCGGTAGGACGACAATCTTCCTTTAGGTCTCCCCCCAAAATTACTCCATTGTGAACTCTGACTCTTTGATTCTACCAAAATCCCACCAATCCCCCCCATTTTTGGCGAATCCCCTCACTCTAGCCAAAATCTCCAAAATCCCCAAGAGATCAGTCGCTCTTATTCTCTGAAGGGCCTCTGCTCCACATTACCACTAACCCCATCCAACTGGGGAAATGGCCGAGATTTGAAACCCATACGGCGGAGAAGGCTTTTATTCGTAGGACTAGATCAAGGGGAACTTTTAAGCACATTTGTATTGAGAGGGCAAGACACAAAATTGGAAGCTACTTTTAAATGCCAAAATTCATTTTTTTTGTGCTCATGAGGGTGACACCAAACATGCTACCTAGCCCCTTCAGAAAAGAGGGGGGGTTCTTTCACATGCCTTGTTCTTTATCACTCATGCTTTTAAGCCCGAGATAGTACAATCAGTTGAAGACCACGTCTCATGAAAACAACCATACAGCTTTATTTTTTATGGAGTTTATGACCAAGGAAGCTGTTTTTCCTTAAAGCCTTCCTTCTTTTGGCGGGCTGTTTCTGCATGGAACGCCTCTATTTTTCTGAAAGCTCCATGGATCTCTCAACTTGCTCAAAAGAGAAAGTCCCAAACAGTACAAACCCATCATGAAGCCCATTACGCATAGCCTTCCCTCTCTCTCTCTCTCTCTCTATCTCTCTCTCTCTGTGCATCTCTCAAATGCCGAAACGTGCACATAACTTTATCGTAAAATGTCGAAACGTAGTGGTGAAAAAAGACGCACCAAAGTAAAGCTACAGTAGTCACACCAGGCACTCCATCATCATCTCCGATCCTCCTTGGCCCGGCCCATATTCCTCCCTCTACGAGACAAAGCTTCCCTCTCGTTTTACACGCGTGTAGCACACCATCCGTTCATCTTCCATCACGAGGCTCGACTTCCATCTCGAGGTCTGACTTTCTCCCTGACTCGAGTCGTGGGAGAGCGCGTGAGAATCAATTTCAGCCTTCCATCTTGAGTTGGTGTCGTTTAGGAAAACGACGGGCATTACCAAAGTGGGCTACCGCTTGGAGGAGCACTATCATCTTTGTCCCTTGCCCACTCTCTCTACCACACGAAATGCTTGAAGTGACAATTACCTTCTCTTCTCTGCGGAGTTGATGGAAGCAAAGGTAGAAGTAAACGGCCTTGTTCCCTTAACATGCCTCTCGCTAAAGGGGTTTCCATGGATTTAGCTCCTCAAGTGCACAAAAATGTTTGACCCCGAAACTTATGACTTCCATCAATTTCAAACAATTGCTTCTGGAAAGTAATATCTGGGTTGATTTTAGCAATTCTCGCAGACATGTTTCACCCGGAGATTCACACTTCCATATCTCCAATAGTTCACGGGCAAGGGGGGGAATCTTGTTAGGAAAGCACAAACAAGCATGGCCTATTGCTTTTATCCTTGGCTCCACTATCTAGTGTAGATCCCTAGCTTGGACTTCCAAGTTGCTATCTTGAGCAGTGGTTTACCCTTTTTGAAATTTCTTTTCTCCAATCAAATGAAGCATCTCACCTTTGTTGATGAACTATCATGTCTCACACCGACTTATCAAAACCATAATCTGTTCAATTATGTGAGCCCTTTCCACTTCCAAATTCAGATAACAATTTTATTGCTCTTAAATAGCATATTTAAAATAGCAGCCAGACCAATAAGAAAATGGCACGTGTAGGACTTAAAACTGCGGCTTCTGTGCTATCTGCAGGACTTTCTAAACAGTTCAGCTAATGGGCCAGCACTTAAATAAAAATATCAGGCACACACTCAATTGTGGTAAGCACGAGCCTATATATACGAGGTACTTGAGAAGGATTGGACATTAGCCACAAGTAGATGTACTGAAACCATGAAGGGTCATGAGCCCCGATCAAGTTCTTCCTGTGCTGCTTGCAAACTGTTGAAGAGAAGATGCACTTCTAAATGCATATTTGCACCATATTTCTGCTCTGATGAGCCTATGAAATTCGCCAAAGTTCACAAGGTATTCGGAGCAAGCAACGTGAGCAAGATCCTCACGGGAGTGCCGGAGGAGCAACGTGAGGACGCGGTGAATTCACTGGCATACGAGGCCGAGGCAAGGCTTCGGGATCCGGTTTATGGTTGCATCGGTGCCATCGCTTCGTTGCAAAGAAGGATGGTTGAGCTCCAACGTGACCTGGCCATTGCTAGAGCTTGTCTTGCTCGTTATGCTGCTACTTCATCGTCATCATTAATATCCTCGTCTTTTTCTTCTTCTTCTTTGATCTGGGATGATCACGTTATCATGGCTCCTTTCCCTGATGTTCCTGCTTGCAATGGACTGAGCAATAGTTTCAACCTGGATTCATCTGGTTTAAGTCAATATGGACCGGTGAATGATTTTGGCCACGGCCCATATGTACTATGATTTGTGTTCGTTATGGTGAATCAAGTATATTTCATATGGCAAACAAGAAAACTCTCCGAGTCTCTGATCATTTGAATTAAATTAGCTACCATATTTTTATGTCAACTTCCAAATCTGGAAGCGGAAATTCTTACAAATCTTGCTGCTAAACTCCGCGAAATTAAAGTCGGAGTGACACCCAAAAGATCCTCTTCTCTTACAAATCTGCTAAGGCTTGCCTGATTTTCTTTACAATTAGCAGTGATCAGTTTATCCTGCCCCTCCTTTTCCAGTGTCATCATCTGACCCCTCCGAACAGAGTGCAATGCCAGGCAGAGTAGGTTGGGCATCTCTGTCGCTGGTAACCAACATATCCCAGTAATAGTTCCAATAGAAGGAAATAACACTTTAATCTTGCACGGTGGCACTGGCAAACATGAAAAAGTAGGAGTTTGTGAAAGTCTGTTCTCACTGTTTCCATGCAACACGGAGCACTGGGCATGATTTCATGAACCCCACAACGTGCGGCAAACATTATTTGTTACATGAGAATCCAAAGTTCCTCTATTGTCTAAGTGCATCTCAAATCTTCCAATGACTGCCCAAACCACCTATTAATCCATTGCTATCCCTCAGTCGTCGAGTTCGGAGAGAGCAACAAAAACACTGGTAACTCTGTTTCCATCTTCAGATATAATAGTGCATAAATGTGAATACAAAACCCTCGGTACTCTCTCAAAAATCATCATCCTTCCTCGATTGAATAGCCCAGAGCTCCGAAAAACATCCTCAGCTTCAGATGTTAAATAGTATCAACAAGACATCCATACGCAATATAGAGACTTCCTAGTCAACTGCTGAACACGTCCTTAGTTTTTTTACGACGTCACGGCCGTTTTAGTTTCCATTTCCATTTCCATTTCCAGTTTCAGTCCCACAATAGTTATCGAAACTCATTCTTGAATTTTTATTTTTTGTCATTTAAATATGAATATATCTCAAGTGCCAAGAACTCCAAGGAAATTCAAAGCCCAGGCATCTCGTAAAGCATTATCTTAATTGCCTACCGAATGGGCAGCTGTCCTGTTAACATAATGCAGAGACATACAAGTAGAACCAACATCAATTTCCTTAAGTGATACACAAGCTTTGCCATACTTCTCTGTTCGCAATACAAATCTTCAGATCTATGGGATGTAATCAGGTCATAATCATACAGGGTTTGCAAAACAAACCTTAAGCACAAGCTGAACATTACACTAATCATATTATAACAGCACCCTGTCTTCATAAGCTTTGAATTTGAACCTGTGAGCAACATATCGTGCACATCTTGTACTGAAAACGGGAGTTCTAAAATGGATTTCAAACGAGATCCAGTTCCTGTTGCAAATGGAAAGCATTCGTTGCCATCTCAGCTATAGCTTTTTCCCTGTTTAAGGTACACAAAATTCACGAAAGAACCTTGATTAGACAAATTGGAAGCCAATCCCAGGTTTACAAGCATCATGAAGTTTGGAAGATAGAAAAATGGCCTCAAGCTGCACTAGAAGATACAAATAAATAAAGATTTAACCAGAAGCAACAATAAAGCGGGTAGCCAATAGCCAATATCTACTTTTCTTTTTACCAGTAAGAAAAAGTTCCTCCCTCCTTATTAGCCCTTTTGGAGGTTGGAGTAAGAGAGCTAACCACAACTAAATTTTGTTCTCTGCTCTCACTCCTCCTAGAATCTGATAAGAGTACGTCCACAAGTTTTACAATACACAGAACACCCCAATTAAGAAGCAAGCATAATGAGGTTGTGTCAGCTTACCAATATAAGCACGCCATAATACTAACGTAAAAATTCATCACAGAAAGTAATTACCATTTCAAGTAACTATGATTAGCCATGAAGTTTAGACATCTATTCTCATTCCAATACTACGTTAACAAACAAGTCCACTTACGACTGTGAATCAGCCTAGTCATCAAGACCCCGTCCCCCCCTTCTCTCAGATTCAAAGTTCTGATGAAGTCTCGATAGTTTTTAGACATGCTTACAATATCTAAGGAGCTTGAATTCAAAAATTAGAGCACCCAATACAGTTGAATTAGGTAACTGCCAATAGGATAACATTAGATTTCGTTGTGCAGTCAAGCCCGATCGAATTTGAGCGGTTCAACTATTACTCCAGGCCCAGTGTGGGTAAACATTTTCCACGCATTAGCTTGTAATGTTCTGTGTGAGGGGCTCAAAAGTTCATAGTTTTTATTTTTCGGATTTTCAGCTTTCAACAACTGATGAGTGACATTTTAAAAAATATATATATGACAGTGTTCAAACCTTATCGAAGCTCAAGCAACACGATTCTAATACAGTAGAAAAAGAAATGATCTACCCAGAAAAGAAAAGAAAAAATGCCAAAAACAAATCCAGAAGTTCAACAGATTCTACTTCCTTCTAACTTCACTAGTGCGCGTTCAATGTACATGACAAACTCCAAATGTAAATCATGCAACTGAGTTACATATAGCCTTTGAGTGAAAAAAAAAATCCACGTTAAATCAATGAGATAAACTATTCAACACTTCCACAGACAGAGATTCCTACTCGTCCTTCTCTGCTCACCAGAGAACGATGCCCAAATAAAGTACAATACCCAGATAGTGGAAGCTTACAATGTCTAAATTTCGATCTTCCCAGAAATACAATCAAAATCCATAATTGCCCACAAAAGATAGACTTAGCATGTCTACATCACAATTTGAGACGCAAGATTTCCGAAGTACAATTTTCTACCAAACAACATCAGAATCCAAACTTGTACGCAAAACGCGAATATTTCCAAGAATTCACATCCATTTGCAGCTCAACCAACTATTTACCCAATTAAACATCAAGACAAATAAATCACAAAAATATAAGATGTAACCGAAAAATTGGATCTTCAATAGTTTCACCTGAGCTCGGCGCATACTTTGGGCGCTTCATTTTTTCAATCTCCAATTGGGCATCCATGAACATATTCATTCTCTGAAACTCAAGATCCTTAGTGAACTCCATCCTCTGCCTCTCCAGTTCCATCATCTGCTGCTGTTTCGAGCTCTCGATCCTCTCGTAGATCTCCCCAAACTTCAATATCGCCCTCGCCAATTCCCTGCACGCCACCCCATCGGATAAATCTACGCACTCCATCCGATGCTTCCTCCCCGCCATCCCATCAAGTCCTACATTATCGTTGTCGTCGTCGTCTTCTTCCTCTTTATCATCGTCTTCGTCATCACCATCGCCAAGCGAACTGTCCGAGGACCCAACACCGGAGTAAACCACGGGATTGGGATTAGGGTTTGGTTTGGGTTTGGAGGAGGACTTGACGGTGAAAGTAACGGTAGTGGACTTCTTCGTAACGGCGTTTGTTCCGATGAGCGAGTCAAGGCGGTAAAAGAAGGGCCATTTGGACGGAGGGGGTTTGGCTTTCTCCAGCTTGTACTTCTTCTTCAAGGTGTCGATCCGGTTCTTGCACTGGACGTCCGTCTTGCGGGGTTTGACGCCGTTCTGGCGTCCGTTGACGGCGTCGGCGACTTCCTTCCAGTCCTTCTGACGGAGGTTACCCCGGTTGAGCTGGACGTAACGGTCTCCCCAGGCCTCGATCAATGTCTCGGTCGCGCCTTCGCTCCAACAGTCCTCGCGTCCGCCGCCGCCTCCGCCGGAGCCGTGGTGGAACCGGGTATTAGGAAGATGCGGACTCGCGCGGTCCATAAACGGGGTCGGATCACTGCGGATACTTGATTAACGAAGGGGGTGGCGCTAAAGATGCCGGCAGTATCGATGGATATGGATTGAGTGGGAGGAAGTGAAGGGCATCGGATTTTGGACCCAAAGTCGAATTGGCCGTGCATTGTGACCGGCGCTGACGTCACCTCCGTATTGGGGTTGGACGGAACGACTTTAATGTTTTTTCCCACATGTGCGACCAAAAAAAGACACGTCTCTCTCGTCGTTTGGTTTTCCGTCGAGTAAAATTTCACACTCGTGCTTAGAACTCGCAGTCAAAGCTACTAACATCTACACCCAGTCTACCACGGTGACATCGACAGTGTTTACTTTATGGTCATTCATCAAATTAACCTTCCAAAATATTCGAATAAAATTAACAAATAATATTATTATTTGTATAAATCCATAGCAGCTTCAGAGGAAAAAAAAAAAATCAATCCTTTTCATCTTCGACATTGACTGTGTAAAACTCCGACAACGTATTCCCCAGCTCCAAACCCTTTTCCTTCATTTCCTCCAACACTATCTTTGCCTCGTCGAACCTCTTCGACTCGATCAGCTTGCTAGCCAAACAACCAAGCAAGTTAGTGTCCAGCCACGTGTCTCTCCCAGTAAAGCACCTCACGTACGCCACTGCCTGCGCATAATAGCCCAGCCCCAACAGGGATTTTATAACGTACATGTGTGTGGATAATTGCACCAGCACTCCATCGTCGATCATCCTCCTCAGCACCACCAGAGCACCTTCAACCTTACCCGCCTTACACGCGCATAGGACCAGCGCGTCGTATGTACGCGAGTCCGCATTCAACCCCTGCCCCACCATCTTCGTCAGCACTTCGGCCGCCGCCGTCAAATCTCCGGCGACACAGTACGCCATCAGTATGTAATTATAAGCCGTCTTATCTGGCGGGATCTGATACTTTCTCATCAGGTCCATCACGCGCCAAGCACCTTCCATATCCTTCTTCCTCGTGAACACGTCAAGTATGGGGAGAAAAGTGTACGCGTTTGGACCGGATCCCTCTCGCGCCATCGTGTCGATCATACGCAGGGCCTCGTCGATTCGACGCAACTTGCATAGACGCGCGATGAGCGAATCGTACGCGTTCTTGCGGGGTAACCCTTTGTCGAGACGAGCTAGGGTCTGGGGAAGTTCGTCAAGTATTGATAGGCCGGTCTCGTTGTTGGTGATGAAGTTGAAAGTTTTGGAGGTGTTGAAGCAACCGTCCCACAAGCGCTTATTGAGGAGCTGGCGGAGCGTTTCAAAGTCTCTGGAACGGCCTGCGGCGTGGATCAGCTCGTCGTAGTAGGCGGATGTGGGCACATCAGGGAATGAGTTAGGTTTAGCGTTAGGGTTAGGATTTTGGGTTGTGAAAAACCGAGTGCTGATGGCTAGTGTAGAAAGGGCATTACTGGGTTTGCGTGGGAGCTTCTGGAGAAGCGACATCTTAGGGTTTACGACTGAGAGTGACCCAGAACAGAGAAATGAATCAGGGTTTAAGCTCCAATTGAAAATAGCTCGAAGCCTCCAACAATTGTCAACAGGAAGAGGGGAGAACTGATGGGTCATACTGAATCTAGCCCATTGGGCCTGACCTCTGATGGACCTATGGACCAAAACTATCAAAATAACCAAGATACTCATGGGGATGGCCCGGATGGGGATGCCATGTTAACATAAAAACCTCAAATGGGCCTGAGAACTGCTCCAGTAGTGTTTCAAACATATTTTCTGGTAATTGACGTAAATTTGACTCGCGTGTGGCAAACGGACCTTGTGTGCGACGTCGTACTAACATAAGTTGCATGAAATTATGAATCAGGCGTTCATTGTTTCAGTGGTAATTACTTACTCCTGTTTATTTTAATTAATCATTTTCTCGGGACAGGTTATAATCCCTACTGTTAGCCTTTAAAACACTGAGTGCCAGCATTGTACTCTATTCGACAGAACGACATAGCAAATCGTGCCCATTTTTCTTTCCTTTTTCAAAGTACACTAGAACGGGTCCACGGTCCATCAGTTAAGTTTTGACCTATGGCCCTTTTTGTTTGGATTTTAAGATGTACATGAATTTTAAAATTTATAAATTAAATATATTAAAATATCAATACAAGTTAATAATTTTTGTACATATATCAATAAATTTTAATATTATCTAAAAATTTTCAAAACACTTTAAATTTTAAAAATCTGAACATTCCCTATAATTCAAATGAGCCAACACAGACAACTTTCAAAAGAAAATACTTTAATTCATACCATAAAGAATCAAACCAAATCAATTCGCGCGTCCCATCAAACAGCCAGGCTTAATGAATTAATGTGTTTTCTGGGGCCACAGATGGATGGATCCACCACCTGAAAAGAACGATCAATAGAGTATTCGTCCTAGTAATGATAAGTCTGAAAATTCCACTGATCGATCTTAAGTAGAAAGATGAGTTTCTTTTCTTTCAAAATAAAAGATGCATCATGCTGCATATTGCTTTTGAGTCTCCGACCCAAGTTGACAAGTTGATAAAAAGACGAGGGGAACAGAGATATCCTTTGGCAAATAAAAATTTGGCCAAACAGTCCCACCACTCCAAGTGTTAATCTGTGAATGCTGCATGTTAATGTGATGCTCGGCGGAAAATGCAGATAGAATATATTTGTTTAACAATTCCCATGCCATCACGCTGAATCTAGAGGCCCAGGTTCTACTCAAAATCTCAGGTAACACTGAGAGAGACGTGATGGGCTCAATCACAAGCTTACATGCAGCTTGCAAATGCATATTGACCTATACGTGATAATTGTTTGTTCATGCATCAAACTTTGAAGTGTACACAGAGTCCATTGGAAGCTGTTTAAAATTATGCATTAAAGTATATCTCAAATAAATAACTGATTGATATACAGAATAGGAATTGATTCTACAGAAAATCCCGTCTAAATCAAGCCCAAGGACAGTCAAAAGAAAATACTAATTGCATCAAACCAAATCAATTCGCGCGTCCCATCAAACAGCCAGGCTTAATGAATTAATGTGTTTTCTGGGGCCACAGATGGATGGATTGATTAGAGTATCCTCTGAAAATTCCACTGATCGATCGAGATGCATCATGCTGCATATTGCTTTTGAGTCTCCAAGTTTTGATTATCCTTTGGCAAATAAAAATTTGGCCAAACAGTCCCACCACTCCAAGTGTTAATCTGTGAATGCTGCATGTTAATGTGATGCTCGGCGGAAAATGCAGATAGAATATATTTGTTTAACAATTCCCATGCCATCACGCTGACGCTGGTGTCCTGTTCTGAGGTAAACCTAGAGCTTTACCCGCCAGTTAATCAGAACTAAAATATATTCCGCATCACACTCTCCACAATTTTCAGTATAAGATACTCAAAATCTCAGTCATTGTAACTGCATATTTCTTGTCTGAGACTTTTGCTTTTGTGAAAAGACGTGATGGGCTCAATCACAGCCCAGCTTGACAAAAGAAGACAGATAAATTAAAAAGAAGGAAGAAGTAAAGATGCGTAAGCTTGCATGCAGGTCCATGCATATCCATCAAAGACAAAAGCAAGATTTTGATATGGTACGTGATCCTATCTCATCCCGTGTTTGATCTTTTATACTCCCCTTTCTGAGAGATATGCATCATCTTGGTGCCTCTGGGACCTACTTTGAAGTACGATCACCAACACTACACAGAGTCCGATATTGGCATAACTATTTCATTTTTTCGTAGCTGTTCCGATAAAAGCTTTGCAAAAACAAAAACAAAATGCATAACTAAGTTTTTTGTCCCTCGAGTATACTCTCTGTCTCTCTGTCTCTCTGTCTCTCTCACTGATTGATCTGTAGAGCGAATATTTTTCGATCTCTGTTCTTCGTCCCTGTCTGTCTGTGTCATAGATGTCGTCGTCTTGGGTATAAATGCCCACTTATGCTTAGACACCCGGCTACCCAACAGTTAACGGTTTCCCAGATACAAAAAGACAGTAGGAAAAGATATTCTCAAATTTTGCTTGCTGGCGTGGATAGATTATATCCTTTTCCATTCAATCTTCCTAATTCCTTTCGAACTTTTTTCTTTCTACGCAAAGGGAACTGAAATTACCCAAAACGAAACGGAAAGCGAAAGTGTAATAGTAATGGATGGGGATCAAAGATTTCTCAGCCCTAAAAAAGGTTACTGAATCCAGTTAGAAGGAAAATGGATCAGGGCAAAATAGAAAAGAGTTGAGGCTCATTTTAATAATAATTAAACTCTTATAGACTAAAAAGTTAGCCGTATGAGAAAGACTGATAAAGCATAAAAAGTAAGGACTAAGAAGAGTTAATCATCCGATTTCTTGACAAAAATCGATGCTAGAAAAAATAAAATTTAGTTATTAAATGAGTAAATAAGAATCGCTTTCCCAATAACCAATGAGAAGAAAGGGCATAAAAGAAATAACAGACCTAGACTCAATATGACACGGCCTAGAAAGAAAAGAGGTATATAGAAAAAGACAAAAGCATAAAACGCATGCACCTACAACTCTCTCTCACAAATAATCAAACAAAAAAAGAAAAGATCTTAAAACAATGGTATCATAGAAATTCTCTACATGAATGATCTTGAGTTTTAGTTTGTTTACTTTGATGATAGGAAGAAGGAAAGAGAGCTTGGACCTTTCAACTTATCTTAAGTACTAGACTTCAAATCTGGTTCCCTCGTGCTCTTGAGCCAGTAAATACTGTGATAGACCGGTTAAAAATAGCTCTATCAATAATATTAAATGTTTAAACGGGAATCCAGGCCCTATTAATTTCCTAGATCGGTCCCTAGTGATAAATCCATATGCAAATCTAGATTAATTAGCTAGTGACAAAAGATGGGGTGTAAACTAGATTTTTTTTTTTTTGGTGTGTGTCTGTGTGTAAACTAGAAGCTTGAATTCAAGCATATTCCGCACAGAGAGCAGTCCCATAAACGACAAATTATTCGAATCATATGACTTCGGGAACCCTTGCAGTAAATGTAGTCCATATCTGCAGGGGGAATAAAGGGATGCTTGAGGCCTGACGGTAGTACTCTCCTTTAAGGGATTAGCATTCAAAGACTCCAGCTTCATAGCCTAAATAATTTAAGTGGACACCGCTTTTATTTACTCACGCCACAAATCTTCATAACAATACGTTCGTCCAAAACCGACAAAGCAACAGCCGTACCTGCAAAAGCATACCTAGATTCATTTAGGAGCATCCACCTAAGATCTCCGCTGCTTCCTTTAACTAAATCTATTTTCGGAATATGAATAGAAAACTCATCTAATAGTTTGAGTGCAACCAAATGCATGCATTTTATTGAGAAGGAGAAGTCGAGCTGCAATAAGAAAAAGGGAAGGGTACCGATCCAAAGTTGTTCAAATAGAGGGCCGAGATTTCTTCCTTCAAGAGTCTCAAATTCTATATACTGGAATATATACATGATTCAGATTCCATCTCAACACTTAATTTTCATATATGTACAGAACGAAGGTTTAGATGAATTACAATAAATTTGACACTCTTGAAAGCACTACGTCAATTAATGAAGGCCTGAGCGTGTAACTCGACTCGACTCTACACTGTTTTGGTTTGTCACGCCTTCACCTAATAGTAGAGGCTCATCGTTTTTTTCCATACCTGTTGGACCTATTTACTCGCTTAATTTTATAAGTTTGATCGGTACTACTGAGTGAAGGCGTGCGATAAGTCAAAATAATGAAGAGTCTAGTCGAGCCACGCATCCAAGCCTTCATTAATTGATGAGGTGCTTTCAGAAACATTGAATTTATTATAATTCATCTAGGCCTTTCGTCTGCACATATCTAAAAATTAAGTGTCATAATAGAATCTGCATCCCTATATACATTACCTTTTACCAAACAAGAGAAATATCTGTGGCCAATGAGCTGTAGCTCACTCGGCACCTCCTCCCTTTGGGGAGGACTAGATCCAGGGGGTCGAATCTTCCTACCCGCAGGTTTGGTCCTGCTTCTACAATTTAGCTGGAAAAAAAAAATATATGTATATATATATATATATAGGCTAGAATCCCATTATCTATAGGCTCACGGCTTGCTAAACCGATGACATTTTTCTGGGATCCTAGGATCTGCTTTATGTCAAATCGCGTGCATATTCCTGTTGGCTTGAGAATGAACAAAGAATAGCACGACATGACTAATTTATATCATATACTCGTAGCTAGGTAAATCGAAAAGTTTAGAAGATGATACTCTTGCCATCTATATCCTAAAATCAATGGAGAGATAGAAGCTTAGAATACCGAATCTCCGAAACCTATGGGCAAAGTTTGTGGTAAGGATGCCATATCAACACCCACCACATACATGACCGTTAAATATATATCAGTACGACTTCAGGGTCCACCGCTCGGACAGACACCACACAATTGCTAGTTGATGGCCCTCCTCGACATTCAGTACTACATAATCCCTAATACTCGTTTAAGAATAATGGGCGTTTGGTCGCACGTTATCCCTGAGTAAATATACTCGACAGTCATGGATAGTCTGATCAAGATAATACTAGCTAGCTAGCATCCTTTAATAACAAGAAACAATGGAACTATTCTGAAAGTAGGAAAAAGGTGCTTAGATATTGGTCAAGAATTTTATTTCTGTTTTTTTTTCCTCTCAATTATACAAATTTCTGGGAGAAAGGAACTTAAAAGCAGAGCAAATTACAAGTACAGATCATCTACATCGTTAGAGGGTTGGGAGACTTCTATGAAACCAGAGTCAAATCCTCGGGTTCTACCAAAGGGGTACTCTTTCGGACAATCGTGGAGAGATACTTAAATGACAAATTAAACAACTGTCTTGCCAATTAGCGTGCAAACTACTGTTTGTCCAATCTCGTGCCCGTTGAGACCAACTAGAATAATTTTAATGATTACATCGACTTTCCTAGGAATAGATTTTCTCATTTGATATTTTGAATATTTAAAAGGAATTATTTGTTACTTCTGGGAGACAAGTGTCCATGAACACGGGCCGGGAACTTGATCATCTACCCGGTTAACAACCTAGCTAGCTGATTTGCACATGGTATTAATTATTATACACCTAGTTGTTGTGTATCCTCCTAAACTAGCTAGTACATTTCCAAATCAATAATACCTCGTTTGGGTCCACCGAATATCAGTGAGAAAATCGATCAAAAATAATTTCTGAAATTGCCTCAAAGTCTCTAGACCCCACCCCAAAAGGTTCTCATCATCTTGATCCACACAACCAGGTTGCATCTATATAATACACCCTAACAGTTTCTCTCTTTTCGTAAAAGATAGCGCAAGACATGAACTAGACAGGTATCAGCGTGGACGTCCATCAACTCCTTCGCTAAAAAATTAATACTGCACATGAATAACACCACGCGAATGGAAGTTAGAGAGAGACATTTTCTTGAAAAGATGAAGAGAGAGAAAAGTGACATCTATCGCTCCGCCGAACAGACAGAAAGCATAGCCAAGCTGTTAATTCTTTGTTTTGATATTCATTTTTCTCATAAAGCAGTGCCCGGAGAATCTTGGCACAAATCTTTCACAGTTAGACCCAGAAAAGATACACATGGGGTCGTTTAGATTAATAATACAGTGTACTGTGCGCCCGCCCCTATGTTTTCTTTGCTTTTTCCGCCCCTTCTTTTTTTTTTTTGGGCCTTTCGTTTGTATATTTATTTTTTTGCTTGGGAAATAATATGCGCCTTAATAAGGGACCCCATACCGCTAAACTGTCAACATACAAATCGGTCACTACGTATAAGACTCCAAACAAGCCAGCAAAGTTCCATCCTCAAACAATAGCACGGATCAATGGGAAGCTCTGTGCATGTCAATGAGGCTGTATTGGTCACCCCTTTTGAGCCAACTCCAGCTCGCGTTCTCACTCTCTCAGCCATTGATTCCCAGCTCTTCCTCCGCTTCACTATTGAGTATCTCCTGGTCTACAGGGCTCGCCCTGGTTTGGACCATGGCGTGACAACGGCTCGTCTCAAGGCTGCACTCGCGAAAGCCTTGGTGCCATACTACCCTTTGGCGGGAAGAGTCAGGGCTAAGCCTGATGGTTCGAGCCTTGAGGTGGTCTGTCGAGCCCAGGGCGCTTTATTCATCGAGGCCTTCTCCGACAGACACGCGATAGGCGACTTTGAAAGGGCTCCAAAGTATGTGAACCAGCTGAGGAAGCTACTGTCCCTCCACGTGGCGGACGTCCTCAACGGGGCCCCACCTCTTGTGGTGCAGCTGACGTGGCTGAAAGACGGATCTGCGGCGGTGGGTGTTGGAATCAGCCATTGTCTCTGTGATGGAATTGGCAGCGGTGAATTTCTCAACTCGTTTGCTGAGTTGGCTACTGGGAAACGTGGACTCACCGAGTTAAAGCCTACACCCATCTGGGAACGCTATCTTCTCGACCCAGCCGTAAGGCTTTCATCCAATAACTTAATGACTCATCCCGAGTTCAGCAGAGTCCCTGACCTGTGCGGGTTCTTGACTCGCTTCTCCAACGAAAGGCTCGTCCCCACTTCAATAACTTTCGACGAAAGACGTCTCAGCGAGCTCAAGAATCTAGCTTCTTCCACCAGTCGACCCAGTGAGTTATCCTACACGTCATTCGAGGTTCTTTCGGCACACGTTTGGAGGAGCTGGGCTAGAGCACTAAACTTACCTTCAAACCAAGTTTTGAAGATCCTCTTCGCAGTGAACGTTCGTCGCCGACTCAAGCCCAGTCTACCCTCCGGTTACTACGGGAACGCGTTTGTACTGGGTTGTGCGCAAACCAGCGCCAAAGATCTCGTTGAAAAGGGCTTAGGCTACGCCACAGCGTTGGTCAAAAGCGCCAAAGAGAGGGTGGACACAGACTACGTAAGACGCATTGCTGAATCGGTGAGTGAGTCGGCATGTCCAGACTCGGTGGGTGTCCTCATTGTTTCCCAATGGTCAAGGCTGGGCTTAGAAACGGTTGACTTTGGGATGGGAAGGCCGAACCATGTGGGACCCATTTGCTGTGATAAGTACTGCCTGTTCTTGCCGGTCGTTGATCAGAGGGACGCCGTGAAGGTGATGGTGGCGGTCCCCACAAGTGCGGTTGACGAGTTCAATTTTTTGACCAGGAGTCCATACTCGTAAGTCGCACTGGATTCTTATTCATGAATTGACTTTCTGTGATTAGTTTGACTTTTTTTTCTCCCGCGATAATAATCATAGAGATTTGATTCTCTAAGTTTGGTCCAAAGGTAAGTAGTAGTACTTGCATTCTACATTGCCATAAGCTTTATCTCTTTTTCGAAGAACGTGGTGGTCACATCTTTATTTTGCGCCTTTTATCTCATGAGTCATGACCTTTCAGTCTTACGAAGGAGCTAGCTGTTGCTCCTTCTTCAGCTCATAGTCCATCTTTTTAGTTTATTTATTGTCGTCCAACAACTTGTTCCTATGATTGGATTGCCCTCGTCTAAGTACAACGTTTCAGAGCATCTTAGCATTTTTAATTGATGCCAAAAGCATTGTTGGTGTATTGCCTAGGAATTAAGCAGTGATCGAGTCTGAAAAGCGAATTATATTTTGCCAAAATGCTCTTCTTAATCAGCAACTCCACCGACATCATTAATCAAATCGATTAGACCTTTCTTCTTCTTTTTTTAATTCGCACCTGGTGACATCAGTGAAATAAAAGTGGTATATTATGAATCCACGTAATTATTCTCTTTCTATCATCTCTCTCCTTTCCTACCTCGTCTTCCTTTAAGTCTTCTCATGTAAAATATCAAGAAACTCACAAACGCCTTATACCCTCTTGAGACAAAACTTAAACCCATGAGCATTGCATGGTGTGCCTCCCTTTATTCTTGAAAAAAAGAATTACGCGTAACTATTTGGGGCCATGTATAAAAAGCCTTGAAGCCTGTTAGGGACTTGGGTTTTACAGACGCGAGGAAGTGGAAGCCCTCGGACGCCATTTTTTAATGGCTTCCAGCCTTCCATGATCAATCGCTCAAAATTTCCGTCAGGCCTACTACCGTTCACCAAACCTCGCTTGCTGGGAACGAGCTCAAGGCCACCAGCTAGCAGCTTTGGGGTATTTGGGCCCATGTATCCCAAATAAATTTATAGGGAAATAACGAGACCTGGTGCCAGAACGTATTTGTGGTTGGAGCCCATCGATCAAAATGCATGAAATCTAGCTGGACATACTTTGCGAACTGACATAGGCTTTCTGTCTCGCGGGTGGGGGCTCATTGGTAAAACACGCCATATTATTAATGTGCATGATATTGCAATTTTGCATGGGCCGTCTGTTTCGCTGCACAAAGTACTGGATTGGACCTCAAGGCCCAAGGCTTCAAGCCTATATACGCGGACCGTGCCACAAGCTTGGACTGCAATGTATAGATATGGTGGGGTGAACTGACATAGTTAGAGTATTTCTAACCGTTTGTTTAAATTTGATTCTTTACTTTAATTAAAAAATAAATTTTTTTTATTTTAATTATTAATTTTTAAAAAACACTCTTAGCAGTTTCTTTATTTTAATTATCTATTTTTTTATTCTATTTAAATATTTTTTTTAAAGATTTTTTTATTTTTTTTTCTAATTTTTATATTTTTAAATATATTTTTTTAAAAGGTCTGAGAAGAAGAAAAGAAAAAGAAAAAAATAAAATAAAAGAGAAGTGAACGTGAATGTGAGAGTTGAGAGGAAGAAGAAAAAAAAAGGGAGAGCATAAGAGCTAGACTATGAAAAGAAAAAAAATAAGAAAATAAAAGAGGAAGGGCGTGAGAGAAGAAAAGAAAAAGATTAATATTTTAAGATGGTGAAATAAATAATAATTTTTTAAAAATAGAGAATACTGTTCACATGTTAAATTTTTTCATTACAATAGATAAATTGTTAGAGGATATTTTTTAATTTTTTTATTAAATTAATTTTCTATCCTAACAAAATGTTAAAATATAGCTCTAACATACTGCGATCAAAAAAAGCAGGACAGCCTTTTCAGCTTTTTCAAACATAGCGAGTGGACACTGGACGGATACGTTAGAGGTCCTCTTACGGTAATTCAACTTTGGAATTTGCATGCCATTTTCTACTTCTAGTTAGTCAAAACTGCACATCTTCTTTCCCCCCCCCCCCCGCTTCTCTCTTCTCTCTCGCTCTCTCTCTCTCTCTCTCTCTAAATATGCACATCATGGAAAGAAGTAGATCGGTTGTGACTTGTGAGGGAATTCATCCTTAGAGAGAGTAGGTAGTTAATTGAAAAATTGCAAGAGTAAAGGTGCAGACGAGAAAAGGACCTGAAATTATCTTCCCGGATCTTCACGAAAAGTGACGAAATATATAACAATACAGGGGTATCCTTGTGGCTCTGATTGGAACAGCTAGCAGCCCGCCTCCAACCGCGCAGTTGGAACCAATGCATGTACTCTAAATGGAGGACAAAGAACAAGAAAAAGTCGCCGAATAGTGCATGAGGGAGCATCATATCAGAAATTCTCTCCAACTTGTGCCTTTTTCCTGCAGGCTGCCTTTCAGCCTTTGTGAGTTCCGAGGCACTGGCTTGACTGGCTGGCCACCACATGCGAACAGCTTCAAACTATTTTCTACTGTTCTCCTAACACAAGGACACGTCGGCGCTTCATGCAATTTGCTAATTAGCAAGAATTCTTCACGGACCTGCAACGGGTATGAACCATGTAGTACTTATAAGACTTACAGCAGTAGCCGCAGGCCATAAAGATAGGCCAGGGGTGGGGTTCTTGCCGAGAACGAAAAAGAAGACATTAGACATATCGCGTATATATATATATATATATATATATAATATATATATGTTAGTAGGCGCGCAGCTGTAGCATTCATATTTCGACGGCGAGGGTTTATACGAACACATGAAATTGTGGCTGATTCTTCGTCCTGGCTGTTTGAGGAAAGGGAAATTCTTCATAGCATCCACATAATTTGAAAGAAAAAACCCCAAGAATTGCAAATAACATGGCCCTTGTACCTTTTTTCCGACAACGAAGTATCATCCCCACCAAACTTCTACAGCGGTTTTCTTACATGTGAAGCAAAGGCGAAGGATCCTTGTCCTGCAGTGATGCACTCCTTGATTTCTTCTGTCGGTTTTGCACGTGGCAGGTTCTGCGGTTGCATGCAAACGCCCACGTAAGATCTACAATTTTTATGTCTTTTATTTTTATTTCTTTGGTTGCTGCACGTGTGTGGTTGTCTGACGAGTACTGGTGGCCAACCCCATCCGACCTTCCCTCGCGTCCCAACTTTTATTGGATGTATTTTGTAATAGATACTGTCATAGCGATGCATATATGCAAAAAGCAGCTCGCCAGAAGAAGAAACCCTAGCTCAGATTTAGTGTAGAAGTTTCTTGCAGTGTCTTGCTATCGGACGCAACAAACGTTGGAAATCAACAAACGTAACCATTTTCTCTTTTCTTTCATTTTTTTTTTCCTCTGAGCAAATCGACAACCGTGAGTCGGTTATAGCGTAGGAAAAAAAAAACCGTGAGTCGGCTATACAAATCGTCTCAAGTATAGACAAGTTATTTAAAATAAAGGAACAATAATAAATTGTATACTATAAAAATCGGCTGATGGTAACGCTGACTGCCCCATAGAAATCTACTAAAAGAACAGAGAATTAAACAATTGACCAAAAAGGAAATACCCATTCAGAAGAAGAAAAAAACCCGAAAGGAAACACCCCTCTCCTCGACAAGTAAAAAACATATATAGTTGATTCAATATGTTGTTTCATTTATTAAAAGAAACTTTAGAGAAAGCATAAATTACCAAAGTAATAAAAAATATTAAATTGAAAAGTGGAAATTGACATGTATTAATGGAAGTTGACCATAGAGGCTACTTGCAAATGAAACGTGATGGAAATATAGCCTTGGAACGAATACCACCTTGAGGGCAAGCTACAAGGAGTTGAATTTGACCGTATTAGAATGAGAGCATTTTTTGTTATGGGCTTTGAAGGGAGATTCATCAGCTCTTATATATTCCCTCAAATATCGCCTACAGCTTTATTCTAAAAGCATGCATGTCGGTTCAAAATTCATTTTAAGGCAAACTGAATCAATTAATTGCCAGTTAAATGACCCAAATTAATGTTAAGGGCTAATTACTTTGACTTTTCGATTTTTTATTTTTACTTTTGAAGTCACTCAGACCCTAGTTTCCTTCTTTAATTCATTCGGCGGCAACTCTCTATATATCTATAAACTATAGAATAATAATATAGGATGGGGTTCTTTGTTTGGGTCCCTGGTGATCATCATGCGCATAACAGAGACAAAAATTAGATGCCTTTCCGTTTTTTTTTTTTGGTTACATTTTCCAAGTTTCTGAGCTAGCCTGCTTAATTTAATCCATTCCACGTACTTGCAACAAGATGTTGCAGACCCAAGATATGAAGGGAAGTTTTTCCCATAGTTTCGTCCAGTAACCGGTGGGACTGTTTAACGCGCTGCTAGCTGGATTAATGTGCAATTAGCTTCAAATCTACTTAAGCCAGACATTTTCCCCGAAGATTAACCAATGCAACTGAGTAATGCCTGATTTGATCTTTAGCCTATTTCACTCAACAATATTTCAACATCACGCTGCTTATAAACTGGATAATTTAGAGTAATGATATCTTAATATTTCTGCTAAACCATATTTATTGTATTTTTGCAAAGGAGATTTTAATTTCTGATTAATGTTAGAGTTGACATGAAGTCGTTTGAATCAATGTCAAAATTAACGACTAGTGCCAAAATAGGATAAACCTTGAAAATTGACTGATCCTAATTAATGTATCTATTATGACAATTAATTCTCCCTTCATCTAATGCATGCGACTATATATTATTTTCTTAATTTCGACAGTACTACATTGATTACATAAATACTCCCTTTTTATACAGACCGTACTCTTTCCATTTTGGTATATATGTAATAGGAGGAGTACTGCTGTTAGCCAGTTTATATATACCTCATGATCCTGCAGTAGTCGTGGTTCGATATATGGTATCATTTTTACATGCATGGTTAATTTCCTTGATTTTGATTGTAGAGCCCTCCTCTACATAGATTGGCAGACCTGATATTTACTTTTTTTAAGATACAAAACTAAATTCACGTCTTTTTATCTCACTGTTTATTATTATTTATACAAGTAATTCTATAACCACCAAGACTTTTCTTGATAACATATTGTCCGCTTCGAGCCGAAACCCTCATGTTTTTGTTTCTCTACGTTTAAAGTCTAGAAAAGGCCTCTTAAAAAGTAAGTCGAACATTTCATCTTATGAATAATAGGAACTTCTCCTTCTTAGGCAATGTAGAATCTCATTCACCACCTTCTCATACAGATGAAACGTCCTCATCGAGCACCTACGACTCATGAGGTTGCATGATGCACGACTTGACACGGCTCATGTTCCAGACTTCCAACTAATGTAGAATCTCAATCACCATCCTCTCATACAAGCAGGACATCCTCGTTGAGCACCTACAACTCATGAGGCTGCACAACGCATGACTTGACACGGCTCATGTTTCAGACTTCCGACTAAGGATGAGCTGTGATACCATTTGCGACTTTTATTGGCAATATATTGTTTGTTTTGAGTCGAAGTCCGCACAGTCTTGTTTCTCTAGACTTAAAGCTCAGAAAAGGCCTCTTGCGAAGTAGGTACAAGGTCTCACCTTATGAACATTAGAAACTTCTCCTTCCCAATCAATGTCAGATCTTATTCATCAAAATTTCATTTAAATTCTGATACTCTGAATCTTGATACCTAAATGTCACATGGAGCGGGAGAAAAGAAGGAATGAGATAATTTTATAAGGGTTAACTTGCACATTGAGATCTTACTTGATTGAAATGAGTTTTATAATTATGGAAGGAGCTTAGTAATCTAGCCTAGTTCTCTTGAAGTCAAAGTGCAGATGTGACAGCTAGCGCTCTCTTGTGTTGTTAGAAAGAGTATCAAAGCGGTAAGGATTAAGTCTCATATCTTATTAGGTTGAACTGATCTTAAAAGAGTATTAAACAATAAAAATTATTAAATTATTAACTATTTTTATATGGTTACATGCACAAATGCTAGCAACTGATCCTATGTATCCTAAGTCGATCCTCAACTAAAAAGGATATGTGAAATGGGTGAGGATGTATATTATTTTTTCCCGAGCGAGGGGGCATGTAATACTTGCTAGCTCGAACAAATTAATTCCCCCTCGTAAAAATTTTCAATGCTAGATGTTCTCTAAAAATATTTTGGAAAGAATGAAGATTGGAGAAAATGTAAAATACATAAACGGGGAAACGATTCCCGATTCCGGATTCCCAAACCCATTTACACTAGTTTTGTTTCTACACTATCCGCAGCAATCCTTTTCTGACTCTCAAAAATGTCAAGAGACAAGAGCACCGCCCTCATCCACCATTTATAGAGATGACATTCAAATCAACCCCCAGACGCCTCTACTTCGACTAGTCAAGAACACTGAACGAGGCGGTCTCCTTCTTTTCCCAGAGTTTTTAACCTTTAAAGTTCGCTCACCCTATGGACGACTCCGCGCCCCCCACTCATCACCCTCCCCAAGACACCGATCCGCCCATCCCTTCCTTTTCTTCCATCACAGACAACAATAAAAGTAGTGCAGGAACCACCACCAGCAGTAATGATCAAAACAATTGCACAATCAGCTCAAGCAGTAACGGTAGGAGGTGCAAGGGTAAAGGAGGACCTGACAACAACAAGTTCCGGTACCGTGGAGTGAGGCAGCGCAGTTGGGGAAAATGGGTGGCCGAGATCAGAGAGCCACGCAAGAGGACTCGCAAGTGGCTCGGCACCTTCGCCACTGCCGAGGACGCCGCGCGAGCCTACGACCGTGCTGCCATCACTCTCTACGGCTCTAGGGCTCAGCTAAACCTCCAGCCCTCGGGAGGCTCTTCATCCCAGTCGTCCTCCTCCACCCTCGGCGGCTCTTCTTCGTCCTCCACTCAAACCCTCCGCCCTCTGCTTCCTCGCCCTTCTGGCTTTGGCTTTACCTTCTCTTCTGCGCCTTCAACCCTTCCAATGATGGCTTCGTCGAGTGTTCTACCCTTCGGGATTTATCCCAGCGGTAGTCCATCCGTACTATGTCCTAACAGTATGGTACAAAATCCTCAGCAAGTACTCCAGCAGTATCAGTATCACCAGCCATGTGATTGGACCATTGGTGACGGAATAGACCGTACAACAACAACAACCTCGTATCCAAATCCTTATCATCAACCACAGCATCAGAGTTATCTGTGCAATGATATTAACTCGCTTGTAGGCTCTGTGGGTTCGAGCTTCTCTCAGACTACACAGCCCGTGGTTGCATCTGTGTCTTCGGATCCGGTTGGGGCAGTCGGACCTGGATCTCCATCTATCTGGCCGTTGACGAATGACGAAGACTATACACCTAGCCTTTGGGACTACGTATACGGTGATCCTTTCTTGTTTGATTTTTAAGTCGTGATCGATGAAGGTCTGCATGTATGTTAGGGAAACAAGGGGATTAGTCAATTTCTTTGAAGGTTTATACGGAGGCTTGCATGCAATTAGTTCTCAAGCTGGATCGTGCATTGTCTCGGCCTGGTGGTCACGCAATTTGGATCTTTCTTCCTAATAGTTTGGCGGAGAACATTCTACGGGTTTAGGGACTGAACCTGTGGCTTGGTTAGCGATAGCTTACACATGCACATATGGGTTCAAATTGGTGTTGAAGATGCATGATGAATTTAATCACTACTGCCCAAGTGACCATTGAGGTTAGGGCGGTCTCCTGTATAAGGTCTGGGCTAGCTGCAAGTGAGGAGCAAACCATTTCAGCCTCTGTTGCTTGTGTTGTTTTCTTTACGGATGGAAGAGATCTAAAGGTATGGTTGATTGCATGATGTGACGAAATCTCATTCATTGAGGTTTCAGATAGGAATTCTTCTTCTCGTTAAGAGTATAAGGCCGCAACTTGGCATGTACTTAGACATTTGATTGGGGTAAGATTCTATTTTATGAGTATAAGGCCGCTACTCGGCATGTACTTATGCAAAGTAAGTCGATCCAATTTTAGATAAAACTATACATTATTTTCTAGCTGAAGCTTGCGTGTTGTTATTAAGCCCTTTAATTTTCATAACAAGCTTCGAGTTGAGGAATTTTTTCTTTGGATCTGTGTTTCCACTTTGTTCTGATTGCTTATTTTGAAATAAAATCCAATTCTAGCGCCAGAAAAAACAAGTCATTTTTGCTTTGTATTTTGGAGGGACAGAGAGAGAGAGACGAAAAGAATTGGGAAGGCTCATCATATAGAACGAGTTTTACTCACTTCTGTTTCTAAGAACTGTTCAAAAACTAAAATTAACGGCCTGTTTCACGAATAATCACCTCATGATCAGTTTCTAGCAAAGTTTCAAGGGAAAATAATATTTTGCTTAATTTATTTGTTCATGGCTTAAGAGGAATGCCATTTCCACCAAAAAGTTATTATAAATGCTATAAATGTTAGCGTGATATTGGACTGTTTACTTTGCCTAGAAACATCGAAAAGTACTGTTCTTTAATTAGGAACTGACCTTTTTCGTCCCGAACTGCTCCACATGCATTGGTAGCATGATGCAGTTAGGTTTCCCTTCTTTGGCTGATCAGTGGGTGAAGCTACTGCTGAGGATATTAATGCTATGAAATGCATCGAGAGGTTTTTTTCTTTCTTTTGAATGGCGTTGCAGAGGGGTTTTTAATTGGTCCGCATGGTCTGATCAGCCGGGGTAAGCTTTTCGATATTGTGAATCTTGCTTCGTTTTACAATTTGGACCCGTAGTATATAGATCAACTGAATTATAGACCTCTCACCATCCTCACATCTAGATACACTTGCTTCATGTTTTTGCTAGCTACAACCTATATGACAAACTCTGGAATAGAATGCTCCAAACAGGAGTTTGCCTAAGAACTCGAGTTCTGCATATATATGACGTTAAAAGATAGCAAATTGCTAGATCTGGTGCACTTGTTGAGTTCTGATCACGATTAGACTAGCTAGCTGAAGTTCATGGACTTGATCTTTTCATTGTTTTCCCCTGTGCTTTATCGTGTCTATTATATGATCTACTCTTTAGTTCCTGCAGTGCGATGAATTATTGTTTCGAACCATAGAGGATAATGAGAATGATTTTGATAACAAAACCAAGTTCTAACTCAGACAGATAATGAGCTGCTTAGAAGCGCTTTAACCCGCGATGTTTTCCCTTCTTGCATGTCCTTCTAGGTCTTATATATATATATATATATATGAAAGCGTTCCGCTTGGGCCTAAATTCTGTCTGAAATCCAGAGGGATATATTATCACGATAATAACAGACTGTTATACTGTTAAGTTAGATGGTTAGTCAGTTAAATTAGTTACAGAGCTATGAGCTCATTTCTTTCTCTTCTTTTGTGTATAAATAAACCTTCTCTATATTCATTATTTCCACGATATCAATATACAAGTACACAATTCATCAAAGTCAATATGGTACCAAAGCGATTCTAAAACACTCTTCTGTACACTCTATTTTTCTTTTCCTTTCTTACAAACAGATCATGATTGACTCTGTTTCTGATTTGCCTCCTCCTTTCGATCCACCTCCAGTGGTCATTCAATCTCCAATTTCATCACCATTAGTTAGTCCTAACAACTTCAAAATCACCTCCACATTCCTTTTTCACCATGCTGAAAGTCCTGGTGCCTTTTTAGTTTCTCAACCTCTTCTCAGTGCTCAGAACTATTCAACCTGGCATTGATCAATGGTCATGACCCTCACTATTAAAAACAAACTCGGATTTATTAATGGAAACATTCCCAAACCAACTTCCACTTATTCAGATTTGTTTTTTGCTTGGTCTCGGTGCGACATGATGGTTGCTTAATTCCATCTCCAAGAATATTGCTGCCTCTATAATGCATGTAGATTCAGCGCAGCACGTCTGGAATGACCTCCAAGAACGATTCACTCAATCCAACGGTCCACGGTAGTGCTGCAAGACCGGAAATTCGATCCGGTTTTTGGACCGGAATACGGTCGGACCGGATTTTCGGTCCGATCCGGTCTGCTGTTAAGCGGTCCGGTCTGGACCACTTAAGTGGTCCAGACCGGTTTCAATTTTTTTTCCATTTTTTCATTTTTTTTTTTTTTTTCCATTTTCAACACACATTTTTTAATTTTGAGATTAAAAAAAAATGTGAACTCCTACCATAGTTTGCTCATTAATTTAAAAATGTGAATTGATTTCATAGTCTCATACTATAGTTTATTCATTCATTTAAATATGTAAATTCATTTAAAGACTTAAAAATGTGAATTCATTTAACTCCTACCATAGTTTGCTTATTAATTTAAAGATGTGAATTCATTTAAAGACTTGAAAGATGAATTCATTTAAAGACTTAAAAATGTGAATTCATTTAACTACTACTATAGTTTGCTATTAATTTAAATATGTGAATTCATTTAAAGACTTAAAAATGTGAATTCATTTAACTCCTACTATATTTGCTTTAAAAAATGAATTCATTTAAAGACTTAAAAATGTGAATTCATTTAACTCCTAATAGTTTGCTATTAATTTAAATATGTGAATTCATTTAAAGACTTAAAAATGTGAATTCATTTAACTCCTACTATAGTTTGCTATTAATTTAAATATGTGAATTCATTTAAAGACTTAAAATGTGAATTCATTTAATTACTACTATAGTTTGCTTATTAATTTAAATATGTGAATTGATTTAAAGACTTAAAAATGTGAATTCATTTACTCCTACTATAGTTTGCTCATTAATTTAAATATGTGAATTCATTTAAAGACTTAAAAATGTGAATTCATTTAACTCCTACTATAGTTTGCTCCTTAATTTAAATATGTGAATTCATTTAAAGACTTAAAAATGTGAATTCATTTAACTCTTACGATCAATATATGTATAAATAAATAGCACGTGATATTTTATAAGACATACAATTCCTATTTAAGTTGAAAAAATTGCTAGTATTATTTCTAAATGATTATTGAATTGTAAAGTTAACGTAAAAAATGGATGATTTTATTGATTTTGATTGAATATGAGTTTTAAGATAATAAATAGCCTGCCATTCTGTTTGTGTTTTTTTTTTTTTAATAAAAAAAAATTATATAATGCTGTCCGGTCCGGTCCGGACCACATTTTTAAAAACCATAGACCGGACCAGACCGCATTATCCGGTTTATAAAATCCGGTCCGGACCAAACCAGATTTAATTTGCAAAAACCATAAAACCGGTCCGGTCTGCGGTCCGATTTTGATCACCCCTAGTCCACGGGTGTTTCGCACTCAGAAGAATTTTGCTACCTTACTACAAGACAGTGCTTCGGTCAGTAAGTATTTCACAAAGCTCAAGATGTTTTGGGATGAGCTTCATTCTTACTGCCTAATTGATGCCTGCATATGTGGATTTGAATGCAAGGCCACGAAGTCCATCGTTGCTAGTCAAGAGAGGGAGTTCATTTTTCAATTTCTCATGGGCTTAGATGAGAAAGTTTCTCATGCTCGTGGACAAATCCTCTTTGATTGATCCTCTTCCTCCCATAAACAAGGTCGACTTTCCATATGACTTCTGAACGTCAACTAGCCGATTTACTGACAAAACCACTCTCACATGATGTGTTTCACTTCTTAGTTGGCAAGCTGGGTCTGCTCAATCTACACGATCCAGCTTGAGGGGGGCTATCACGATAATAATAGACTGTTATACTATTAAGTTAGATGGTTAGTCAGATAGATTAGTTACAGAGCTATGAGCTCATTTCTTTCTCTAATAAACCTTTTTTGTATTCATTATTTAGACGATAACAATATACAAGCACACAATTCATCAAACTTATATAGCTTGCTAATGCCTGTGAATAAAGTGGGATCCGAATTCGATCAAATCGGACATGCATGCATTTAGAAAACAGTACATCGAAGGGGGCAAAACGAAAAGCTAGCAAACTATTCATGAAGTAATTCGTTCGCATTTATTAGTTGCGTTTGTGGGTTCACAAAAGATCACCTTGACGTACGGCCCCTTTTCGTCAACATGTACAGCCAGCCACAGAGGCCGATTATTTCATTAGATACCGATTACAATAAATCATTAAGTACTGTGCATAAAAACATGAGTTTGTTGGAATATATTTATTTCGATTTGACCCACGTCGTTGAAAATCAAAAGTACAATCTGATGGTTCCATCTATATATTTTGTTGTGTAAACTGTAAAGTAGTGTTGCCGCAAGTTTGAAGTTTCCTAGAACCATTACAATCTTGGATTGTCAAGCTCGTGTACTTGGTACGTACCTACATTAATTAATTAATGCATTTTTATGAGCCCTGACCTTCAAATTATTGGAGTTGCATGGGACGCTAGAATTAATGCGACTTAGTAAACAAACCGTGGGCCTGTGATCCAAATGCCCATTGGAGCTCCAAGTCTCAAACTAGTCATCAGGTTTTGTTATTGAAATACACGTATAGTTGACAAGGAAAGAGAGAACCTTATTTTAGTTCTTCAATTATGGAGTTGGAAATGTGATGATGGGAGGATGTGACGAGTAATGCTAATAAATGGGACTTATGAGTGGAAATTGTATCTCGAAGCTCAGTCCCGAAAATTACAGTTGGTTCTTTCTCACACGCGACCAGATCTACCCTGTTTGGGGTGGGGGAAATTCTGATCACGTCATCATGTGAATCACGAGCGCCGTGCCCGTCAACGGAAAAACTCTTTCCTAAAACTCTTTCCTTACGGAGGAAAAAGTTTTTCATTATATAATTGGATGGAAATTCAGAAATTAGTGGCAGCATTTATGAAAATACATTTGATTTTTTTGACATGACTGTCCCAAGAAGAACACGACATAATACAGTCGTCAAGATCTAAGAGCCCTGAGAAGCCTTGGGTTTCTGGCACGCGCTCTGTCTGGGCGTAGGCTGTGATACCTTTTCCATCCTACAAATATCTGCACCCACAACCGTACAAAGCTCTGAAACTGAACACGAACTGAAGCTGACCTCCCCCTCTAAAGCATTTACTATTCTAGGCAGCCCTTAGCAAATTCACAATGGCATCGCCGCCACCTAATCAGCCGCGTGTTTTCCAATCCGCCAGCTCTTGAACATCCCCGGAATCACGTACCCCTGCCCATCTGGGATTTGTGCCGCCAGCAATGTCGTCGTCGTCGCAGGACTCTCAGCCATTCCACTGGCACGTCAGCGAGTTCGACGACCGGGGGTTCGAATTCCGCGGGCGCACCCTCTTCCTTATCGTCGTCATCTTCTCCGTTCTCCTCCTCTTGGCCGTCCTGTACCTCTACGCGCGTTGGGTCTGCCAGTACCGCCATCTCCCCTACCCCCATGCACCGGCGCCGGCGCCTCGTCCGCGCGGGCTCGACCCCTCGACCATTAAAAGTTTGCCGGTAATTCTTCACCGGTCGTTGGACGCTCAAAACTCAAGAGAACAAGCCGAGTGTTGTATATGCCTTGGGGTGTTTGAAGATGGAGACAAGGTGAAGGTTCTGCCGCTGTGCTCGCATTGTTATCATTCCGAGTGCGTTGATACGTGGCTGAGTGGTCATTCGAGTTGCCCACTGTGCAGAGCATCTCTTCGAGTTGATTCTCCGGATGATTCTGCCGTTCCGCAAGTTGTAGTCGAATGAACCCGTCCCGTGAAGACAATAATCTCCAAAACCATCTCTTAGGTGGAATAATTGTTCCGTGGGGTTATTATTATCCCTAATCAAAGCTAATGTTGTCGAGCATTGGTGTGCTCTTGTTAATCGTATCTATCAGTACTGAAATCTTTCTTTGCTGCAGTTTGTCTGATTCTAGAAAGGGGAGACGACTGAAAGAAGGAAGACAAAAACTTTGGGTCATGGTCCTGTGTTAGCTAATAAAATCTGTTTAAGGCAAATGTAGTGGGACTGCAAATTTTGCATTTGAGCAGAGCTTGAGCTACTAATTGCAATTAATTGGAAGTGTTGAGTGCCATCCGTTTGATCAATTTCCACAAAGAATCTACGAGTCAAAGAAAGTACATGAACTCCGGGTTCTTAAGCTTTCCATATAGAGAAGATATTCACGGTTACCTTATGTCGATCATAATCGATGGGATCATTAACTTATCCCATTGTAAAGTAACCCAATTGAAATTGATCACCGAGTTGGAATTGGTCTCGATATAAGGCTAACTGTTGGTATCGGCCACATTAGAATTCACTTCTGTTGCGAATACATGCCCCGTGAGAAGATAATTTAGTGTTTAATAATGGAGTTAGAATTAGAGGGGATAATATTCAAAGCATGTTTTCGAATCTTCAAGAAACACCCTTCGGTATTATCGCTGAGCAGGAATCCAGCACTATTCATGGGCTCTAGGCTTGACGCACAGAAGGACACCTTCGAAGCCATATGCAGGTGTGCTACCTTCGTGACTTTCTCCCTACTACGGTGAAAAGTGTACAACTGTCCTATATGCTACTCATTTGATACCCAAGTGTCCTTGGAAGACAAAGATCCCGAAAAAGAGAGGTCCTGCCGCGAAGTCTGCATAGTCAGCCGGAGAAAATGACACAAATATCAAACGTGGATGGATGCCGTCCTGGTATTTCTTTTTGTTTTCCTTAGCCTCTTAGGACTTGTGGAGTATACAATACCAACATCCGCCTGAATGTAATTGGCTCTTACGCGTGCGTAAAAAAACAGCTTTAGACTGAAACATATACGAGCAAGTTCAATGCTTTTCCCTTCCGACCAATAAACGGGAAAAGTGGAATAGGTAGCTTGGCGCTGCCTGCTGCGGCAGAAAGACTCATCTGACCCAAAGAACAAAAGGCCATTATTAAAGCTCAGAGAAGGTCGCAGAGAGACTGTTCTACTCTAATAACTGACTGTTTTTTTAATGAAAATCAAAGCATACTCTCATCTGCAGGTAATTGGCAAGTAAGCCCGCCGCCGTTGCATTATGTTTCAGATTAACTAACTTGTTGGGTCGGCGGCCCCTCTAACAGCGGCCCATTTGGGTTGGGTAGAGAACAAAATTCCGACATGTTAGACCCGATCTAGATGGTGCTTCGTTTTCTTCCCCTAGTAGCCATTTTTCCTTCGTTTCCTTGCAGGACAAGCAGCTAGTTTCTTCTTTGCTGCTTTCAATCTCTATTATTCTCTTTTGCAAGTGCTTGCTCAAAGTGGTTGAGCATTTACATGCTTGAATTGGAGAGATGGGCATTCGGAATCTGGGCGCCATGTGGTAGTTCAGGGCTAGTCAATTCATCCTTTTGCATATGTCCGTTCCTTTTGTTTACCCAAAACTTTGGCTTTATTCTTCGCCTATATCTGCCTGCTATTGAATGTAGGCCGCTGGCTCAGTATGTGTGGCCTTGACTTGATTCATCACTGTCCAGATCACGTATAAATTTTATATAACCTGCTTATTTATTGAAAATCTCGTGATCAACGTATAATGGAGTAGGTGGTAGGACTGTGACCCACCAGCATCTTTTCTTTGTTCAATATCAATCGTATATGGTCTCGATACGGCATTAGGAGCCTATAAGCGCACAAATTTTTTACAAAACAGTATTGGGATCCAACTAGCTGCTAGTTGGACATTCTCTCTCTAGAATATTTGGTCTCCAATGAGGATAATGCTAATTTTTTCGTATTATATTAGGCAATCAACTCTAGAAAGGATGGAAAGGGAGAAAAAAAGAGAAGAAATATCGATAAATATACACTAAAATCATTAAAATAAACTTGCGCACGGTGAAAATAACTACCAAACAGAGGAATGTAAACCGTATGAACATATTTTTTTTTAAAAATTATGTTCTAAATAAGGAAAGATCGATGATCAAATTGTTTCGTAAGTTTGCATTAATGGTGTACATAATCTGCAGAAAGTTTAAGCCCAAATTTTGGGCCTCGCTTTAGATTGCGAAGCCTAACAATAAGCCCAATGTTTTTCCTAAGCCCAAAATTCGCAAAAACACGTAAAAAAAAAGTCCTGCGCATGTGGAAGGTAGTACGCCCAATGTTCGACCGAGTGGCCGAGCGCGAATCTAGTCGAGTATACAAAGTCCAAGCCCAAGTTTTGGCCTAAGCTATTGATTTCTGATTATGAGACCCAGTGTCTCAGGGACAGTTTGGGCCTGCTCATCTGGACGACTGGAAGACAAGAAGCCCAATATCCTCCTCAGCCCGAATCTCGATTACAATACGTTAGGGTTTCACTCCTAATCGCTATAAATACTCTCAAAGTCCCGAATCTCCGAAGCTTTACAAGACAAATTGTCTTCCGAGAAGCCTTCCTTGATTACTAGGTTTTCGGAAGCGAGGCGGCGGTCGAACTTAGGCACCAAGCCACTATGAGGGCGAAGGTAAGTTGATTTGATTTCATAGAGGTAGGATCTTTCTTGAAACACTCCTGTCGTTCTGGATATTAATGATTCTTTGCAAACATCATTCTTGGTGTTTGCTTTCTGGTTTTTCAGTGGAAGAAGAAGCGCATGAGGAGGTTGAAGAGGAAGCGCCGAAAGATGAGGCAGAGATCCAAGTAGTTCTCTTATCAATAAGTCGGCGTCCTTTTCTGTCTAATCGTTCACTGGTTAGAAAGTCGTAGTTTTCTACCGTCTTGTAATGTTTGGATTAAATTTCGAAAGTAATTGGATATTTGTATTACTTTAAGGAGATTTTGGTATTGCAGTTTGAAACTATGGTTATAGTGATATGGAAATTTGACTTCTACTTCGTATGTTGCATTTGCAAATCGCTTATGTTGGGTTTAGATTTAATCATCCTGATGTTCTGAATTTCTTTTCCTTTTGGAACCAATGGGGTGGTTGATAAATGATTGCAATTCTTGAGTGGTAAATTCTACGATGTGTAGAGGTTTCTACTACACAATGGCTGTTTTATATCGATTAGTAACGGAGGTTATTTCTAGACTGGAACAGGATTAGCTGAGGAACTCTGGCCGTTGATAGTGTTATATTTAACGGTCTGGCAATGTCCTTTATGAAGTTGGATTACGTGTGGATTTGGTGGTTTTGTTTCAGATGTGTCTCGTATTTTTGTTACCCATGTGTTCTGGCTCAAATGGAATATCTTCGCCCAGTATAAATGGGGCAGTGGGTGAACTCTGCGGTTCAGGATTTATTTGATGGGTGTAACTTTACTAATTGAAGGGAAAAGCTGTTTCTTTCGCAGTTTTTGTTGTTGTGTAACTGTGTTTGTGTCGGCTCGAGTCTGCCAATTCGTGTTTTTGTTTATGGTCAGGTCGAAGAGTGCCTCAGGGGACTTTTCCATCGTTGTTAAGAAGTTGCATCCTTGACCTATTGGTAAAGGCTGCCCTCACAACCTGTAGATTTGATGACTTACTGTTTTGGTGCCCAACCTCGGTTATTTGTAGAATAAGTAGTTGTGAAGAGCCTGATCAACTCAATGATTGCTACTGTTAGAGTAACCCCGTGACAGCTACAATATTGATGTGCTCCCGCTATGTTATAAAGTGATGATGTGGAGGCCCTGTAGACGTTTTTCTTTTCTTTTCTTTGTGAATAATTGGGAGAGGTTTAGATGTTCAGGTATATCTGGAAATGATGTTTTAATGCTCCTCTATCTGAATTTTGAATCGGTTTGCTGCTATGGCAGTATATTTCAAATCTTTGCAGATGGATATAAGAATTGATCTACCATGGTGTGTCAGATGTATTATATAGAGTTGTATTCAAAAAATCAATAGAAGGGCTTTCAGGACTGTTGGTGACTTGTATTCCGAGTTAGGAAATGTAGATTTGTTTGAAGAACTTGTAGGTTGATCAATGAGAGCGGAAATTTCATTTATCAATCAGTTGGTATGATTCAGTAGATTAACAGCTGTTGATTTTAGACAGGATGATTTGTTTATGTTCAAAGGGATTGGTTTTTATCTCGGAGATTGTTGAGGTTCAATTGCCTGTAAGTGTCTATCCTTGCTGGTCTGAAGGGGAGTGATAACACCGTGCTTAAGATTGTTGTTGTCGTTTTGGAAGTTTGAAAACGCTTAATGATAGGAAGTTATAGTTTGTCGAAGGGAACAAATTTGTTTGAAAAGTTGAAAAGCAAAATGTTTGCCGATTGCGTTTCATGACACGAGATTTAAATTGTAACCTTTGAAGAAAAAATGAGCTCTTTCAAAGAAAATAAAGGGAGAGAGAAAAGGATTAAAAGATTACTTGATAAAAATTTAAAACGAATCCTCTAGAAACATAACGAGTATGAATTCCTCTCTAGATTCTTTGACAAAAAAACTCTGCGTAGCTGAAAAGAAATAAAATAGAAAGGACAGGACAACTAATAGCTCCTATGGTTCCTTTTGGGCCGGTGGGTGACACTCAGGTGCAAGTCTATTAAGAACCCGTAAAGTATCTATGTAATTCCTGACCTCCGCCGCGATCATCCTCTGCATGGTTGTCACTAAACAGGGGTACTCCTCATTCCTCTCGCCACGCTCCACCTCGTCGACTGTCGTCGCTGTCTCCTGCTTCTCCACTTTCTTTCCCACGGGTAAGGATAGCGACAATGTCAGGGAAGCGTCGTCGGGTCCCTCCAGAGCCTCTTCCGCAACAGGACTAGTATTCTCCGGCGACTCGCGCAAGCACGTTCTTTTCAGCCTCGAGTCCGACTCGGACGAGACAGCTGCAGAGACCTCAGCATCCTCCCCACCCGGGCGCTTCGTCCCGGAGTTGGACTCCGAAGAGGCAGGCGATGACTCGCGACGACGTCGGAGCGTCGAGTTCCAGTGATTCTTGATCGCGTTGTCGGTACGACCTGGCAAGAGACGAGCTATGGTGGCCCATCTGTTTCCGTGAAGGGCGTGGGCACGGAATATGATGGCGTCCTCTGTGGGCGTAAAAGGGCGGTGCTTCACCGTGGGGCTTAGTTGATTGCACCACCTTAACCTGCAGGACTTGCCGGACCGGCCAGGAATGCCCTGGCTTATGAGTGACCAGTTACGTGGGCCATGCTGCATCACCAGCTCGATAAGAGTGGCGTCCTCTTGTGGGCTCCACGACCCTTTGACTCGATCACCACCGTTTTTTTGCGCACCCATGATCATTTTCGTAGATACACTCGAGATCCTCGTGCATGTGCGTTCTCTGAACTTGGGGGATCACTTTCTTTGTGGGGTTTCAATTATTATCGAGGAGCTTATTTAACGGTGCTTTCGTGATGGACGGGGGGGTTGTTTGTGTGAACCTTAAAACCGCTGCTTGACATAACGACCTACTATGGTTGCAGTTGCAGTTGCCGTACGTTGCAAGCGCGTTTGGTTTCTGTTACATCTTCGTGTTTCTTTTATCGATTCTCTTTACGCATGGATTCCGAAATAAGGTTTTTGAATTTTGAAGTGGATGCTTGAGAGATAGTGGGGGTTATAACTTCCCATTTTTTCAACTGAATGGAATAACGGACTTCCCTAAGAATTCTATTAGGCTTGGTTTTTCTTATGAATTCAGCGGCTCGGTACAGCTAGCTCGGCAACTGTGGCAGTTAGGTCTTTCAATGTTTATCTCATTTATTTACCTCGTACTTTGTTTTAAAAGTTTAGGCTGAGTTTGTTTTGTTGTAAAACTACATAGGTCTAAATTTTATGTTGATTAACATGTTATTTTTTTATTATCCACAAATTTTCGCCCGTACCAACCATGCTTGCGGTCCCGAAACAAACACATCCAAAAGTTTATACATTCGAGGTTGCAAAACATGCGAGATCTCCAATCAAAATCTCGTTTGAACCCCCTACCCGTCTCACCCTTAACCTCCCTCTTACACACCGGCTCCGGGGGCTGGAGGAGCTTCTCCAGCCCTCCACTTCCATCCCGACACGGCCTTTTGCGGCCAGGATATGCTTAAAACTCCTCTGTTGCTTTGATTTTTTGTTTTTTGCACAAAAATTTGGTCTTTAGATCTCTTTGGCTCTCGGAGGACACGCCCCATTTTGGTGTAAGTAGTGTTATCTTTTATGGGTCTAGTCTGTTTAAATCCATAGTTTGTTTTATCAAATATTCTGTCAATCTTATTCTCAGCAAAAAGAGGTTACAAAACATGCAAAGGCAACTATATATCCATATTAATTTGTGTGTGTATATACATATAATGATGTATGGCCCACAAAGGACTAGTGGGGGGAGGAGGTTAAGCAGCTGCACACGGAGATTGCGGCAAATTTATAGGCGAAACGGTGACAGTGTTATTGTAACGGCGGTATTCACGCGTACGTACGTTTAAGGTTTGGGGAACAACAAAAATGGCAGGATGTGGCCGGCGTTACTCTCGTATACCGCCGTGTGTTGCCCAAAGAGTATAAATACCCGCTACTACGCAACCGTCTACTTGCTTACAGTGCCGACAAGTTTCACGATTATATGCTTTTCAATTTTTTGTTAAACATCCTCCTTATCATATCCGAAAGACGGGTATTAGGACTAGGCGTTGGATATTTTTCATGCTACGTACGGCCCAACCAAAAAAGGGAAACGCTTCTTTCTTTAATCTTATTAACCTTTTCTTGTACTTCCCCAAAACAAATACCTCTTTCTTGTAAAGATTACGGCAGACTCCAATTTAAGTAGTACCAGTGTTTGTCAAGGAGCATATTGTGTACATTAGAACGTAAAAGAGCACGCACCTCGATTGTTTTAGCTGAACCAAACGAGGAGCTCTGAAACTTTGAAGACCTTCGTGTTTCCTTGCTAAGAATCCGTCTTATGAGTACTCACACCCTTTAGGTGGACAAAATGTTCAATCACGACCAGTCGACGAAAAATTATCCCAAAAAAAGTAGGGAGAAAGCTTTCCAGTTACTTACCCAGAAACAAGAAAGGTTTTGCGGACAATGCTTTATTTTACAAACTAAACTACTTTCCGATCCGGAGACAGTAGTAGGCCAAGTATATAGCAAACGTATCATGCTCACATCCTTGTTAGTTTGTGGTGGAACTACTCTGCAGTGGGCTCCAAAATCAGTATAAGTTAAGCTACACTCCTGCCTTCGACTATCGTCGCACTCCTGAGTATCTGAAATCATTGTTCTGATTCCTTCTACGTACGTGATAAGGCTTGGATAGAGTAGGGGCGCACTTTTTCTTTTTCTCTTTTGTATGTGCGTGTGAGTGAGACTGTGTGTGTGTGTGTGAGAGAGAGAGAGAGACCAAAGAAGCAAAAATCAAAGAGTGGTCATAGCACGAACTCCACTTCCTTTATATGGTAGGAAACGACATGATAATTCGAGTGCCTTTTGTGCGTGCCACCAACATTTCCATGAATTCCCTGACAGTACTGCAGTACTGCGTGGGCAGAGAAGGTGTCAAGCGGGAAAAAAGGTGAAAATTAACAAAATGTAACCCTCACGGTGACCCAAAAATGTTCATCGAGATTACTGTGGATAATGAGAAGGCAGGAAGAACCTCTGCCTTTTGCTTCTGACACGATAATTAGATGCCGATGATGAAGCAATTTTACATAAAACTAGTTTAAGGGACTGTTTCAGAGTGCTCAGGCAAGCTCCCACTTCACTTCCCTTGGTGCAAAGCACCAAAATGCTTTTAATTCTGCCACCCACACTAGATATATCAGCTTTGACTGCTGTTAGTCCTAAGCCTTTGAGGACTTGGATGAGCTCCGAAAAAAGCTCCGGCCGATCATCACAGCAAAACGAAGCCCTTATGAAGATATTATCCTTGCTTTTCTCAATGCTGGTGGGGTTTACATGTTGAGCATGATCACAGTCAATGGTCACTTCATCTACTTCTGTAGGAAGTGAGCAGGCTCTGCTAACTTCCATTGCTTTTCGCTTAAGATCTTTCACATGGTCAATCACACTTCCTAACAGAGCTGCCTTGTCCATCTGCATAACAGAACATAGATTTATTTCAGATCCTAATATATTCATGGTGATATGTATCGAAACACGAAATAAATTAATTCAAGCTCTAGAGAATTTTGATCTCCCTATTTCTCAGGCCTGTGCACGCCTCTTCACCGAAAGGAATGAGAAGTACCATTACTAACCTACAAAGTCATTAGTTAACATTTGGAAGGTCTAAAAGAAGCCCCTGCTCCTGACAAAGTTCTATGCTTTAACAGCAGGGTTAAATGATGGACAACTATTGGACTCAACTGTTGTTCATAGTAACAGAAGGGTCAAATAATCTCAACATGTGGCAGGCTACGATTACTAATTATAACGAATTGAATAGATTCATCTCTTGAGCATATTCATGAATCTAAATCGATATTTTACCGGCAAGTCATTGATATTTGAGTTCAGAATGGAATCCCCTCGCCTCCCCCCTCCGCTTCGAGAGAGAAGAAAGTTGGGTGGGGGTTGTGGGTTTGGAAGAGAGCTTTTTCTTCTGCCTTAATTTACCTTATCAGACTTGGGAATTAGTTTCCTAAGAGTTGCAAGTTGTGCATTAATTCTGTCCCTACGCCGCTTCTCTGCTTGGCTATGGCTCTTGGAAGCAGATGCCCCTCCATCTTCCGCAACGCCATCTACTGGAGACTCGTGGAATTGGAATCTGGTAGAGGTTGAGCCGTGAGATTGTAGTGGCCATGGCACTAAATAGGGCGACTCGCTGTTCACTCCAGCATGACACTGAGCCCAGTTTTCCCCTTCAGGCCAACCAGAATAATAGCAATTCTCCATGGCAATCAACAAGCCCTGTCAATCCAACTCCTACTCTCTCTGCTTTTTATGACACATTCTATAGCCACTGTTTCTGCGCTAATAATGTGCGGTGTATTTTCTTATCTTGATCGTGATTGGTGTGATATCCAGTACCCTTCAATTGGTCAAATGAAAATCATGTTTGGCTTTATTTGCCTGTCACTTCACAAAGACAATTTTGTGATGAACATCACCAACAACTGAGAGTTAAAAGGATCATGCAGATTTTAGAAAGAGAAATATTATATATAGTTCGTACAACAGAGTATTTAGCCCTGTGCTCACTGATGCTTGTTTCCCGCACTGGCTTTTTTTGTTTTCCTGCGTTTTCTAGTTTAATGAAGTATTTGTTTGGAAAAAAAAAGCCCTGTGCTCACTGGAAAATTACACCAAAAATGCAACAATAGACGTAACTAGGTGTAGATGCAGCATGAACAAATTTTATTGTAGGGTAGATTGACCTATTTACTATGGTAGATCTATAAGGATTATCAATTTTGGTGGGTCACAATAAAACTACTTAAATCACTATTGCCCCACACTTACCAGCTGTTTCTGTTGGTGTCCTCTTTTAATTTAGTCCATGGTCATTATCTAGGGCTGGTTTTCTTTTCCTTTCTTTTTTTTTTTTTTTTTTGGGAGTGGTTTAGACCTAGACATGGAAACTAGATATATTGTCTGGAAATTCATATCAAGATGGAGCTTTCAACCTCGCCATTTGCAGGTACGAGTTTTCAGGGGTTCTGAAATTAGTCTTGTCGATAAGTAAAGAACAAAAGAACTCTTAGGAGGTCCACCCATTGGAGGCGTAGCGGCTTGGTTTGTCCATTTCCACACGTTCTCTCTGCCTAAAGTAGTCCTACACAAGCAGACCAGAGAGCTTCAATTACAATCGACCGCTGTGTCAACATGTAGGGCCCCAGTCCATTGTACTCACCATAAAGAAGACCTGTGAAGGTTGATACGACCTCTGATCAACCACTCACTTTGCAAAGTTCTTATCTCAGAAAATTGTGTGGTGTTTATGACTCAGTATTTACTTCCTCTGTGCTTCCAATTTCCTCTATTGGGAACATCTGAGCGCACGCTTTCTGGGTCCCATTGCTTCAACAAAGTAGCAAGATTACACTGTCGGCAAAATCCACGATAAAAATGCGCCAAATCTAGGTGCGTAATGAATTCGACCAGATTGAATGAACTGTCTTGGATAAGTTGGCAATGTAGAAGAACCAAAAATATGCGATAAATATGAGAGCTCTTTAAAGGAATCACACCGTAAGAACAAGGATTAATCAATACCTGGCAATACTTTTTCCCTTCTATAAGTAACTGGCATGGTTTGAAATGGCATGCCAGTCGAGCTTCTGAAGAACCACGTATAGCCTCAGCTTTTGGAAAACCGGCCTATGCGGCAACGATTAACTAAAGGCAAGGATATGTTCAATATAACCTGCAGGTGAAATAAGTGGCTTCAACTTTCAAGAGTTGAGCTAAGAATTCTAGCCAGTAAGCTACAATTAGCACGCAAGCAGAAAATTTTTATCACTTTGAGATGAGATCGGACTGACCAAATCTTTTGTACAATTAAGCATATATCTGGCCTGAATCGAAGATTAAAATCCTAGCCTTGCAATATGAGTATCTAAATTACCAGAAATTCAGTTAAGTTGTGATTTACAAAGACGCATTAAGAAGGTTTTGATCCAAAAATAAAAAGGCAGAAGTCCATGGCCCTCCTCCTTAGAACTCATTAAAATGTATTGCACCAGCTTTCCAAACAATGTAAGTTGTAGCAAACATGACTGAGCTGATAAAAACAAATGAAAAGGCAATTACAAACAGATCAAAACCCCCTGGAAACGAAAAAGTTAGGCCCTGCTTTGGCATTCCTCGCTTGCTGTCATCAAATAAGTTTGTAGGGGCTTCAGGGAGACCAGATCTTTTCTTTCCACCATCACTTTCTCTCATAGCGTCCAATACTTTTCTTCCCATTTCTGACTTAGTTGCCTTTGATTCTGCATAGCGGTTGAGAACCCGGGCAGCCCTTAGTCTCTCTTTAGCTGTCAGAGGCGATCTTTTTGGTGTGGTTTGCAGGTTCGGAGATAATGACGTCTCCTGCTCCGAATCATTAGAAACTGTTGACCTATTAGCAGCTTCAGAGGCTTGGGACTCTGAGTCCTTACTAACACTGGCTTGGCTATTTTCTGTCTCCCCAGAACTCTCGTCACTGGTGTTTGTGGTAAGCTGGTCACTATCTGCAACTGAAAGAGACGAGCTCCATCTTTTTCCCTCTGCAGACCTCCTTGATCCCAACTTTCCAAAGAAGCTTGCGATTTGGGTGATTTTCAGTTCCGAAGTTCCAGTAGAAGATCTAGACACATTCTGGTAATTGGCCTGCAACTTCTAATGGAGAAATACTTGAGTCAATAATCAAGGAAATAAGTCACCAAAAAGGTTGAATCATGTATAGAACCTTTAAAGTATGTATGAAAAATGTACATATAGGGTAGACGAAAAGAAAAATAGAAAGCATGCATGTCAAACAGAAGATATTAGACGAAAAGAAACATTCCTTTAAAAGAAAACATGAAAAGTATAACATCAAAGCTTAAAACTATTAGCTTATAATCAATCTATTTGCAGTATCTACCAGAGATAATTTGATTAACTTCAATGATTTGGTCCCTCAGATAAACCCTGGAGTAGGTATGCATAATCATGAATGTTTTTCAATCCATATCAGACTGATTGATTTGCGTTGAATAGATTAATGGATTGAGTCTAGATGCAAAGTTTTAATGAGACAGAGACCTATGTAACCTAGTGAGAAACCATGAATGCCACAATTTTGGGCAGAATGCAGCCTCTCACGGTGGTCAAGCCTCTCCTTTGTGCAGCCAAGGAGTGAGCAACAGCATTTCTTTTTATTTGAAGTCACCCAAGAAAGTATGAGTAAGTTGAAAAACCAACTTATCTTCCAAATCACTGCCTTCTTTTTCCCGAGGATAATGCTTGGAAGCACAGAAATCCTCACGCGGCATTATGTTTTCCAGGATATCAAAAATTCATTTGTTGTAAATTTCCCGAACCTCATATACAACTTTCATATTTAAACTACTACATTGGACATGAGGAACAAAGCTGGATCTCCATTTTGATCATCGTATATAAATCTGCAGGTAAGAATCAAGGCAGGAAATGGTAGAAAAGCTGACTTGCATTTTAAGCAATCCTGCTCCTAATCCTTTAAGCAAGAATAAGGCTTTAGGGACTGTGCTGAAATCCACCATATGTTATCGATAGACCTCTCAAAATCTAGTAAAAGCTAGACCTAAATGGCTACATACCGATACTTTCTTTAATAAAGGGAAAACAAAAACTTTTCTACACTTAATTAGGTTCAAAAACCCAAGTGCAATAAGAACTTTTCTACACTTAATTAAGTTCAAAAAAATAAGTGCAATAAGGACAAGTCTCAACCATCTGAGTCTGGCTGCACCTCCTAAGTTCAGAAAAGCTTTTCACTTTTGTCAATTCTTTGTTTGAGCTCTTCCACCATCCAAAATCCACTTTGATTCACAACTGAAATTAACATAAAATCTACATGCCCCGTGCATAAGCTTATAAAAGATCATCAAAGTTGACGACGGCACTACACGAAACTTCAATGGAGTGGGGATTCAAACATGTACAACAAAGAAAGAAAAAGGACATCAATTTGCAGCTCACGTTAAATGAGAGAAATAAGGATGACCGATTTACCGTTGAGTTGAAGCTAAACACTGAGTTCAGAGAGATAGCCATCTGCTAGTCGGTTAGGGCCCAACCATGAAGAGAGAGAGCCTGTGAGTTGGCTCTGTTTGTGGCAGTAATGTGGGTGGTCTGTATTCGGATGAAGGAGATGAGAAGTTGTCAGCACCACCGTCATAATCAGCGCGTGATGCTAAGCTACTTCGCATTCATTTAAGTCCGAGTCCAGCCTGAAAATAAGGATCAGGCCCAGGTCTGCCTACAAGTCCAATCGAAGGCATAAGTAAGGGAATACACGGGCCGAGCCTGGGAAATTATTGTCGAACAACAACAAAAAAAGTCGGTTTTTAACGAGCGGGACAAACCGGCCAGGCCGGTCCATTATGCCTGGGCTAATTGTATCCTAAGAGGAAAGAAGCATTTAACCTAAATTCAACAGGCTGGGGACCAGAGGATGCACGCAGGGCTGGTCCATTATACCTTTGTTTTCTTTTCCAAGGGCCACTAGACCTATAGTATTTTGCATGATCTCTTGCTATCAAATTATTTTTCTTCGATCATTATGTTGATTATTTAATCCACGGGACAAACTAGGAAAAGACATATAGGAAGAAGATGGAAAAGATTCAGCTCTGTTTTTTTTTTGCAGTAGGAATGCAGAAATGAATGAGTAAACTGTAAAGGTTTTGGACACTAAACTTTTCAAGGTAAGAGATTGTTTCAGCTATGTTGGAGATCAGAATTCTATTCACCGATTTGGGAACAAAACTTTTCATCAACCTTTCAATTACTGTTACAAAAAGAGGCCAAACTTTGACAACAAAGCTTCATCCCACTTTAACTCACTGGGCTACAACGAAGAGGCCGACAGAAAATTAAAAATGGTGAAAATGCCCACCGCTCTAAATTACAAGCATGCCCTATCGGTTTTCATACAACTTGTATGTTCGTCATTGGGAACGGTGGCGTAGAATAGGCCGGATTGCAGCTTTGAAATCCTGGTAAAATCTTTGCTCAGAGAATCTACCTGCTCGTTGCCTTGCAGCTGCAGCCATCTTAAGCCTCTCAGTTCCGGGCATCCCTATAATTTTCAGGATGGCATCTGCATATTCTTCCACGCTACGGGCAAGAAATCCTGTCTGCTGTCCATCTTCTTCCAGGACAATGTCCATCTTTGGGCCAGCAGAATTATGAGCTGAAGAGAGAAGGAAAAAGTATGAGCAAAATTCACCCAAGAAGGATTTATGGAGTCGAGGAAAGGCATCTCCTTCCAAACGGAAAATCATAAAAGATACCAACCAATGGGGATTGCACCCGCAGCCATGTACTCAACAACACTGATGCCAAAATGTTCATCTGTCATGGAGTGGAATCCTGCAACAGCACCAGCCAAAAGTCTCACCAAGTCCCTGTAGATTAAAAGGAACAAAACAAACGCTAAGATAGCAAAAACAAATAAAATCAGGAATAAAGGATTTACAAGACTGAAACCAACCGCTGTATAGGTTTAAGAAAAATTCATCAAAATAACAAAAGTCTTGAGTACTAGAATGACTCTAAAGAAATACACAACTTCAATGGGCCAATCCACCATGACGTACGGGCTAATGATAAATTAATGGAAGTTATGGATCACATCTATTATTTTATGCAGCTTCATTAATTCCTTTGGGCCAATCTCCAAAATACCCAAGGACCGTTTGAGACTTCACTGTATTTATTACGTATTGCTCCCCAGAAGGTTTATTCTATGCCAACTATGTGCAAGATAGGTAACAACAATCTGCACCATCATAATCCCCTGGAACTGGTGACATATCCATTCCATGTAAGTTGTGTTTGCCCAAAAGATCTAGAGACACGTGGTGGCTGTTAATTTTAACCATTATATTTTTCCAAGACTATGCAGCGCAACCAAGATCTCTACATCTGGTCAAGCAAGTACATGTTCTGCAGCAATAATAGGATTAACCCCAGGATAATGAAAGAACAGCACTGCTGATCTCCAAAGCTCCTGCATGCACAACACATCCTCTACTCAATGAATAAACCAAGAGATATGCATGTGATACATGTAGCAGGACAGGGTGGGGAAAACCCATAATGTCGGCAATACTTTCTATACTAAGGATAAGGATGATCCCCTACTGCATATGAAATGCACACTAGATTGCATTGCATGTTTTCACACGGATACACATAAAACTAGACATTACATAATATGGCTGTGCAAGGATCCACTATATAATTTGACTGGCACAGACCTGTACATCAGATTCTTATAGAATTCCACATCCCCATCCACCTTCAATTCAATAGCTTTATTTTGCAAATTTTGCAGTCTTTCCTCGTCTGATTTATTTCGACAACTACCCACAAATTGAAGCTTCGGCCTAGGCAAGTCTGCAGCTAACCTTCCAAGGGCAACAGAAAAGGCCTCAAGTTGGAGGGTGTGTGCCTGAGACCAAAGGAATCAAGTTATGGACTGACTTTTCTTTTAAAACGTCCCAAAAAGGAGCCATCCAAATTATAGTACCTTGTGGTCATAAGGATAAAACAAGTATACCCACCTTCTCTGGGCGAAATTGAGCAACGGATATAATCACTGGAGTTTTGGCTTCTCTTTCCAATGGAAGAACCTGCTTGGGCACAGCATTTTTAGAACCCACAGCTTTTTGGATAAAAACTTCGACAATATGAGAGATTACTTTGAAAGTATAGGTATTGACATATAGAAAATAAGCCAGCAACATAATCCTATTTATAGTGGTTACAGGAAAAAAAAATACAATGTAAATAATCATACAAAAAATTGCCGCTTAGAGATACTACCTTGTTGCACGAAAAGTATACATGATAAGTCAGATAGTAAAAAATTGACAAGAAAACAGATGATGGCTTGTATTTGGGAATGATATCCAAATGCTAAAGTCAATTCATAACGTTGCCAAATAAGGAAACGAAAAATGGGAGGAGAAATTTCGACCAACAGACTGAAACAAAAGAAATAACAAAGAAAATCAAAATACCATGAAGGCCTTTACTTAACACTACAATGCACATAACACCCTTTTATTGAAGAAAAAAAACTACAAACCTGAAGTCCTGTAGTATCACAAGGAGGATACACTCGCTTCGTTCGGTTAGAAATTCTCCAAAGCTTCTCAATATGAGACTGAGTCCAAGAAGAGTTGACCATTGCAAGGTGTGCACAAGATCCTACAAACCCGTACATCCAGCTAAAGATTGTATAATAGATAATTTTGCACCACGATAGCCAAATGCTGCCACAAAATAAAAGCCTTTCACACTTAATACAAGAGCCGAACAGGAAATGGAAGTTGTCTTTATCTATCAAAGATGCATGCAGGAGCATCATGAAATCCAAAAGATCTGTAGTAGGCCAACAGTGAGAACTCAAAACAGCAAGGCCATATACTGGAAAACACCTAACTCCAATTATCATTTGAGTTCATTTACAACAAATCTATGCTCAAACAAATCATCAATAGCTCCAGAAAGCATAAGAATACTATCTGATGCACAGCAAAGGCTTACAGCGTAATAAATTCCCGACCATCCTCTGACACTCCTCCCTTCAAGTTAATGAATTTTAAGAGTTCAATTTTTTTAATTTTTGTAAATTTATAATCTTGTTACCATTATCATCATTCCAGGAGGAAAAAAATAGGAGACAGTTTGAATATTCGAACAAAGCCTTTGGGTCAACTTTCACAAAACAAGTGAGCGAAAAGATGTGTAATCTAGACAGTTAGAAAGCACACCTCCGCGCAATCGAGACGTTATTGTTATACATTGAGTTCCTTTCACGAACACGAGATATCATGTCTAAACTGATAGTAGGGTAATGTGTATAGCACATAACTTTGCATCCAAACATCCGGGCAAGCGGATAGGTAAAAGCATATCCACTTGTGTCAAAATAATATGAGGGGGTAAACTTGCACAAAGCTTCCCAAGAGAGATAAACGGAACCCAGACTTTGACCAATCATAGTGAAGCGCGGGTAAGTGGTTTCTTCAATCCACTTCCTTTTATACAGATGTACCACCTGAGCATATACGATAACAGAAGCTTAAATAACGAAAGAAGGCTCTGGGGTGAAAGCAATAATGAATAGGAAAAAGAAAGAGATCAGATACCAATCTTAAGCATATTGCAACAGCTACTGAAGTTAACACGAACCACTAAATTCCCCAAGTTCAAATCTTTCTTTCTAATATGGGACTATCATCACAAGCGAAAGTAGACTTAATAAAATTCATCAGCTATTTTCATCAATTTATAAGATGCCAAATCCAATCAGCTAATTGAAATGAGACAAGATCATTCAACACAAGGTGAAAAATCAGAGAGAAAGGGAGAGACTACATTCGGTGGGTGAAGCAGCTTGACCCCGAAGCGATCGAGGGCCCGGGCGGTCAAGCTCTGAGGCGAAGCATCGTGGTCGCCGCTGTAGACGACACATTCAAGGTCGGGGCTCTCTTCTTGGAAGGCTTTGACGGCGCACCACAGCACTCTCTCTCCGCCGCCGCCATCGTTGGTGTACGGATGGAAGAATCCCACGGCTGTCTTTCTGTTCCATCTGCCACTGATTACGCGTAAAGCGAAAATCAGAATGAAGGCTGAGACCGCAGTGATCAGAGCCCAGATCAGAAATCCATTTGCCATGACTTTGAAGTCTTTTCCTAATTTTGGGAGCGAATTAATTTTTCAAAACGAAGTGATGGTTGAAGAAATGGTAATGATGGCATAGCTGAAAAGAAGTTTCTTATGAGGGGCTATTCAATAATAATCGATTCTTCCATACACGCTTCATCATACCTCCAACAATCCCAAGTAGATACTGTAGATTAACTCCGCGTTTGACATAGAACTATATAATTTGTTCTGCAAAAACAGATATTTACCAGAGATTAGGAATTTTTATTTTGCTTGCCAAAATTGTCGGACTCTAGCAAATAAACTTCTACAGACTCGTGGTAGTACGAGTTCTCAAAACCGAAGGGACTATAATTTAAGGCTATGCTTTAGAAATTTTTTTTAAAAAAAATCACGTAATGAAATCATATTCTACGATAATCAGCCTAAAATTTAGAATTCATGATTTAAATTTTGACGAATTACAAAACCAAGTTTGATAATCAGTTGCCACAACTCAAATTGGCATCAACATATTGATTTTTAATATTAAGTTCTCTAAACAATTCTTGCAATTCTAAAAGAGACCAACACAACAATGGTTAAATGATATACCCCACAGATTAAAAAAAAATGATATAACCCACTTGTTATGTCTATTTTTCTCCTTGAAAATTGTGGAGAATTTTTTATACTTTTTTTTTTTTTTGCAAGACGAATAGTAGAAGATATCTTAGGAGGAATCATAACTTCAATAGGTACTCTGCGGCAACAGTATAGTACTTGTATATGTGTTATGTTTTTTTTTCCTTGAAAATTGGGGAATTTTTTATATTTTTTTTTTTTTTTGCAAGACGAATAGTAGAAGATATCTTAGGAGGAATCATAACTTCAATAGGTACTCTGCGGCAACAGTATAGTACTTGTATATGACTTTGCCAAAAGACATCAAATTAACGATGATCTAACTCGATGAAGTAGAAATACAATATGTAAACCTAGAACATAAACGAGCAAGATTTAAGTTATACTCTTTACAAGATATAGACTATACTGTTTAAGAAAATTTACAGTTTAATTCAGCCGCCTCAGCCTGAGCGATTTTACAGTCCAAGACCGAGTCTCGTTTAGCAGCTCGCGGGGGGAAAATCCCATTTACCAGTGCCCTCTAATAGAAAGACCGGTGAAGACAGATAAAAGCGAGCGCAATTTTCTCTATCTTGCCACAAAGGCATGCAGCATATAACTTAGAACCAAAAAAAAAAAGAGGAATGTGGCATATAAGCTGTTCGCAACTTAACCTGGTAAAATTCCTAAGCAACCGCGGTTACTTATTCCACACCAGGACCGGCACCCCGGAATCAAAGGGGAAATAGAAACAATATTCTCATTGAACCAAAAAACACAAGGAAACCGTGTTTTGTTCGCCATATTTCAAAACATCTACAAGTTCCACTCGATTTCCCAAGGAAACAGAAAAGAAGGCAATTACTCTGCATTTCAACTAGGATCCGAGACTGAATTGTTTTTGTTTTTTAACCATAAGAACCATCAATGAAAATTCACCTTTCCCACTTAAACATGAACATCTAAACAAAGAACAACAAATTACGCAAAATAAGCTATCACAACTGTGTACCCATGCTATAAAAATTAAGGCAACAAATAAAACCACGGTACTAACATATCTAAATCAGAGTACGATTGGTTGAAATTGTTTTGAACCACTATATAACTGACAGGACCATAAGACAAATGGGAAAGACCGAAAATCCACAAAGAAAATAGTGAAATACAGAATCCACAGCTAGCCCTCTAACGGCAGCTAAAAAATGCCTCTGCTACCAAAAGAATATTACACACGTATCCACACCCTTGTGACACAAAAAATGACATTATTTCAACTACACCTTCACTCCATCGGGCAAAAAAAGAAATGGGGCAGCAAACCCCCAAGGAATAGCACAAGCCTGTTGCTCGGTTGTCCTCACTACTAAATTCTAAACTTACACAATTAACTTCAACAAATTATTGCCTGCATATCAGAAGCTGCTCATCGGAGGCATACCAAAGGGTGGCATAGGAGGCATCCCCATTCCCCCCATAGGTGGAGGGGGAGTAAAACCTCCCATTCCTGGTGCACCTGCCATACCTGGCATTGGAGGTGCAGGCAAAGCTAGAGGCAGCAATTGAGCATACATGTTCTGCAACAGAAGACAAGTCGCATCAATCAATTGACTATTATATGATTACTGCACAACAAATACAGACTTATGAACAAGAAAAGGAGGGCAGCAGACCCGTGACATGGTTGCTATAAGAAATAACTAGGAAATATTTGACTCAGATGCTTGAACCCAAAATTCTTTAACAAATATATCAGATTTAGAAATGCCAATAGCTACTCTCAGCAAAACCCAGAAAAACGACCAAACTTGACTAAATGATTACCTGCTGTGCAATCACGTCCTTCTCTTCCCTCTCTTTAGCTTTAACCTCACTAAGAGCCTCAATTTTGTCCTTCACAAGTTCATCAACTTTGCCTGTGTATTCACGGACGAACTACAAAAGGAAAGAAAGGAGAAGGAAGATCATCATTTGTAAATTGCTTCCAATAGGCTCTACAACCCCACACTGCCAACAAAGAAAACCATCACACACGCCTAAAAGCCCGCCCCCCCCCCCAACAACAACCACCTTTCATTGTTCTCCCCAAATCCAAAGTAATATACAGGTTACAATCATGTGCCCAATAAAACAACACTAAAAACTTACCGGCAAAGGTAGCTGGCAGTATCAAAGTGTTCAAAAATATTCAATCAAAAGAAGCGTGGTCTAGTTAAGAAACAAAATACTGTTAAACAAACCCAATATCCATGAACACTCTGTGCTAGAACAGGATCAATATCTAATATTAGACATGACACATTAGCACTTAAATCAAAGCTTACAGCTGACTAATGAGAATGTAAAGTATAGATGATATAGCAAATCACCTGCAACAGATATGGGAAAGCGAAGTCGATCATATTGTTCATCCAGGCAAGTTCAAGAGCAATGTCTGCCCGAATTAGATCATAACAAACAAAGAGGCATGAAGCAAAGCATTCCTTCTTTCCCTGCACATGCACAATCAAAACAGAAATTAACATAGAATTTGAAAAATAACTACAGATTATCTACAAACTCATGCATATGCAAAAATTGATATCATGCTTGACTGACGAAGGTAACAACTGAATAAAAAGGAGAAAAGGAAGAAAGAGGAGGGGTATTCAAGGAAGCGGTTTGTTTCGCATCCTTCCCATGCAAACATCCATATATCCTCCAGGAATTAGAACAGTTATCCCAGCACATCCAACATTGCAAACTAACCTTACAGTGAGTAAGAACACTTCGTCTTACACGAAAGTAGATGCCACAATTACTCTCATGAAATTATCAAAAAAGCGTACCAAGTTGAGCCTATAATCTCTTGAAAAAGTAAAGCATGTTTTCGGCTTAGCTATGTACCTTTTCAATGAAGTAAACGAGCAACTCCTCCGCAAGTTCCCGGTCACCTGATTGTGAGGCTGTCTCCATGGCATCTTTGTAAAGGTTGTCTTTCTTTGACAGTGCAATGGACTGCTTCCACCTGCCCGCTTTCTTGTAAATATAAGCAGCAACACGTCTCATTTCAAGAAGCTCGTGCTTCTCAATCTGGCCAGACACAAATCAATGAGACCTATGCAATTGGACTGGTTATCAAAGAACCACAAAGTAAAATTACTGTGCCTCACTTTCTGTGCGAGACCAATTTGATCAAAGTTATCATGCATGTCAATAGATTCACGCAATCTCTCATAGTCTTCCTCCTCAACATATATCTCATTCAGAGCCTCATTCACAGCAGACACATTGTTGCTCTGAACTGCAACCATGTATGGCTTCACAAGATGCAGGTGACCAGCCTAATGTCACAAGATGAAAAACTTGACGAAGTTAGACAAATATGAAGAAAGTCATAATCTTAAGTTCCAACAAGATCATAACCCTGCAGATACCATACCTTCCGCATAATGTCAACAACACGTGTATGGTCCACACGAAGTGCAAGCACATTGAGAAGATCATTAATAAGGTCTGGATGTTCTTGCAAGTAGAAGTGCACGGCCTTATAATATAGCTCCACATTAGCAACTTTAACAGCAACATCTTTAAACTGCATGTGATCCCATGCCTCAGGGGAATGATTCATTATAGTAGTGGCAGCATTGTCAAACTCATCATATTGGATATACAGATAGGTGAGTTCCTTCCAATGCTGTTGCTCATCACAGGCTCGAATAAGCTTTGGAATATTGAGACGGGTGGAGAATAGCTTAATGTGCTCCATAAGCTTTTCAGGACGATACCTAGCATACAGAACTCCCAACTCAGTGAAGATACCCATATGGGCCCGTTCTAAACCTAAACCACTCTCCATAAGGGAGATCAACTCATTGAAGCATCCCCTATTCTGGTAATATTCGCTGACCTCCTCCAAGTCATCCACCTACAACATTCACAACACACACAACAAAACTCAATAGAGTCAAAAAGGAAGTGAGTTAGACCAAAAGAGAAAACTTGGACAAGAAAGAAGTAACTTTGACAAAAAGAAAGGAAGTGACTTAGACAAATCTTTTTGGTCGATAACCTCAGACCAATCAATCGAATATTGATTAATACATAGTCGATTGAATATATATATATATATATATATATATTGCCAATAAACAAAATGCAGATTATATTAAAAGAATACAGGTTATGCAAAGGCCAGCATGGAACTCTGCCAAGCACTAAAGCAAGGGTGTACATCTTTATACTCTGCAACAGTCCATGCTTCCGACTTATACCTGAAGGTGAATGAAAATAGAACCTCAGAAATCACAGATAGTATACAGAACATAACATTTCACCTGCACAATAATGTTGAGCCCACATATTTGAGCTAAGCGGAACTCCTCTGCATCAACACAAGCAAAGCAAACTTCCTTCCATGTTTTTGAGCTGTTGGCTTTCCTTGCTGCATCAACAGCGCCTTGGAACTGCCCCAGTTTCACAAGTGTGCTTGCCAACTTGGCCCAGTTAGATATGAAAGCAAATATGATTTTGGCAGCCTCATACAAGGCCTCGTCATATAAGCGATCCCCAACATTTTGGAGATTAGCTACATTTGGCATGAGAATAAACTCCTCAATGTCACTGAGCCTATCAATCTTTGCATAGGCATAGATCAGCTCACTATCCACCTTGGGCTCCTTCGCCTTCTGCCTAACCATCAGAAGGTACCTCACCAAGTCATGGTAAACATTTGCATCCTCAGCGGCACGAATTACATCCAAAAATTGGGTCACATCATCTGCACGAATGAATGACTCAATGGCATCGCTCACCAAGCCCTCCCGGAGTTGAGCTTTGGCCACCTGGCTCCAAACAGCATCTTCTTCAACACGAAATGCAAACTCCACTGCCCGTTCAATGCTTCGAATATTATCAAGTAAGACATTGACGGCCTGAACATTCAAGTTAAACTTCTTGAAAATTGCAAATGCTTCCTCATAGAGTTGGGCTTCCACGGCCACTTCCCCAACTGCAGGTCCATCAAAGTTATCTAGTCTATTAACGTAATCCATAACTCTAGATGGATCTGCTTTAATGGCTGTCAAAATGAGCAGGTTTTGCAGATTGAAGTTGCCACTGAATGCAGAGTTCTGAAGCACAATCTTTTCAAGGAGCTCAATTAATTCATGAGGCAGATCGGCGGTCATGAAAGCCTTAACAGCTGCAGAAACTTGTTCTGGGCTCTTGCTTTCTGGCAAAGCAGTAGACACAACTTGATCAATGAGCTGTCTTCTATACTCATTATCAGGGTTAAGAACCTTCTCCCAAAGATCACCCTCCATCCTTTCGACCACATATCTGCAACCAAAGTACAACTCAATAAGCCTACCATCGCTGCATGCACTTTGTAAGTAAAACTGAAAAACTGAAGGAAATCACGAACCTTGCTTGCAGTTTGAACAAAGAATTTTTATTTGTGACATTGATAAGCTCTTCATCACATTGTCCTCGCCGGTAGGCCACAACTGCAAGAGTAGGATCACGTTTCTCACAATATTTTCCCACTACACGGGAATCATAATAGGGGTTTGTAGTGAGGAAGTGCTCTGGATTGTTGTTGCTATCAATTATGATCTTTCCCAGAGCATTGTGAACATGTACATCTTGGCTCCCCTCACTCACAAGATGCTCCAAGAACTGGGTGAGTAAACGAAGTCGATTCCTAGATACCACCCAAAGAGAAAGATAAATAAATTGGAACAAGAATCATAATGGGATAAAATATAGTTGGGACTTCACCTCTTCTCACACTCCTCCACAAGGGGCTCCACTGGAAGCAAAGAGCGGACAGAAAGAATCAGGCCTTTGATAAAATCTTCAGGACACTCATCATCCAGCAACTGCCCCACCACTAAAGGAGCATTCCCTGGGTTAACCTATCCAAAGGGACACGAGATGTCTCAAGCACAAGACATTAGCAAATTTTCAAAGTGCTAAAAATGACAATCAAAACCTCATACCTTCTGAACATAACCTTCAATGTAACGAAGCATGTTGTTTGAGTAAAGGTAGTGTGTGAGATCTGGAACAAAACCAAAACGGTCACAGACATTAATTAGTGGCCGTGCATCTGGAAGCTTAGCTTCCATTAAAAAGTTCTTTGTCTTCTCGGGGTCGTAGAAATTCGACTCTCTGGTGACACGCTCAACCTCTTTGATTTGTCCAGTTTTAGCTGCCGCTTCAATGTACTTAAAGTGAATGTCGGGGTCCTCACTGTCCCATAAGCGAAAGAAAATTAGCAAAGAACAAGATGGATGTGCCAACCCATCAAATAAAATGAAATTTTCTAAATTAAATAGATACCTGGAGCTCAAATATGACCCAAGGAAAAAGTACAAGCCTTCATACGACTTAAATTGCTCAAAAAGCTTTATGCATGCATCAACACCCAACTGCTCACAATATTCCTTAGCAACCTACACATAAATAAGTAAGCAAACTTCATTTAATTTCGAATTCCAATACCGTCCACATAATACAAGACAATCATGTACATAATACTGTCCACATAATACAAAAAAAAAAAATACCGCCCACATAATACAAGACAATCATGTTCACCTGTACAATTATCTGAAGATTGCCTCTAAGATTGACCAATAAAAGGTCCTTCATACACTCCAAAGCCCATTCTCGTGACAGAGTGCCAAAGAACTCCACAAGAGACTGAAGAACCACATAGTCAGTGGGAAGTTCAAAAACCCAATCATGAACCAAAAGAGATGTAAGGATTGGAGTACAGAAACCTGTGGCTCAATTGCATGAGTATTCACAATGACACGTTTGAGATCTGGCAACTCCGTGTAATGCTGCATCACAATTGAAATTTTAATAAAAAACATGTTTGAATAAATCTGCAAAAAGAAACTACTAATAAAAAAGAACCACAAGAAGACATTTACTTGCAGAGCTCGCATATAAAGACCAGCTTTTTCACAAAGTTGAGCAATACGAGGACGATCATAGTGGCTGAACATTCCATTAGCTAAAATAGCATCGGCTACATTTGGAAAAGTCACCAGATTGATTTCCAGGACCTATATAAAAGAAAGTGTTACAGTGCTGAAAAGAGGAGGAAAACAGACGTTGGATAGCCTTCTAAGGGAAGTAGGAGTCAACAAGACCTTTGTCTGAAGGTAACCATGCTCAGGAAGATTTGGCTTCAAAACATCTAAGAGAAAAGCTGTTGCCTCGCGAATCATGTTCCTCTACAAGAACACAGAATAAAAGGAAAAAATAATAAATTACACTCATCTATAAATTGATATTCGGCAAGTTCCTCATAAAGCTTGCAGACAAGTGAACCACAACAATGGAAAATCACACGAGCTCACTATTCAAATCAATATAAGAACTCAAGCACCATTAAAGTCAACCAACCTGAAGAAAGAGATCTGTTATGGTATTGTAATCGAGTGGACAACCTCCTTCCATTTGAGACATCATCAACGCAAAATTAACAGCTCCCTACAATCCAAAAGTAAGCATTAACTCTATAGTTTCAGAACGGGAAAGCTATCCACCAAAATTATGCTGACAATAAATGGTCTCAAAACCATTTTCACTAAAGCAGAGAGTAATTCAGAAACAGGTTATTAGAAAACATACAGAAGGAAACAATTTACGCTTCTGACCTTCCAAGTACTGAGAATTACAACACAGAAACATAAACAGAAGACAATGTAGTACCTGAGGATCAGAACGAAGAATGGTCTGCAGCAAGAAAAGATAGTCGGGAGTGTACCCAACCTAAAGCAACAAAGGAACAATGAATGTTCAGACCATACAATAACTAGACAAAAATATTAGAAAACAATATGCTAACAATAATAACAGTAATCACAATAATAACTATATAATAACCAGCACACCAAGCTTGCATTCACCTGTTTTGAGTATATCAGAATTTTGTCAAACTCCCTCCGTTCAGCAAAAGCAGCGACGACTTTTGGAGTTGCTCTGGCTTTAATATATATCTTCAATGCAAGGTCATTATCCACAGTCTACAAATAAATAAAACAGCATGAACATACAAAAACATAATTTTGATCCTGACTCTTTATCCAAAGCAAACAAGATGGAAAGCAAATTTTTTTCAGGAGAAGCATTTCTATATAGGTAAGTCACAAATTGCCCATCAAACCTTCACAAGATCCCCTAGTTCCTCACTGCATTCCAGCTTATCCTCTGCCAACCAATTCTCCAAAAGATTCTTTTTGTTCTGGTTCACAACAAGGCGGGATAATTCCAATGACTCAAATGCATTGAGCTTTCCTCTTGTCAAGAGTGTCCCGAAGTACTGCAACAGAGGTGGCGTTTGCCCAGCTTGGACAGGAACACTCTGCATAGCAGAAAATGTCAATTTTATAATGCCAGGTCAGGAAATGTTCCATCCACACAGGGATATAGACACAAGACACTTGGCAATGATGAAGATTTCATTCAGCCTCACTCAATTGAGCACATTTCACATGAACTTGGTCGATTATGGGTATTTTACCTGTTCCTTTACATTTTTTTTGTTGGGTAAGTAGTTCCTTTACATATTTGCAAACAAGCAAGAAGCGAATTTTGGTCTTTCTTTCCTCTAAACAAACACGTCTACTTTATTTCTTACTCAGTACCTACCAAATATGAGTGACTAAATACCAGAAAAGAACAGGAACAACTTCAGCAGGATAATTACGAAATGACGGTCATAGTGGACATCATAGAGAATGCAAAATGACTGTCAAAGTGGTAATCAGAGAGAGCGAGGCGAGATTAGGTCAAAACAACCAGGCCTTGTAGAGATCCTGTTCAACCAGAAATCAATTGAAGACAAAATGCCCTAAGAGCACATATACGAGGATGTACATTATTGAACCTATGAGCATGTTAGAAAATGTACAACTAGAAAAGAAAAATGCAAAACCTGAAATTTGGCAACTGTGTCAGGGGTACGGAGGATTCCTTGTGGAGACTCAGCAGCAAGCTCTGCAGCTTCTTTGTACTTCGTTTGTGCAAACAATTCTTGGAAACGTTGGACAACCTAAAACCATCAATACACATCCCCAGACTGTCAATGTTTGAGGAAAGCACGCAGCAAAAACATTTTGGACACCGGACATATATTCATATCCACCGGTGAAACGACAAGAACATTATCTAATGGAGAGAACATATTACAGGTCATTATGTGAAACATAAAATATCATTTTGTCTATCATCATGAGACCCAATATTCTAAACATACAAAAATAATGCAGACACATATTCCCTCCTCCATTATCAGTACAAGATAGTAGTAGACAACATTCATGACAATAAGGGTTCAACAACCTCAATTCCCACAGCCCAAAACATCTAGCATGTCTACTATTATGGATTAGGGCTAGACTTCACTAGTTATCTTAAAAAATCTTTCAAGGACGGAACTTTTTTCAAGAGAATCTTGAATAAACAGAGTGCCTTGATACTCAATTAATATAAGAATATAGAACAAGAGTAAACTTACAAGCTGCTCAGCTCCAGGAAGATTCCCTCTTTTGGCAAGATTGACAGCTAGCTCCAAGTTGTTCAACTGTAACACAAGCAGATACCACTTGTAAACATAATAAGACACTTTCCATTATACAATGAATGAAAAAGCATGACTGTGAATCTACCTGGCCACTGACAAATGGCACAATTGTTTGTTCATTTACTGTTGCCAATAGCACCTGTCCACGCCTATTGACAGCATAAAAACCTCCCACTGACGAAGCTTCCGCCGTCAAAAATATTGGATCTGGACTAATTCTATTTCTATATACCGCAGTAGCGGTCTCCAAATCATACACAAATAATAGCCCAAGTTTGGTGATCACATAGATCAAACTGTATTTGTGCGATATCTGTCAATATACAAATCCGTGAATACTGATTATTCTGCTGTTTAGAAAAGACAAGTAACAAGAAGTACGAAAACAAGTAACAAAACTTTGGATATCTGTCGATCAACAAATTCATGAATAATAATTATGCTGCTGTTGACTAAAATAAGTAACGAGACTTTGATACCTGCATCGCAACTGGAAAGTCATCAGCAAAATCTGGAGGAAAGAAAAGATCTGCTTGTTTCTTTGTAAAAGACGGCTTCCCTATCAATGAAAGATGCAAAGTCAGATGGTCCAAGTGCAACTTCTATTCAAAACAATTTGTTCAGAAGTACCACCACACCAAACTGGTAAAAATATCCATAATTTTTTCATCTCCCTTTCTTCCTTTAAAATTTCACAAATTTACAACCATACCAAGCTTTTTTTTTTCTGTTCTTTTCCTTGGTAAGTCAGCTAGGCCAAACTTACTATCAATCTTTGGGTCCATGTGACATGCCTACACAAAAGAATTGATGCAACTTGCAACAAATTTATGACCAAGATATCTCTATTTCCCATTACCGAGCAAGCAGAACCAATCCATCACTCACTAATTATTGAAAAATTATAAACAAATAAAACATAAGACAGTTTTAGAAGAATGGAAGTATTAGGTATGTCTATGAAGATTGGACAGTAACTGTTGAACCCCATTCCATCCATGCCTCCATATCAACAGAAACAGTACAAGAAGAACATACAAGTCATTCTGCTCAAATAAAATTTAAAACAATGGAAAGGGACACTACAAACCCACGTCACTTAAAGCAACAAAAAAAAAATCATATACAAAGGTACGCAAGTTCACCTGGCTGGGCACCAAGCTCAATAACATGTAACTTTGATGTAATCTGCCCAGCATTGAGGGTCTTTGTGGCAAAGGAAATAAGAATAGAAGAATTCTCATTTCCTGGAACCTGTAAGAGCACCCAAATTTACCAACATCCATAAAACTCTGTATGCATTTGTGTCTGTTGCCCTCTTTTAATGAAATTTGAACCAAAAACACAAAACAAAACAAAAATCATGAGTGAGCGTGAAATGTTGAAAATGGATTAGGAAAGGGAAATCACACCTTAAATTGGGCAAATGATGCAGCATGTGCCTCCAGAGCTTGACTGCGCTGCTGATCAATGGAGAAAAGTTGCATATTTCCTTTAACCAATTGTGGCCTCTGTAAACCAAATCAGATGAGGAATCAAAACCAAAATACTGTTGACACTTGGAAGACTAAATCATCACTTATTTAGGCAGGCAGTTTAATCCAGGACTTGCAAGATTCCAACAAGATCTCGTATAAGTTCTCAGGCCAAGTTAGCTAGATTGACCAATGAGCTACTTGGACCTGCTTGGGTTCAATTGCCTGTTGTACAACCATGCAAATACTGGCTTTCTCTGTAAAAGAAGTTTCCGCTTGGAAATATCAGCACTCCACATTCTTCTCGATGTGCGATGGCATTGGGTCTTTTATACATGACAAAATTGCAGTAACCAATTACCCCCTTTTTTAGGGTAGAAGATGATGTAACAACCTAAATCACATACACCGCCCAGTGGATTTTCAACCCATGATCTCATACTCCACCTCATAATTAAAAGGGTGAGGAAGTGACATCTAAGCTAGTTTAGACCTAAATTGACAAAGTGATATGAGGAACTTTGTATAGGCAATAACAGAAAAAGAAATACCTCAGGTGAACCAGGAGCAATTCCAATCAAAACCAACCACTTTTCCGAAGGGTCACATCGATAGTTTATAATCTGATTGTTTGACATATTAGCCGTTCTATCAAACATCTTTACCGGTTCAGAATCACCTACAACAGATGTTCAAAGAGGACCACATGACAGTTAACAATCAGAACGTGACAAGATATGCACATATCATATATGTGCATACATAGATGACACAACAATCTTATAACCTGAAGGATTATCGCAGCATGATACTGAAAAAGGTTAAATAACTGCGTGTTACCTTCAATTGACCAATGATATACCGAGGTTTGTGTCACCAGGCCCAGCATCTTTACTGTAATCCACTTCCAAAAAACAATCTATACAGGAACAAGGAGACTTGGTTCAGCTAAATGATTTCAATCCCAACGCAACAAAGCACACTCCAATCTTCTCACTAGATAAAAAATCAAAATTTTCACCTGCTCAGGCATCTGATATGATTTCATTTTGGCTTTCATCTCAATATTGAATATTTGCAAATGATCCTGAGTAGTTCCTTGGAGTTGGGCTGCATAAGAATGTTGCAATACAAACAATTTAAGAACAGTGAATAATAGAAGTAGGCACAAACCCATATATTGCGTGTCTGCATTAGAAACATACATACGCACGGACACACATGTAAGTAAACCTCAACTTTTAGCACAGAGAAACAGAAGTAAGCTGCATTAGGGTGTTTAACAATTAGCATGACAAAAGTAACAATCTCTCTTCACTTGTAAGGCTAAGATACTGAGGCAGTAACACTTGCCATGACAACACTGGTTTAGCAAGTTGCAATTATAAACAAATAAATTTCAGACTTAAGGTCAAAATACACCGAAGAGCTCACATGCATGAGGTGAAACTAGTCACATGCAAAACGATAAGTGTGTAAGAAGAAATGAAAATGTAAAATTCCCAGAGATTGACTATCGCATGACTTGGGAGGCAACAAAGAGTATCCAAATCATAGCAGCAGTTAATTCCGTATCCATAATGTACACAATTGATAACCACATCTTACCTTTCAAAGCAAGGATTCTAGAATTTGGATTCATAAGTGCCGAGTCTGCAGTAATAGGCCTCCTTAAAGGCTGCATTGGCATACTCATATCAACAATAACGACGCTGTTCTGTGGCGAGGTTTCCCGAACGCATATATACTTATCGGATTCCATCGTAACATGAGTAAACGTAATGAATTGCGGATTGATCCCAATGCTCGGTAGCTGCCATCACATCAGATCATATAAGCCAATAACTCAGCTTCAAAATTCTAATTATGGTCTAAAGATAGATACTGAAATCATAGCCTATAAAATATATTATGAATCAACTTTAACATAATGCGATACTCCACAGATCTGAGTAGAAACCAGAAATTCTAAATCCATAGAACTTTGACACAGTCCAATCACTAAAATCACAGTGATAAAAGCAAATCGAGGAAAGTTATCGCACAATATTTGACCTAGAATCGAAATTGAACAAACCAGGATTATTAAACCATCATAATTATGCGAACAATGTCGTTTCAGCTCAAAACAAAGCAATAATTTCGACAGCTGGATAGAGTTCTAAGAGCAAGAATCGAATCGAGGCAAAAATACAGCAAAGAGTGAGGGAGAACTGACAGTTAGGGCCTCTTTCATGGTGATCGGAGCGTTGGCCGCCGCCATGATGGCTCAGATCAACGGCAAGCAACCTAAGGCTCAGATCTGTGGCTGTGGTTGAATCACCGACTGAGAGGCAGAGATCGAAACTTACTGGGGGATTCGAATCGCTGCAAGATCTGAAGCAGCGACCAAACCCTGGGACCCTCAGAGAGATGAGGGGAAAGATCTACACAGAGAGAGAGAGAGAGCGAAATGAAAGCTATGAGTTAGGAACTCGAGGATTAAGAAATGGAAGGGGACCGAGATTACAACGGTATAAAGCGAAGCGGAGATGCATAGAGAAATGCAATAAAAAAATCTTACAGAAAAGGAATAGACGTGTGAAGATGTGCAGAGTACGAGATGTGAAATTTGCTTCATTGCTTCCCTTCGGTTTTATACAAATCGGGTCGGGTCCGGCCCCTGGTTGAACTGGATCCTTCTTACCTATCTTTGGGCTTCTAAGTTGCCCGAGCCCACCAGTCTACAATTGTGTCAACATTTCAGCTGGGGTATGCATATCCATAGGCGTGGTACAGTTTTTTGTTTTGGGGAATTAAGTAGTCGTGCTACATTTCAACTTGGTGTAAACTTTTTTTTTTTTCCCTTTCTAGTGGAAAGAAAAAGGTACACATTTTAACTGCAAAATAGTTGCATTTTTTGACGAAATCATTCTTTTGGACCTTTTTCCCTGGTGATATAGGACTAGGGCCTCGTAGTAACCGATTCGAGCGGAGAGAAAGACAAAGGCCGGCATTTCTATGAGTACTATTTTGTAGGAGCAATTGAAAAAAATTGATCAGAGGAAAGAGAATAGAAGCTTTAAGTGAGACTTAACTATGATGTGGACTGAAACAAAACAAAAAACTCCGATTTAGACTGAAATTCTCTGATAATTTTTTGTAAGATTGTTTTGCCCAATTTTTTGAAATTACAAAATTTTGCATTATGTTTATAGAAATTGTGGCTTTTAAACATATTTTATTGTTGGAAACTGAAATAAGCTCATCCCAATAAAAAAAAACTCCTCAAAATTCTCTCTCTATATTAAATAATCACTTTTTCACTCAAAATAAATATAAAAAATTCATTCAAATCATCTCTATCTTTACTTTTTCACCAAGTCCAACACCTAACATTTTAATAATCAAACATCACCAATGATGAAGCCGTGGGTTCAAATCTATTCCACTACTTGTTTATGCATTAATAGTAGAAGATGATCATGGCAAGATTATCTAAAATATTAATTGAGATGTTAGGATAAGTTTCATTTATTTATTAAAAAAATAATTATCCAGCTATTTCTTCTTCTTTTTTTGGCTTCAATTAATTATGTAATGCACGTGGGATACTTTATGGAGATTACTATACAACCTCTCTTAGGAGCATTCTCCATATTAATTACCACATGGAAAAGTTATAAGAAAAACAAAATAACTAGGGGAAAAAAATGAAGCAACATATTGAAAAATATAAAGAAGAAGGAGACAGCAGAGCAGCAAAGAACTTGTAACCCAACTTCACATCCCCTGAAGGCAGTATATCTGCTTACGCTTGTTTGGATATTACAAAAACGCCTTCATACAAGAAATATGCAAATTTCACCAGAAATTAATGGTCAATTGCAGCGCCAGAACAACGGAACACATAAGAGGTACAACTCCTTGAATTAATGACACATTGACTTTGGGAAATGATTTTGCTTTCTAGATTCCTAAAGCTGCAAGTTTCTCCAAAAACACCACTTGCGGGACCTACTCTAGTTCAACCTTCTTCGTTTGAACTTCGATCTTAAAAGCTAAATCACGAAACAAAATGGTCTAACTGGATTATCATCACACTTATGTCATCGGTGGAGCCTCTGAGTGCTGATAGATCCGCAAGCTTTTTACAAGCAACAAAAGGCTTCGGCTTCTCTACTTCTATACAGAAAGAGCGAGCCACATCTACAGCCTCTTGATTGGTAACCTGAAAGAAGAAAGAAAAAGGAGAAACACGGCTATTAGGAGCCAAATTCATGATGGGGCGAAACAATCTAATTTGATATTGTATAAAATGTCCAAAGGAGATGAGATTCGTTTTGAAATTACATTTTCCCAAAGACCATCAGAGGCTAGAATTAAGAACTCGCAGTCAGAGTTTATGCTCAAGACTTTGGTCTCCGGTTCCGCTGTAATCCATTGTTTGAGATGTCGATCTCCAATTCCTCTTGATACAGCAAGAGACCCTTGTACTCTCCAAACACCACGGTAACAATCCACAAAACCTCCCTGCAAAATAGTTATTGCAAAACTCGATCAGAATTAATTAGCGGCATATTCATTCTTTGCTTCAAACTAAGATCTCTAGAATATTATTAACGTCCGGTGTAGCTGCTTACCAAGGTTTCAATTCGTTCTTTTTCGTCTTCTCTGGAGGGCCGGTGATCAGATGTGAGGGCCTCGGCAATGCCGCCTTGGCAAATCACAGCACGACAGTCACCAACATTTGAGACCACGAGATTACCTTCTTGTATTAATGCTGTCACGCAGCAAGTACCACCACCGAGATCCTCCTTCAAAAATTCGGTATCCATAGTCAGGTATGCATCTTTAACTGCTTCCATAACTTCCTCTCCACATCTATTTGTGGATCTCTTCATTATATACGAATCCATGTTCTTGGCCGCAAATTCGGCAGCCTTGGCACCCCCATGCCCATCAAAAACCCCAAAAAAAGCCTGCAACCATAGGATATGATCACGTCAGGTTCAGTAAACAGAAAAAAGGAATTGAATATGTTATCCATACACTAAAAAGCAAGGTCTTGTGAGACCTTCTTAACCATTTGTAATCAGTACACTGTACATCCAAAGTTGAACAATTTAATTTATATAAGTTGCTAAATACATTAGATAATTTAATAGTCAAAGCCCAACTCTTCAGTACTTATTTCTTGAGAAAACAAAACGATCTTTCGAGTCGGATATTCCATTCAACAAAATCTTCTGTTATATCTTCTATTTCATCAGGAACGCAAACAGAAAGGACACTGACAGTTTACCTGTCTAGAATTTCCATGGAGGTCAACGACAGCTGAGTACCGGTCCTCCATCTTTCTCCTTCTTCCTCTTTTGCAATAAATTGCATACCCATCCTCTTCAACCTCTACCACGTCCACTACTCTCTCCGCACTTTTAGGAGTTTCAACACCAAAACTCAATGGCGCCACCGGAATATCAATCCTCGAGGGCCTCTTCCTCTTCAAAACCGTACCTGGAATCGAACACGAAGCCTCCTTGCTGATGCTACTCATCCCTTTTATTTGCTTTTTAAACAGGACCTTTGAAGGTGACGATGGAGAAGGATACGTTGGCAGCGGAGGCGGTGATGTTGATGATGAAGATCTTGATGGAGTTGGTGGTAGGCCATGGAGGATTCTAGGAGAAGAACCGGAAGCTGGGGATTTGCAGAAGAATGAGGAAATTCTTGGAGAGAATATGGGAGAGTTTAATGCTGTCACAGCGCAAGACATGTTTGATTCTTCTCTCTTGGGTTGGCGTTCTTCTGCCCGAAATGCAAACACGCCTCATCAAGGTGGGGATTCGTAAATATAGGCCACGGAAGTTGCACACTAAACGACGTTGTCGAGAGGAATTGACCAAGTTCGAGTTTTAGAATTTTTCCTTTCCGACGGAGTATCCGGAAGCACTTGATTGACATGGGAGCACTGACTGGGCCAACGCTTCTACGGCCAATACCTACTCGAGAGGTGATTGGTAGTACATAACACGCGCTCTCAACGTGAGTGTCTAACAACACATTCAGTGGTCTAGTAGCTGCCCGGCGGTGGGTTTCTGACGACTAAAGTTATTCAACGGTCAAACACGCTTTATTGGCCTGGTGCTTTTCTTTCTCTCTCTCTCTGTTTTTTTTTTTAATCAAGACAGCCAACTGGTACGATACTCAGAGGCTAGAGCTTAGTAGTGAGACTTGGTCCCTTTTCTCGTCTCCTTTTCTTTTATACTTTTCCATTTTTATTTTACATGTCAACCTCAGCTTAGTAGATTTCCTCGTTTCGATGTGGCGGTGGACATGCAGCAGAGTGCGGTTGGTCATATACTCGTATGAATATTGTAAAGGGTTGATTACCTGATTTCGAAGGGGCCGGTGTGTTAGGTCGACACTTATAAGATAAATTTAGAATAGAAGTAGATTTTAAGTAGAAGTCTATTTACTTTTCACTTCAAGTTTATTTGGGTTTCTCTTAGAGTTTTTCTTTATATCTTTTTCTATAAATAGTGACTTATGTTATAGGAGAAGGTGTGCGTGAGCATTGGGAAGAGAAAGAGAGAAAGAGCGTGGTGTGACCATTGTATTGGGCGGGAAAAGTGATTTTCTTAAGCGTTATTAATAAAATTGCTCTGGGGTAGACGTAAGCTGAATTGGGGCCGAACCACGTAAATTCTTGGTGTTCCATTCTTTAATTTTCGTGATGCTTTTCCCAACAAGTGGTATCAGAGCTTGGTTCGAGAGGCCGGAGTCGTTTTTCCAGGTGAAGCAGAGAAGGTCCGAAAATTAAAAGTGGTCCAATTAGAGATTAGAGGGCACAAACCTGTAAAAGAGGTCGAGATGAAGTCGGCGGTCGAAACCTCGTCGCCGGAGGAGCCAGGACGCGTCGTCACGCGCTGCAGGAATTCGGAGAACACCATCCACGTGCCCACACGTGCCAAAGAAAGGTAGGGCGCGTGGTCCTCACTCGCGTCACGCGCCGCACGCACCCGCGCACAGTCTTCTGTCACGTGTCTAGCCACGTCATCAGTGGGTCCCAGGGTACCACGTCAGCACTGCCACGTCGTCCACCACGTCAACAGTGGGTCCCAATCAGCGCCACGTCAGCAGAGAATATTCTAGAGAATCAGAATATTTCAGAAGATTCCGATTTTGTTCTAGTGTGGTTTTTCGGCCGGTTCAGGGGGTTTTAGGCCGGTTTTCGAGCAGGTCAAACCTAGTCTCAAGGTTTTGGGTCATTCCAAATCCATTGATGCAGTCAGAATTTTGAAATTCGGTCTCTATTAGTGTTAATTGAGATGGCGGAGAGTATGGTTACCGTATGATGATGTTGTCTGCTACGAATTACATGAGTTGGAAGCCATGGATAAAGGATATCCTTTATGCAAAGGATATGTACGATCCATTGGAGAACGAGGGTAAGAAACTGGATGGGATTGATGAGGCAAAGTGGAAGAACGACTTCGTGTAGCACGCGAAGGTGCTTGGTATCAGCCGGTGGAGATGCAAAAGCAGGGGGAGATACTGTTCTACATGGGTCCGGTGGAACAAGCAGGGGATGCGGGCACCCTAGGCGGGGGTGCAAGACATTCAGATGGGAGTGTGGTTGGTCGTCTGAGACAAGGACAAGGTTGGAGTGCCAGTAGAAAAAGAATGCAAAGGATGGTGAGCAAAGGGAAGCAACAGACACCAAAGTTTCAGGAAGGTTCTCCTGATGGGAGCCTGTGATGCACTCAACCGAAAAATGTCAGAAACAGATTATTCCCTTATGGGTATGGAGGGGGAGATTTGTTGGGGTCCACATCCATAAGATAAACTTGGAATAGAAGTCTACTTGCTCCCTACTTCAAGTTTATTTGGGTTTCTCTTAGGGTTTCTCTTTATATCTTTTCCTATAAATAGTGGCTTATGTTATAGGAGAAGGTGTGCGTGAGTGTGCATGAGTATTGGGAAATGAGAAAGAGAAAGAGAAAAAGCGTGGTGTGACCATTGTATTGGGCGAGGAGAGTGATTTTCTTAAGCATTCTTAATAAAATTGCCCTAGGATGGACGTAGGCCGGATTGAGGTCGAACCACGTAAATTCTTAGTACCCCATTCTTTAATTTTTGTGTCGCTTTTCCCAACACGGTGGACAGGCAGAAGGGTGTGGTTGGTCATATGAATATTTTAAAGGGTTATGTATCTATTCGTAGGGATGAGTAATAGTGGCAATAGTGCCGGTTTGGTAAAAATTGGCACCGCCATCGCTAAAGTTGCTGTCAAAATACAGAGACTGACATCAGTACTGGCAGGCAGCAATAATTAGCCTTGTCAACACTGTGTAATCGTTTGGAAAGGGATGTCGACGGCAACGACATGGGAGAGAGACATCAAAGAGAGGGGAGTATAAAACTGAGAGAGAGAGAGACACTGGAGAGTACAAGTAGGGAGAGGGAGAGAGAGACAATTGGGATTGTCTTATGGTGAATACGACGCTGTTTGTTTGTTTGTTTTTTTTTTAAATAATACAAAATGTTGTTTTGTATTGTTTAAAAAAAGAAAACTGCACGGTTAACTACCGAAAAACCAATGGTTAACCGGCACTGCTAAGAGCACCCGTATTTGAGAAAATGCCCAACCGGCACTGGAAACCGGTAGGAGAGCGGTTCTCAATGCCGGAGCCGGTGCCGCTGTAGTGAAAATGCTCACCCCTATCTGTTTGATTTGTGAATTGTGGAGAGACGAATAGTGGAATGAGTGTTGGGGGGGGGGGGGGGGGGCGAGGGGGAACCAAAGAAATTTTGCCCGGGTCCGCTCGCATAATATGCAGATAAATTTCAAAGAGATTACTGGGAATTTACATGCCACTTCACGTTATTTCCGATTGGATCGTACGAGACTTTTCATCTAATCCACTATCCCTACCGTCCCTTGTTTCAATGCTTACAAAAAAAAAAAAGGTCGATTATGTTTCATTTTTCATTCGGTCCACTCTTTTTATTCGCTCGCACGTGCGTTCTTCGGATTTGTTTCTCCTCGAGTACATTTTTCTTAAGGGGGGGTGTCATTCAGATTACACGAACCCCCCCCGCGGCACGCATCAGTTTCGTATCTGTGCGAGGGAGCGAGGGAGACGCTTTGAAGAAAGGAAAGAAACAGAGGGAGAGAGGGAGAGTCGGAGACAGACTGACTTGGGGTGCTGAGATGAACAGATACGCTATCATCCCGATAAGGGATGCCTTATCACGCGTGAACCAGAAGGTTAATCTGATTGGTTGTGTTAGAGAATTCAGCCCTCCCAGAAAGAGCTCGGGAACTGGTTCGTTGAGACAAAGAAAAACTGCAGTTTATGCATTTTCCGTTGTTTTTTAACTGTCGCGTCTGGTCGTGGACAACAAGTTTGTTTATAAGCTTTTAATTTATTTTTGTGTGTTTCAGATTATGTTTCGATACTGAAGATTGTGGACGAGTCGTATAAGGACGAAGAATTCTCGGTACATATATTTACCGGGAAGTTGCAGGATCTTCCGATCATTAGGTCATACAACGACGTCATTATTCTCTACCAAGTCAAGGTCTTCTTCACTTCACTCTTATAGTGGAAGTCTTAACCTTTTTGGATAATCGTCGTGTTTTGGGGTTTCATGGGATTTGCTTAGTTTTGAAACATCAGTGCTCACCAATGTAAAATTTTGGTGCATTTTTATGCATCTTTTCTTTGCTGATCTTATAGAGTGATAAATCAAGTCTCGAGTGCATGCATAAATCCTCTTCCTTGTTCTTGTATGATGTTTTTCATCGTTGTGCTTAATTTCTTGGTGACGATATTTAGCTAATATCGCAGCAGAATTGTTTTGCAGATTGTAGAGTTCAGTGGGCGAAAAAATGCTGATTTTAACAAAAGGTTCTCTTCATATGCTTTATTTGATGAAAATAGTTGCAGTGACTTTAATCCGTATCAAGCTTCTCCAGGATTTCGACTTTTAGAACCTGATATGGGCTTTATCAGACGTAAGGTGCATTTTTGTACTCAAATTCCACTTAGTGAAGGTATAGTCTCGTCCAGCTGTGGAACTTAGTTTCTTAACTTTTGTTGTTATCGTGCCACTCTTAGTGAAGTGTTCTTGACACTATTTCCACTTCATGTTAATATATAGTTAAATAGATGTGGATTATTTTCATGACGATTCATAATAAGGTGCAACTTGGAGTGACTTGGACTTGGTGAACATTTTTAATTGTATTGTCGTGCTTGCAATATTTTTTTTGTGGAAATAAAGTGATATTTTAGGAACACGTAGACCATGACTAGACTACTTGTGTGTCATGACTTACTGTTGCTTTGAGATTTGGGAGGGAATGACCCTGAATCTAAGCTTTGGTACAGAAACAACATGCTGCAGGCTATCACCTGCTAGGGGCTGTTAGACTCAGGATTCAACCAAGAGAAAGTAATTGTTCTGGGATGTCACACAACAGGGGTAGCAAATTTCACTTGGCCCTCCTAACCGTGGATGCCACTTGGTTAGATCAAGCCACAGACTTGATTTGTTTGGAGGAATCTCTTGACTTCATGACCAATTATCCTCTTTCTCATCAATAAACAGTTACAAGGAATGGCCACTTAGAAGTTCACTATGTGGTTGTCTGTGATATCCATTGGACACGGCCTACCTAGCAATGCTGATTATTCACATTATAATAACTGCTCAACTCACAAGATGGTGAAAGATAACTTTCAGGACAACTCAGCATTCATACTAAAAACCATTAAAGAGCTACTAGTTTTAAGACATCAAAATCATTTGGTTCATTAGAGAAATAGGTTGCAAATTGTCATTCCCTGTCCTGAGTCGGGGTTAACTTGATCCATTGCCCATTCATTTAATCCTTGTTCTCAACACGATTTCATGTTGACACTATCTATCACATTCTGTCATCTTGATTCTTAGGCCACTTTATATTCTGTAACTGCCTTGACAAATGATATTGTAATCTCCCTCTTCTTGAGACAATTACTAACTTTTATTGCCAAAGTAGTTGGCCTTCAAACCATTGGATATGCCTCCAGCATCTTGCATACTCTCCCTCTCTCTCTCTCTCTCTCTCTTCCATAATTTCCCTGATTCTCTCCTGTTTCCTCCTATTGTTCACTCTTCTTTGAGATGCACTCCATGGACCATTGACATGTATTCATTCCAGCACTGTTTTGAATTAATGGGTTGGAAGTCCAACCATAGCTACTGGAAATACTGAGCTGAGGCTTCAATCTTATGCTTTGCAGGAATGGGCGAATACTTGTTGTCATTAAAACAACTAAAAAATAAGGAACATTTTGATCTAGTATGCAAGGTAATTCTCGTTTGAGTGGAGTGTCCATGTTATTTTTCCCAGATACTGAGCAACTGATTAAGTTCTAGTTTTACTATTTTGTTGTTCTTCTCACCTTGTATGTTTTGGGATTAAGGTCTTGCATATCGAAAAAGTTGCCAACAATACATGGATGCTATTTGTGTGGGATGGAAATGATACTCCTCCATTAAGCTCGGATGTGAAGTGAGTATTGATTTCTTTCTGCTGTAAACACACACTGAGCTTGATTTTGATTCAAGTTATGCTTTTTAATGGTGCTTCCTTATTTTGTTTGTTAAATGCATACATTATGTTATTACTGTATTTGGTTCCTTAGATATCTGCCAGTGCTACACTTCTAGGCATGATAGATTTACTGTCCATTATTTTTGTAGGATCCCTCAATCCTCACCCAAACCCCAACTCCCCCCCCCCCCCCCCCAAGGAACAGCAAAAGAAAAAACTTACGGTGGAAATTAAAATACTGTTTTCTTCTCCTTTGATATATTTAGCTTGAAGTTATTTGCCTAATAGCACGTGTAAACAACTATGTTTTGTATGTCGTAGTCTCGACAATGAAGAACAGAACCCGCTTCCCTTTCAGATTGAACAGTTTTCTGTTCCAAAAGATATCCTCTGCACATTTCCTCGTGTTGGGACTATCCTGCAAGTGATGACAAACGATGTCCATGAAAATTTTGGGTTATGTTTTGAAGGCATTGGCAAATGGACGAAAATTAGAAATATGACCTGTGAAATCCATCTTGGATTGTGGAGGGGTCTTCTACTTTCTTCTTCTAGATTTCGATTTCTTCCACACAATGACTGCGCTGTACTGGAGCGTATTAGGTAAAAATGACTTTTTCATCATATCATACAAGAATTGGTTAATATTTGTCTGTTTTATTACCATATTGTTGCATATTAATTACTGGTGTTAAATAATCAGAAATGTTAATCAGCGAATATCGGGGGAAGAGGGTCGTGTTCCATCATGGAGGCATCCTCTTTATTTGACAGGTAATCTATTTATAGTTGTTGTGTTGTTTAGTACTTTTGTTTGGGACATGTTGCTAATACTTTTCTGCCGTTGGTAGAACAACAATGAACTTACAAGCACCAGGAAGATTCCCTCTTTTGCCAAGATTGACCGCTAGCGGCTCCAAGTTGTTTAACAGTGACCCCACCGGATATCATTTGTAAACCAGCCATAGTGGACTCCGAATCTCCATTATGAGTCCTGAGTTGAAGTTTGACTACTTTTTGTAGAGTTCTTGAGAAGTTGTATAGTAGTTGTAATATCACTTTGCTTTGCTTTTGTGCCGCTAACCATATATTAGATGAGGTCTTATACATGATCTCTTGCAAACTCATTGTATCTGTTTGGAGTGGGATTGTTGAGAGCTTCAATCTTGTAAATCCTTGTATAGTAAATAGACAGGTTGTAAATTATTGTATAGTGAATTGGCAGATTTCTCGGAGACTATGGCATTCCTCTTATTTAATCTTTGAAAAAGAACCCTAACTCGCAAATCACTGGAGAAAAGCTACATTAATGTACTTTTTGCACTCTAGCTTCGAGTAAAATTTGAACAGGCTTTGAATGCGTAAATGCTCGACGATAATAATGGGCTTTGACGTATTGCTGTAGTATTAGTTATTTTTTTCAGATTTCTATTTCCTGTAATTAAATAATATTTTTTTAAAAAATTAAGTTAACTTATTATTTTTTCTTATTCATTTCTGAATTTTTATATACTTTAGTACTTTTTTTAGACTTTCTGTCATTCATTATTAATTTTTTTTAATAATTTTATTTTTTTAACTTTTTCTAATAATTTTTTAGACAAGTTGTATATTTAAATAATTTTTTTTATTAAATTAATGTTCTAGACTAAATGTTAGCACTTAGCATTTTATTGGGCGTTAGCCATATCATCAGTTTTTAATTTAGTTCAAGTTAACGGGGGGACAAAAATAATATATTCTAACCTCAGTAACACTTGTAGAAAGAAATGAAATCAACGGTTAAACTGTAGCATAAAATTTAGGGAAATTGAATATTTAGTCATTAAGTTTTGTCCCTTATGATAAAATAGTTATTAAGAATATTTTTTTTACTTTATAGTCACTAAGTCCTAATCCGGTAATTACTTAGTCATTTCATCTATATTCTATCAACTCCTCTAACATAACCCACCAACACGTCAACATCCTTACTAACTCACCCCATTTTTTCCACATCAACATTCCAGTCATCTGCACAAGTTAATTAAAAAACAACAATTAGTTTTTAAACTAATAGTGCACACCGTTTTGTTCTTCTTTCTCATTTGTTCATTGTCTTCGTTTTCTCTGACATACGCTATCATAATACACTTCCCCATCATCTTAAGGTATTAAACCTTAAAGTAATCGAGGCAAAGAAAAGTGCAAACAAGGGTGGCGGGAGAAGTGTATGATGAGAAAACGATTGGCGGAGAAGACGACGACAACGAACAAATGAGGAAGAAGAATAAAATGGTACGCACCATTAGTTTAAAAATTGGTTATCGTTTTTTAACTTCTGCATATGATTGAAAATGGTGACGTGGAAAAAATAAAGTGAGCTGGCGAGGATGCTGAAGTGTTCGTGGATTCAGACTAATGGAATATAGATGTAATGACCAAATAGTTACTTGGATTAGGACCCAGTAAAAAAAAATATTTCTAGTGAATATTTCATGATAAGTGGAAAAACCTAGTGGACAAAATATTTAATTTCTCAAAAATTTATTCAAAATGTTCAGAAAAACGTCGAAAAATACTGGAGTTAGCTACTTGACTCCGGGTTTCCGACAGAGGGTAGGGCTGTACGGCTGTACCGGTAGACGTGTCACGTAAACGGGTGTCCTTCACATCGTTGTCACCATTGCACGACTCGTGTCATTCTCCATGCAACCAGCGACCCAAGTGTCGCGCAGGCTTTGCCCCAGATTGCCGCATCACTACCCGCGTGTCATCCAGTCCAACATGCTTTTCGTTGTAAATTGCCATATAAAACCACCAACCCGTGGTCCATGCTCCCTAATGAGACGAGCGTTACAAAAGATTTCACAGATACCACACATCATCAGATTTCATTGGTGGTAGGATCCAACAAAACAGAGCAATGTCTAGCAAACAGGAAAGAGCAGAGCTCGACGCCAGGGCTAGGCAGGGGGAGACGGTGATCCCTGGTGGAACCGGTGGCAAAAGCCTTGAAGCGCAGGAACACCTCGCTGAAGGTAGCTAATTAGCTCTCTTAGACGTGTGTGTATACAAATCGTCTCTCTCTGCAATTCGTAGCTAATTTTGTTTCCGTGGGTTAGGATATGTATTTGTGTTTTCCTAATTTTACCTTTTTGCCCAACGGAAGGGAGGAGTCGGGGAGGACAGACTAGGAAGGAGCAGCTGGGGACGGAAGGGTTCCAAGAGATGGGCCGCAAGGGTGGTCTAAGCACTACCGACAAGTCCGGAGAAGAACGGGCACGTGAGGAGCGTATACCGATCGACGAGTCGAAGTTCAGGACCAACAGCTAATGTATTTCCAAGCCGTCTGTTTAGTTGAGATGACCGTAGGGCCCGGTTATGTGGGTGTCGTTGCTGCTACTTCTTCCAGTTTTAATTTGCTGTTGGTTTTTCCTTTTCTTAATGAGTTTTTAAGAGTTTAGATCACTGCGGTGCATGTTGTCATGATCGTCTTTTGTAAAGTTTTGAGTACTGAGAGGCAGCTTTGGTAGGTGTACTGTATGTACGCGTACTTTTTTGCTTGGGCTAATACTGCTCTTTATCTTGTTCTATTAATTAATTATCTTTCTTTTCCCAGTTGTCGTTTTACAAAAAATGCGCGGGAAAACTATTACGTCGATAATTATTCTGCTAAACAATGACGAGTTAGATTGAGAAGAGAAATGTTAAATGTAAATTTTGAAGACATTTTAAGTAATTATCCATAACACACGATGGAAGGGTTACACATGACATGTATCCATGGGAATATTTCCTATCGGATTGATTAGGGAAAAATCTTCACCGTTGGGGAAGAATGGAGTGCAAACTTATGAAGTTTTACATGTAACTTTAAAGTTGGTTTGCAACGGATGGTTGGTAACTTGGTATGATATGCATGTAAAAGAGTGAAGCGTCATGCACGCACAAGATGCACTTAATAGCATCTCTGATAATGAAAATCTAATAAGGTGTTATTTGCTTTGCGTCTTAACAACAGCTGCTTGAACAAAACTAAGGGAAACCGGAATATACGGAAAAACGGCGTTATGGTAATATCGCCGTCCCGCATGCTAAAAAAAAAAAAAAAAACCGCATTATTCTTTTTTTCTGTTTTGTTGCATTATTTAGAAAAAAAAAAAAGTAAACAAAAAAATGGTAAAAACGGTATTATTCGTTGAAAGGGCTGCCACTTCCCCGAAGAGGTCGAGGACAACCTCGGCAAAAGTTCTCTAGTCCTTGCAGCCAAACGGTGTACTTCTCTAGGGTTGTAAACGAACCATCACAATTTCCCTGCCCGTTAATTCCTCAAAACTCAATAAAAAAAAAGAAAAAAAAGAGCGGGAGACACTCTCCTGCTCACTTCGTCTGCTTCCACCTGAACTCCACTCCGCTCCGCTCCTCTTCCATTTATTCCTCTCGCTAACGGAGCTAATTTGGTCCGCAGTCCAGAACACTTAATGTCGTTGGGGGTTCGCCACCTCACATTACTCGGCGAGTTTAAGCCCTTCGGCTTAATCGCCGAAAACCTGGATGGAAAGCCCGTTGATAATGGCACAGACGATTACGACTACTTCCTCTTCGATCCCCAAGTCGTTAGAGAACGAGATGAAGCCGGTGCATCAGAAGCATCGGCTTCGGCGTTCAGCGATCGGAGCGATCACGAGCTTTTCATTCGAGGGAACCGGTATGTCTTTTCCTTCTTCTAATTGCTCTGAGAAAAGGTTTTAGAGAAGTCCTCATAATTTGTGGAGGATTTTCTTATCTTAGTGTTTAATTTGAGCTAGTAAGGGAGTTCGCGTTGTTAGGATTCTGAATTTAAAACGTTACTCGATTTGAACTTTATCTTACATCATAATAAATTCCTAGTTTCTTCAGTTTGATAGCATGCATGTGCTATTAGTGTCACGTGCAACAAATCAAACAAAGCACTGCCTTGACGATTATACTCCAAAGTCAGAAGTATGGGATGCGACTGATTAGTAGTTATTTAGCGCAACATTGTGCTTTTCCCGTTTGCTGCATCAAGTGCATGATCATCCTGTTTGATTCACTTCTTTAATCCACATTCTTCAATGTCATAAATAGTAGAATAATATTTAACGAGTTCAATGAAGCTTTTCGGAGCTCTTGCGATATCTTAGTGTTGAAACGCTGTTATTTTTGCTTTTGCTTTTTTTATTTTTCCTTCTTCAAATTTGATTAAAAATTTTCTCCTCTCTTTTGAAACAGGATTATATGGACGACAGGTGCACGAGTGTTTAAGAGATTCACATTACCCTCCCCGGTAATCAAGGTACTCGCGTTCATCTGAAACATCCACGCATTATCCTTTGTTTCTCTTTTCTTGATATTTTATATAAACGTTTCATGATGCGTTGTTATGTCTACGACTTTGTGTTTCATGAAATGTGTCCAGTTTCTCTTCATCTCATTGAAATCTTAATTTTTTTTTTGTCCATAATTGTATCTTAATTCCAGGCGTGCTGGTGTCGACTGGGCAATATGGCTGAAGCTTTGCTTTGTTTCTTACAAGTTGATTCTCTAACAATCTACAATACATCAGGTGAGCAGGCTGGAGTATATACTCTGTTTTTATTTAGTTACTTGATAATGGAAGTCTCTTTTGTTTCTTAGGATGTCGTTGCGGTAGGGGTGGGGGGGGGGGGGGGGGGGGGGGGGGGGGGGGGAGATTCCTTGTTAACATTACTAGTACTCTTGCCACTTCAGCACAATAACATGACAGGAACCGAGCAATATGCTACCAGATAGGCAAGAGATAATACCATTGCAATTATGGACTACCTTTAAATCTGGTTTATTAGTCCCCGTGTGCCCAAAACATCTGCCCGTAGTGCCCTTGAATTTCTAATTTTGACTTGAAATCATTTAGAATGGTTATCATGAATCTGTGATTGTCTAGCTAGCAAGTTTGGTATCCATGTATGGTGAGTTGCGGGTGTATTCTTTCTAATGCTGGTGTGGCAAGATTAGAATCAGTACGTGAATGTGCTGAACTGACTTGTCCTATATAAGCTGGAAGGGAGCAAGGCGTTCGATCATCCCATATCCACCTATCTAACCCTACTGTGGGAGGTGTTGCCAGTAAAATTTATGAAAAAATCATAAAGCATGATTTCTTTTTCAGTCCTTTTGTTTCTTCAGAGCATTTTTTCTGTTCATATCATGTATTGAAGCTGAATTCCTACTTTGTTGAGTAGGTGAGGTAGTATCTATTCCACTTCCTTGTACCATCACATCGATATGGTCTCTGCCATTTGGTTTATTACTTCAGCAGACTGCGTATTCACCAACAAACATTCCTTTTCCCTCTTCAAGTCCTCCTTTATTTGGCGCTCGTGATATACCTCGTCATAGGCGAGAAATTAGTCACAGTCCACAACACAGTTTTGGATTTCAGGGTGCATTTGATTCCATTTTTAGGGGAGACATAGGCTCAATGTGTTCGCATCTAATTCTGAAGGATCCGCTGGAAGAACCACAGGTACATAATTTTGTTTCCTCTTATTGCTCATATTTTGCTTGAATTTCTTACTTGTTGGGTCTTTTTTTTGTTCGCTTTGGATATGTGCTGTGTTCATAACTTGTTCCCGGACTCTTGTTTTTGCCGATGTACTCTTAGTTTTTCCTGTTCTCTGTTTAATATTTACATGTAAATTTCATAAATGGGAATTTTCAGCTGACTTATATTGAAGAGAGAGGAAAGTTGAACATAATGAAAGAGTTTGATGAAAGAACAATATGGACTAGTGATCAGATTCCTCTGATGGCATCATACAATAAAGGTTTGTTATTCCCCTCGTACAATATGTTTTGAATTTAGCCCTCGTGTCAAAAATGGAAAAGAAAACTCAGTTGTCTGATGTCTTTCATATGCATTATTTATGATTCACTCATTTTATGCAGGAAAGATGCAGCACTCGGTCTGGGTTGCAGAAGCAGTTTCTAACCATGAAGTGGCAAATGCAAATTTGGCCAGTGCAGTTCCTGCTGATGTGTTTCCAAAACAGTTCTCTTTCCATAGAATATGGCAGGGGAAGGGTGCTCAGACAGCTGCTTGTAAGGTGTCAATGTGTCCTTACTGGTCTTTGGTGTTTCTCAATGAAAATTGGATTACAGAGTCTCTGTTTATAAAAAAAGGATTGTCTTCCTCCTTCACTTTGTATTAATTTGGTATATTCCCATAAGTCTTATAAAACAATATGAAGATTTCCAAAATATTTTCCCCATTAATGGATTGCACTTAATACTAGAAGATGTTTTAGGTTATTGGTTTCGCATGACTTGAGATCATAGTTACCCTTGCCAACCTCTTATTTTAGGTGTTTGTCTGTCTCTTTCTTCCTTCAATTCTACCTTCTTTTTGAAGATGCTTTGTTCACCTGGAACTGGGAACACTCCCAAAAGATGATGCCTTTGGTTGTTCTGTAGTTCTTCTGCACACCATGTGGTTTTGGTTGCTCGAAATCGGTGTCTAATTGATCTTGAGACACTGCTGTTTTCTTTCTTGAGCATTTGAGAATAACATATTCCCTATTCATATAGTTTTCTTCCTTTTTATTTAACTTTTCTGTTCCCCAATGTTTGCCAGGTTTTTCTTGCAACTGACACTGATGCAGCTCCTATAATTTGCTTTCTTCACCAAGAGCAAAAAAAAATGTTGGCTGTAAGGCTACAAAGTGTTGAAATAAATAATGAGATTCTCTTTGACATAAAACCTGACATGAGCTGGAGTATACCCGCTGTTGCTGCTGAACCTGTGATTGTAACACGCCCAAGGTGAAAGGATTTCTTGTCTCTCTCTCCTTTTCTCAGTTGTTATCTTGAGCAATTGCTTTATGATCTTATGGGCTTCACTTTCTCCCCCCCCCCCTCCCTTTTCCAGATTTAAAGTGGGGCAGCTACCATATTCAGACATCTTTATTTTGACTCCAGAAAATGGCCTTCTTCTTTATGTAAGCTATATGATTAATCACGTCTTAAACTAGTTCTGTTAATCTTTTTTCTTTTCTGTGCCTTATTGAGTTTCTATGGCTGCATATGTTGTGGATTCCATGCTATCTTCTTTGGCATCATACTGCAAAGTACCATGTCTTTGACAGGAACTGGTATGTTTGAGTATTTCTAAAGATACTTTTGCCTTTTGAGTCCCGAAATTCTTATACTGACAGAACGGGCTCATACTTGAGTATTTCTGAGGCAGTTTGCTCTTCAGACTTGCATGATATCCATTGTACTTTAATGATGTGGTTTCTGTCTTGAAAATGTGTTTTATCTAATGTCGTATCATAGATGTAATTAACTAAGCTTCAAGCCCAATGAGATGTTTGGCCACTTTCTTCCCTTTACCTTTGTAGTGTTGTAATGCATGTACGTGGCTGCAAAAGGATGTCCTAGATAAGAGCTCATTGGCAAAAATGAATTTAATTTCCTATTCAAGGTGACTGCTCTAAAGTCTTCTGCTGAGTTAAGAGTTTGCTTGCTCCATGCAGAGGTGTTATGCTTCAATGGAACTATGTGTTTTGTCCTACAAAAGTGACATTAGTGTCCTTGGACTCTTCTACACAACTCAATGCCTTTTCTATAGAAAATGTTCTATAGTTTTATCCTGCAAGCATTTTTTTTCTTTCTTCTCCTTTTTTGTCTTATGAGACACGAAAGAGTTGCTTGCTAAAGTTTGAGATTTTTTCTAGTGTCTAGAATTGACATATATGTTATAATTGCAGTCAGGGAAGCAGTGCCTGTGCAAGTATGTGTTACCTTCTTGTTTGAGCAAATCTCAAGTTTCACAAAAGTTGGATTTTCCAGAATCATCTTCTGTCTTGCATGAGTTAAAGATTATAGGCTTGGCTGATGCTGTTGAGGGACGTATCAATGTGATAGTAAATAATGGGCAGGTATGCTTATTGGACTATCAGTATGTTTGCTATAATCAAGTCAACTGATTTTGATCTTGTATATTCGACGGTTGATGTTTCTATTCATTTAAGTAGCTTGCTTTGATAGATGTTGCTAGGGCCTTGATGATTTTTTCTTCGTCTGTTGGATGTTTTGTCTAGATGTTTCGATGCGTGTTTCGAAGAAGCCCTTCGTCCTTGTTGACGGATGATTGCATCTCAGCAATGGCTGAGGGTCTCAGTTCCAGTTTCTACAGACATTTTCTTGGCCTCCTTTGGAAAGATGGTGGCTCTGCCTATTTATCTAATGCTGATTCCAGCATTAGTGCAGAATGGGACTCTTTTTGTAGCATTATTATGCAAATGTGTACAAGCCCTCACGTCACTTCTCAAGAATTTTCAAATTCGGTGCCACACTCATCGTGGGAGTTTCTTCTTAGCAGCAAATTTCACAAGGATTACAAACTTAAGTCTATATCTGGAATTGCTTCTGGAACGTCACCCGGATCGTCACTTGATCTGCTGAGATTTTCCCCTAGGTCAAATTCAGAGGATATAAAAAATTTGCATAAGTCAACTTATACTGAGCTATTGATGGAGTGTTTGGATTCTCTGCATGCAGTATACGAGTGCCTAAAACTGGATATTCTTCGGAAAAGGTTAGTCTTTTCTTATTTAGATTCATGTTGTTTCTTAGGGCTAGGATTTGGAATGTTCCTGGTATTACTTATTGCAAAGTGAATGGCCTACGGTAACGCTGAATTAAGCTACGTGATAATAGGATAGACAGTGTGTATCTTAAATCGCATGGTTCGTTGTGTGATATACATGCCAAGTCAAGATTTATTGTTAAGCCGTAGGGTTTGCTTTACTTAGTGCACTTTTACTGCCTGCTATATGCAATTTGGGCTGAGCTCTCTTACATGCAATTTCTTACCTTGAGTAGATCACAGCAATGATGTGTGGTACATTAGTTCTCAACTTCTTTTTTCCCCTCTAAAATTTGTTAATACTTTAATTGTTGTTCAAAGGGACTTGGAGCAGCTGGCAGTTCTTCTGTGTCAAATTGCTAATTTCTTGGGTGAGGATAGCTATTTAGATCATTATGTTCGTGATTTTCCTGGCCTTTGCAAGAAAATTGGGAAGTGGACAACCTCCTTTTCAAGGAAAACTGCTCCAAGTTTATTCAGATGGCTTGAGAACTGTTTGCGGCATGGAAGTAGTTTCGCTTATATTGGTGATCTTCCACCTTTAATTTGTAAAGATGGAAGTTCTGTTGTAAGTTGGGCCCAAAAGATTGTCTCCTTTTACAGCTTATTGTCTGGTGCTAAACAGATTGGGAGAAAGCTCTCATCTGGTGTTTACTGTAACATTGCCATGGGATCACATTGTACAAATGAGGAGCTCACGGTTTTGGCAATGGTTGGGGAAAAATTTGGACTGCAACAGCTGGACTTACTGCCTTCTGGGGTATCTCTTCCTCTGCGACATGTAAGTTGGTCTACAGTAATGTGTCAAATGTGTATAAACTTCAACTACCAATTGCCAAAGAAAGCTGGAATAGAAGTTTTCTGTGGTATTGTCTGGAAACAGTAGAGGAAAATAATTTTTCTTGGAAAATTAAAGGTGCCTTTAGGTTTATCTTATAATTAAGACGGTATACTGCTTGATGTGATGCTGATCTTCAGTTATTGATAGTTTCCTGTTCTATCCCGTTGACACTTAATATATGAAGGAAAATTTTACCATCAGGTTGTTTTATGTGGAAAAATGTAGTCCGCTATTCATTGCTGCACCTATATTGTAGTATCCTGGAGATATTTGTTGGGTATTGGTTTCCTCATGTCCAGTATATTTGTTTACTTCTTCACTAATCAGGCATTGGATAAGTGCCGGGAATCACCTCCCTCTGACTGGCCTGCTGCTGCATATGTTCTTCTTGGACGAGAAGATTTGGCTTTGTCTTGTTTGGCGTGCTCATGCAAATCTACGGAACTTGGGACCCAAACCAATGTGAATTTGATCTCTATGTCTACTCCTTACATGCTCCATTTGAATCCAGTTACAATTCCCTCCGCAGTTTCTGATACAATTGGGTTGGAAAGTACCAAATTCGAGGATACAGATTCTATTGATGGGTCTATGACAGATGGTATGGAGCATATTTTCAACTCTAGCACACACTTGCGGTATGGTCGTGATTTGCGATTGAATGAGGTCAGTCTCAGACCTTCACAGGGGACTGGTTATGGTTAACATGTTTCTAATTAATGCTTTATGTACTTACTTATAAAGAGTAGAATCTGAGAACAAAGTAGTGTTTAAATGGTTCCAATGGTGCACCTGAATACTGTCCTCCCTTGATCAGGCATGCAGTAGTTCTTTGTTCTTTTGGTCCAGTTCTGCTTGTGATTTGACATTGTAGAGGTGTTCTGATGTAACCATCTCTATGTGGTGCATTATGGATAGTATGATTTGTAGCCTTGTTCCTAGGCTTGGCCACCTTTTCAATGTATATATGGTCTACAGGCTAGTGATCAGTCCCCCGCAAAGTAATGGAGGATCTTTGATTTCACTTCTTATTTTAAATTTTCCCTCATATGGGGTGGAAAGCTCTGAGGAAACAATCATTGTATGACCTGTTGACTTATTTTTAGATGTGCCATGTCTTTTTGCCTGTGTTCTATGACTTCAAATCAGCCATCTTATAGTTTATTGTGAATATCTTTGAATGATAATAGTCGACCAACCTCATGATTTGTTTCTTTTGTTTGATTGTATTTTTTCCATAGTTGCTATGGCAATTACCTGCTTTTTTGAAAATGTACATGTTGCGGTGATGGTTGTTGATGGAAACTTAGACATTCGGTTCTATTCTGTGTGCTTGATAACTACTTGATTTCCAACTAGGTTCGACGCCTTTTGTGCTCTGCAAGACCTGTGGCAATTCAAACATCTAGTAACCCTAGTGCCTCTGATCAGGACCTCCAACAGGTATGCTTTATTTCTAATCATAGTTTAATGTTGAATTTTTTCATTGTATTCTATGAAAACTATAGCTGTTTCTCTCATCAAGGCAGTCTGAAATGGCATGCTCTTTATTGATGAGGAATAAGTAGGTAGAAATTTGTCCGGTAAAAGCCTAAGCCTTCACAACCTTGTATGGTTGAAGACAGTTATCTCTGGAAAAGAATCTTGTTTGAGGCTGTTACCTTGGTATTCACAGGATTCTCTTTTTTGCTTAATTTACTTCACACAGTATCCATCCTCAAGTGACACTGTGAGGATGGATAACTGTGTGACACAAAAACTTGTAAATGAATATGAGCCTTCATATCCTGATATGAGGCTTCTTAACATATGTGTTGTAAGGAAGGTGCTGTTCTGTGTATGGAGAGTTAATAGCAAGAATAATTGCCTGGATAATGTGTGGTAAACTTCATCAAATTGAATGCTTGGTGCTTTCAGTGTTCTAGTTATCTTGTACCTTTAGACTTAATTGTTATTCTGATGCTGGTGATGGAACATTCAACTGGTGACTCCCTGGAATTTCAAACTAATAGTAATCTCTCATAGTAAGTAAAATTGTTTTGGGGTTGATCAGGTTTTTATCTTTTAAATATTAGAAGAGTGTCAGGAACTTTTTAATGAAACACTTATCAACTCAATGTGTCTGCATATCCAAAATAGTTGGAAAGCTAAAAACCTGACAACTCACCGTGTACATGCCCACAATTAACCTTCTAATCTAGACAAGTCTTTAATAATGGAACAAAAACGTAAATGAACAATGGCCGGAAAATTTGAGACTGGATTCTAGTCTCTAGGGTTATTATGCTGTCTTCCTAACTGCTACTTCAGTGTGGGCTTTTTAGTTCTTGAAAGCAAGATAACCCTAAGAGTCTGGCCTCTTGATCAGGACCTCACTTTTTGGTGAATGCTTTATTGTCTTAATCATAGTTTAATGTTGAATTTTTTCATTGTATTCTATGAAAACTATAGCTGTTTCTCTCATCAAGGCAGTCTGAAATGGCATGCTCTTTATTGATGAGGAATAAGTAGGTAGAAATTTGTCCGGTAAAAGCCTAAGCCTTCACAACCTTGTATGGTTGAAGACAGTTATCTCTGGAAAAGAATCTTGTTTGAGGCTGTTACCTTGGTATTCACAGGATTCTCTTTTTTGCTTAATTTACTTCACACAGTATCCATCCTCAAGTGACACTGTGAGGATGGATAACTGTGTGACACAAAAACTTGTAAATGAATATGAGCCTTCATATCCTGATATGAGGCTTCTTAACATATGTGTTGTAAGGAAGGTGCTGTTCTGTGTATGGAGAGTTAATAGCAAGAATAATTGCCTGGATAATGTGTGGTAAACTTCATCAAATTGAATGCTTGGTGCTTTCAGTGTTCTAGTTATCTTGTACCTTTAGACTTAATTGTTATTCTGATGCTGGTGATGGAACATTCAACTGGTGACTCCCTGGAATTTCAAACTAATAGTAATCTCTCATAGTAAGTAAAATTGTTTTGGGGTTGATCAGGTTTTTATCTTTTAAATATTAGAAGAGTGTCAGGAACTTTTTAATGAAACACTTATCAACTCAATGTGTCTGCATATCCAAAATAGTTGGAAAGCTAAAAACCTGACAACTCACCGTGTACATGCCCACAATTAACCTTCTAATCTAGACAAGTCTTTAATAATGGAACAAAAACGTAAATGAACAATGGCCGGAAAATTTGAGACTGGATTCTAGTCTCTAGGGTTATTATGCTGTCTTCCTAACTGCTACTTCAGTGTGGGCTTTTTAGTTCTTGAAAGCAAGATAAGGCCGAATGGTTTTGCTAATGGTGTTTAGTGGTTGTCTGAACATGTAATAATAAGAGTCTGGCAGGATACGTTTCTTGCAAACTAACTGACATATTTGATGTGATTGGGTTTGAAACCATCCTGGGGTGTTTCAGAACACTTAAAAGAGCAGCCAATTTGCATATAGTAATTGAAGGTGGTTCTTTGCATGTTACATCAATTGTAACAGCTTAAAGGCTGGACAATATTCTTGCCAATTTTTTGCATTAGTGAATCTGGTAATGATATCCTTTGTGTTCTCCTGCTTGATGACCATTGTAGTTCCCAATGCACACTGCCTTATGCTATTGCTTTTGTTCCTTTGCTTGTAAAGGCTCAGCTATGGAACCTTGCTCAAAGAACCACTGCTCTTCCTATTGGTCGTGGGGCGTTTACTCTTGCGACAATATATACTCTGTTGACAGAGGTACTCCTATTTTAGCAAATCTCTCTCTCTCTCTCCCCTCTCCCACCACCCTTTTTCCAGGGAAAGCTCTTACATGTGTTCCTTCAATATGAACTTATCTACTTCTAATAGATTTTATTGCTACCTTTGTAGGCCTTTACAGTCCCGAAGCTTGTTTTAGCAGGCCGGTTGCCTGCCCAACAAAATGCAACGGTAGGTTCATATAAAGTTCTTCTATGAATTGACTGGTGTTGTTTTCTTGTCCATTTTCTTTGGGACTCTTGTTTGTGTTGACTGCTTTATTACCTTATCTATTATCATAAACTGACAACAGAAAGATCTTTCAGTGAGATACTGAACTTTGATGAATTTTTTTTTCCAGTTTTCATTATTTTTTCACTCTAGAACAGTATAACTTCAATTTCAGAAGGGTATTGCCTTTCTTTTATTTGTTGTTAGTTCTGTACCTGGAAAACATTCACTTGCATGTTACATGTATTTTTAGTTGTCTTGACTTTCGCCTTTTCCAATATGTAAGTTATTGTGGTTTTCAAAACTTTTACCTTCATATATCTCTTATATATTGTTGTTCGGGTGGTTTATAGGTTAATCTAGACCCGAATTTACGGAACATTCCAGAAATTAAATCGTGGCCTGAGTTTCACAATGCTGTTGCTGCTGGACTAAGGCTGGCACCCCTTCAGGTTTTATCATAGTTTGTTAACATTTACAGCGCATGAAGTCTTTTTATGTCTAGATTTATGCACTCTGATGATGTTTGTTAATTATTTCATTGAATTTCTTCTACTTGGATTCTTTAGTATATATAAATTATAACTTTTACATTGCAATAGTTTGTTAGATTCACCTGTGACACGTTAAACTATTTTGGTACCATCCAGCTTGTCTTTCTTCCATTAGATATATCTTTTGATCTGTGGATACTCCATCTTGAAGTTTATGTGATGTGTATAAGACTTTTGTTTGCAGGGAAAAATGTCAAGAACTTGGATAATTTATAACAGACCTGAGGAACCAAATGCTATTCATGCCGGCCTTCTTCTGGCATTAGGATTACATGGATACTTGCGTGTTTTAAATATTACTGATATATACCAGTATTATAATCAGGTGCAGTTTCCATGATCTTTCATCTGTAGTTTTAGTGCTCTTTGGTTCCTTAATTTTTCTCTTTCCTAGGGTAATTTTTGAAAATATTTTTTATTTTACTACTGTTGATGTCATGTGTTATTCTGTTTCGGGATTCATATCTGCTTTGATTTGTATTTGCATTCCTGAGATTTTGTAGTAATATTACTGCAGCTTCTGTGAGGATTTTTTGGGTCATTCAAATTATGATGGTGGTTTGTGGTTGCTAGCTAGATGATACCTTAGTTACACTCTATTCTGTTGAGTATATTTAAAGCTGGTTTATTCAGTTATACTCTACTCTTTGTTTGGTGACTGTCCAAAAGGTTGAGGTTGGTAAGTTCTGGAATATTCTAAATGGAAAAAGGAAAAGGCTAACCTTATTTCCTTGAGGGAAAAGGTGAAATCTGAATCCCTATTTCAAAATATTTGCCCTTGAAACACATCGGACAGACCAAAATTTTTGCCCAATACAAAATGAGAGCCTCCTGCTTGATGGTGCCACCATTTTGTGAAGTGCAAATCTTTCACACTGCCAGCATGCGGACAAGTGGTTGCAACAACCTCTGCACTGGCTTCCCCTGATTTCTTGCCCTGAATAATCACCACCTCTCCACCATGAAGCTGTTGTTATGAGTACTACTCTCCATTGCGTGTCATTTTCTCCCACAAGCACGATGAGGCCATACATTGAACATGTAATGAAACATTTGTAATGCCAAGTGCTATTTTTCAGTGGATTTATTTCCGGTTCTGTAATGGGCCTAATAGATTGATTGACATATGGATTTTTCCTGAGATGTGTCGAGATTGCTGTTAAATTCGTGTGATTAGGTGTTTGAATAAGACACATGCTCAATTGTTTTGGTTCTTCCTCATATAGTAGTTACTATGTCATGTATGAGTTAAATACCTGGCCTCTTTTTTTTTCTTCTTCTTTTCTCATTGACCACCATCAGCCGCTTCTATTTTGTCTTATTCTTCCCACAATCAGTCTCACTTTGCTTCCTTATCACTTTACTTCTTTAGGAACATGAAAGCACAACTGCGGGACTAATGCTTGGCCTGGCAGCTTCTTATAGGGGGACAATGCAACCAGCAATATCAAAGGCAAAAACTTATACACTTTTGATCTTCACCATTCCTTCCATTACGATCTTTTGTTTAGCAAATGCTCAAACGATATTTGTTCTCTTTGCCTCAAAATCCATGTGTTGCTTACTTGTTCAGCTTTGTATTTTCGCATCAAAAATATCTTTGTCAAATTATATGATAGGAAAACTTTGATTTTAACGTATAATAATATACGTCCATGAGTTTATAAGGCTAGGTTGTTGTACTCCTATGCAGTGGATAATGTCTTACATTTTTGCATGCCTATCTTTCTGTTCTTGCCTTTAAGTACTCCATTATTTTTATGTGAATGAGCAGCTCCAAACTATTGAAAATATTTTTAAACAGTTCAAGAATGTTTAAATTGTCATTTTGAGAGCCAGTGAGCATCACATAAAGCTTACTTGAAGATATGCGGTTAAATTGTCTCAATAGTAATTTGACATGGATTTAGAGTTTCTTTAGTTTAATTGTTCTAGATATCCTTTCTTGTTTCTGATTTAGTTCTCTCTCCTCATGTGTACATGCACATGGTTGAAGCTGAACTTATTGCATTATCCTGTGGCAGTCTCTTTATTTTCACATACCTGCTCAACATCCATCTTCCTATCCAGAATTGGAGTTTCCGACCCTTCTGCAGGTATGTATCATGAGCTGTTGTCTTTTAATTACACCGTTAAATTTGCCTCTTAAGTTTTTTCATTCTAAGATAGTGGTTTCTCCTAATTTTGATTTGTATTTCATTCATTTCCAGCACATGAACAGCTACTTCAACCAATCTGCTAAAATTTACCTTCTGCTCCAACTTAGCAATGGATTGATGATTCATAACTTTCTTTTTTTCCAATTTTTTCCCTTGTTTGATTAGATGTTTACCTACAACTTCCAAGCTGCTTTTAAATGATTCACTTGATGCTTTAACTATTTGATATCCTATTTCAATGGTTATTTGTTCAAACTCCAAATGTTAATTTTTATCTTGCACTGTCTTGTTGATGTTCCAGTCAGCAGCATTAATGTCAGTTGGGCTTCTTTACGAAGGATCAGCACATCCACCAACAATGCAGATTCTATTGGTACTTCTTTTTATGTCTTGTTGTTGTGCTAAGCAAATTTTAATGGTTGTTGGTGATCTTTCATCAAAATATGATTTTGGTCCTTAAACTGCGTCAGATTCCAACCTTGTTCTTGCACTGCAATTGTATCAATTTAGTCTTTGAAATTTTAAAATTGCCTCAACATTACTTATCAAAAAAAAATTGCCTCAACATTAACTTTCTTTGTATCGGGATCATTATGCAAAATCATAATTATTAATTTGACAGATGTTTTTGTATACAGGTCCTAACAATACTAACATGGCAAGTTCAGCCATATGCTGCTTTCATAGAATTAGGATACCTAGAGACACGTGAATTTGATTTTTAGAACATATTTTAATTCTTGATCCGTGTGTTACATTTTCTCTGCGATGCTATTTTGGAAGACCAAAATGTGACTAAATATGGCATATCAGTATTTTAAGGAGATGTGCACAAAAAATGTCTTCTGCATAGCAATTGCCATTTGCATAGTACATTAACATAGGGTAAGGGCGATATTCTATTTGATGCTTATGTTGGTACTAGTTAAGTTCATTCCCCCCCCCTGTTCTTTTTTCCGGTTGTCCCTTATGTTCCTTTCTCCTTGTGCCAGAGCCAGATTTCTTCCAGTGTTATTGGATACACACTCTTTTCTGAAACTTTTCTATTCCAGTCATGTAGGCACCTGTTAGTCAGCCTATGATTTAGATAATTTGATCAAATTTTCTTGGGATGAGAATATAATTAAATGGTATGTCAACTACACAAAGATGGTATCATTATAATCTATTTATCCGTATGCTCTAGCAAAGTAAATATTTTGAAGAAGTGTAGATTGGTTTCAAAATTGTCCTTTGAGATTTAGTGTTTGTTTAATTTTGTTTCATCAGAGACCTTGTAGCTTATATTCTGTATTGGACAGGGTGAAATTGGTCGCAGAAGTGGAGGTGATAATGTACTTGAAAGGGAGGGTTATGCTGTGTCGGCAGGATTTTCATTGGGTCTTGTTGCTTTGGGTATGAGTATTTAGATGCTACTGTGACTCAAAGTTTGTCAAACTTGATCTTAGCTAACTATGATATGTGTTAACTGAAGGTCGGGGTGAAGATGCACTAGTTTGCATGGACACAATGGTTGATCGACTGTTCCACTACATTGGTGGCAAAGAAGTTCGTAATGTATGCCGTTGAATCAATATTTTAGTGAATAGTCTGTATTGGTAGTGAATTTTAGCACTGTTATCTAAGTGTGTTTAGTCTATTTGATAGAATCTGAATTAGTTTTCTTTCCTTTTCCTTTGTGGTTTCATTCTCATCAGGAGCAATCCCTTTTCTCGACTCTTTCAACAGGAGACCAAAGTCGTGGTGCTGCACAGGTTCTGTTTTGTTTTGTTTCAACTGTTTGCTTGATTAGAACCTCGTGTCAAAAATGCATCTGCGGATTTTCATTTTTCACCCCAAGCAACTGCACTTGGCATTCCTTTTTGTGCTGCTGTTGCCTTGTAGATGATGGACGGAACAGTGGTCAATATTGATGTCACTGCACCTGGAGCTACTATTGCTCTTTCTTTAATGTTTTTAAAGGTAATTTTTCAATAAAAAAACATCTGAGTTGATTTGTATGAACTTTCAGTATCATGGGTATAAGCTTGTGACCATTTAAGAATACATGGCTCACATTTCTGTTGTCTCATATAAAGGAATTCTCACTTTGCCTGATGTTTGTGACAGACTGAATCAGAGGCAATTGTGTCAAAGCTTTCTATACCTCAAACGAGTTTTGAATTGCAATATGTGAGGCCTGACTTCATAATGCTTCGCGTCGTTGCTCGGAACTTGATAATGTGGAGCAGGTAGAGCTAGACTTATGAACTATTCAAACAACTGAACTTGTGACCGTTTTAGCTACTCTGTAGACCTCAGATGGTACACTCTTTTCTCGTAGGATTCATCCTTCCAAAGATTGGATTCAGTTGCAGATTCCTGAAATTGTCAAAAATGGTGTCAAAGGACTTGGGGTTGATGCAAGTGATATAGATGACATGGAGGCAGAAGCATTGGTTCAGGCTTATGTTAATATTGTGGCTGGGGCATGTATTTCCATTGGTAAGCTGTTATTTCCCTTGAGGACATGATCATGAAACTCTCATCAGTTCGTAAATATTTCCATAAAATATCGTCTTTCCTGGAAGTACCGTGTTGTACAGTTCTTGTGTCAGGGTTGTGCTTTGATGTTCCTATGGCTAAGTGAAAGTATGAGTTGAGAACAATTATACAAAAGAGAAAAAGATGTCTCCATGTTCCGGTTAAGGGCCAAGCGTTTCGAGGAAAGATATGCAAGAAATATCACTTTGAGAGGAGAAGGTCATAGTTACACATTCTCAAAGCTCCAACCAAACCCTTAAAGCCAAGATGGACTCGATTCCATGAATAAAGCTGTAATCCCAGTACATTTGGTTCATTCAGAAGGGATTGATGTAATCAAAACCTTGAATGCCTCTTTCACCTTCATTATAACTTTTTTGAACACAATTTTGAAAGGTATCATTGACTTGTTTAAGTAGGTTACTCCCTGGACTTGTTTGGGAGATCATTATAGTTACATTATATCTTGGACTCTTAGTAGCTGACTGGTAATAGATTTTGCGTGATGGTGTTACAATAATCAGGCATAATTTTTGCCTGCAAGCTAACGTTTGGTTTCTCACCATTCATCATACAATCAACCAAAGTAGAGATCTAAATTGGGTTTTTTTGTAGTTCCTTTTTCTGTAGTGATTGAGAGCAGTAAATATCATGTTAAAGTTATTTGTGTGGTAGTTCCCAACTTTGCTGATGTCTTCCAGAATTTCCTCATGAAAACCCTGTAAGTAATTTACCGTGTTTTTGTTTTATTATGCTCAATGTTTTATTTTAAACAATAGCGATCCTGGAAGAGACTCTCAAGGAGATCTTCATGTGGATCCATACTGTGAAGGAGGATTTTAGGTCTAAGGACATTTTTGGGGCTTGTGCTGACTGACATTAGTTCTAGTTTTTTTATATGTTAGCGTAACTGTTGCCAATCTGACTAAGGGTTGAATCCTAACGGACATTGACTTCTGGTTGATAGTATTTAGTAATTATGAAATTCTCCAACATATTTAGTAAGTTATTTTGTTGTTATGTTTGGCTTTGTTTCCATTACTTCCTTGTGGATCTTGCAGAAAATTAGTAGAAATTAAAGTTAGTTCCTCTCTTGCTATCTGTATCTTGAATTATTAGTGTTGTGGGCAGGGTTGAGATTTGCGGGTACAAAGAATGGAGATGCGCAGGAGTTACTTTATGAATATGCTATCTACTTCCTTAATGAGGTCTGACATTAAGCATGATGCTCCTCAATTCCCACTTAAATTTATGTCTGGTAGAAACGAATATTTTCCATTTTTGTAGATCAAACCTGTTTCTGCTACGAAGGGAAATACCTTCCCCAAGGGACTGTCTCAATACATTGATCGGGCCACATTGGAGATATGCCTCCACCTTATTGTTCTTTCCCTCTCTGTGGTAAATGCAAATGCTGTTTGATTTTGAATTTGCTATCACCCCTGCCTCCACCACCACCATCATTATCATGTTGCTGTTTTCTGCCCTGAAAATGATAATCGTGGCCAAATGCCTTGTACAAATGCTATGATTGAGCAGATTATGGCTGGTTCTGGACATCTACAAACCTTTCGATTATTGAGATTTCTCCGCAGCAGGAATTCTGCTGATGGGCATGCTAATTATGGTAGTCAGATGGCAGTAAGTTTCTATTTAGTTTTCATGAGATCTCATATTGCCTCTAGGAACTGCTTATATTCACTGTTATGATCAGTATGGAATTTAAAACCCATTATGGAATCGTAATGGCCTCTTCATGTACTCCTGGAACATTCTTTTGAATTTGCTGCATTAACTTTAAAAATGTGTGAACATAAAATGTCAAGAATAAAGCTGAATGAATTGTTTGATCTAGGATAATGGGTAATGCAGTTTGCCAAGGGCGAAAGCAAGATGTTAGCCTTTGTTTGAACCATGTATTCTATGATATTAATCAATTGTAAGATATTAAATTTTAATCACGCTTGCACTGCCTAATGAATTGCCTCCATTAGTAACATAGCCAATGATAACTAAGGATTTTAGGTTGTCTGCTTCCCATCCATCATATTACTTGCAGAGTCCATTGTCATATGAAAAAATGTTTGAATCTTTTCCCATGTCACGTGTGGAAAATGCTCAACATTTCTATAAGCACCCCAGTCTAATGTAATGCATCAGAAACATGTTTCATTCGTTTTGACTTAAAGATGTATATGATTAAATCAGCAATTTGTTGTGAATTTTGCATCCGATGGGATCTTGCTCAATGGAGACACCATGTGCAGACATTTTGATTTTAAGTTGGGAGATATTATGTTGATTGCCTTTCTGCATTTGAATATTAACTATAAACTTGGCCTGAGTGTAGGTAAGCTTAGCCATTGGTTTCTTGTTCCTTGGGGGTGGAATGCGAACATTTTCTACAAGCAACAGTTCTGTTGCTGCCTTACTGATCACTCTTTATCCACGCTTGCCTACTGGACCGAATGACAACCGATGCCACCTTCAGGTAGAACTACGTTGGCTACTATCGAGTTAAATATCAGGAACATATTGTGGGAGAATTTTTGCAAATAAATTGGAACAGTTTAAAGCTTCACAAAGGCATGCTAAAAGTCCAAAATCATTGCCACAGTGTTTTATGATGGAAGTCTTGATGCATGCTTCTTCCCTTTCTCCTTTATCCAATTATTACTGCTCTTTGTTTGTCTGAAGGAAGTTTGCTTTTCAGGCGTTTCGGCATTTATATGTCCTTGCTATGGAGGCTCGCTGGATCCAGACAGTTGATGTTGACACTGGTCTACCAGTGTATGCCCCTCTTGAAGTTACTACTAGGGAAACTGAGCATTATGCAGAAACAAGTTTTTGTGAGGTTACCCCTTGTCTTCTGCCAGAGCGTGCCATTGTAAGTTTCTTGTTATACATACTTCCTCCCTTCCCAACCACACCCCCCCCCCCCCCCCCGGCGGGGGGGGGGGGGGCTCTCAACTAAATTCGGAATTGCTTGGGACACGGCTGGCCTTGGATGATTTGATTCACGTTATACAGCACGCTTCCCTTCACAAAGCATTTACGTTTAGTTGTTATACCTTTTCATTGTCCTTGTGTTCCATTTTCCGATTGATGGAACTTGTATAAGACCTGTCAGCTAGGTTCACTGTACTAGAGAAAGTTATTTTGGGGCTAATGGATTATTTGGTATGCTTCTTGTAGTTGAAGACAATACGCGTTTGTGGTCCTCGATACTGGCCTCAAGTAATAGAGCTTCAGCCTGAAGGTAGATGCCACTCCTTTATATGTGTTCTTTTATATTAATTTTGAACAATTTAACCCCTTCTGCTCCCGTTATTTCATTCTAAGATGCGCTTACAGATAAACCTTGGTGGACTTTGAGGGACAAGGACAACCCATTTAAGTCTGGTGTTTTGTATATCAAGAGAAAGGTTGGGGCTTGTTCATATGTTGATGATCCTGTGGGCAGTCAGTCTCTACTGTCACGAGCAATGCACAAGGTTAGTATTTACCATGTAGGGACACTGCGTTATCTAAGATCATTGAGTGGATGTCAAGTTAGCTTTGATCCAGGTATTTGGCTTGACAAGTTCTACAGCATGTGAACCAACTACTGGCCATGAGAGTGGGCCTGGTTCTCTTACAGTGGATCAGTTGGTCAGTACCTTTTCTTCTGACCCAAGCTTAATCGCTTTTGCACAACTCTGCTGTGACCCTTCTTGGGATGGCAGGCAAGTATCTTTGTACTTAACTCTTGTCTAAGAGACCTTGTTGGTCTGGATTTCTCTGCTTTAAGAACCCTCTAATCTTGGTGTTAGTTGAAATTCACTTATGTTCATCTGGTTGGACTTTAGATGCTTCTGGGTTAGGGCAATGGATTTCCTTTTGTATGGCATGTTTGAGCGTATCCTTCTTCTGTTTGATATTTAATGCTGTGAAGTCTTTCAGAACTTCATTTTCTTCATAATAATTTTTTTCCCTGGTGGAAACATGGGGGTTGCATTTTAATTGGGTAAGAATGAGAGGATGATTCAAGAAATTGTATCAATGATAATCTGAATCCAAAATAAGTGATTTATGTTTTTCAATATCATTATAATTTTGGTGGAAGTTGCAAATGAGTGGAAATATGAAATAGGTCAGAGCGTACATCAACACATACATTCATCCATATGAAATAGGATTATAGTAGGTGGAAAATGTAGCGAATCAATGATTGGGCTGGATAGAGTGCAGTGGTGCAGAAGTATTTGTGTGCGTAACCCATGCTTAGGTTCTCTTTGAGCATAGGCAACCCATCATTACAGTATCGCTGAAAATCTGCACTTGCTTTAGTATGGATGGACCTTCCAATCTTATAAATTAAGAATCATTAGAATAATGCTAAACTGAGTCACATATGATTCAGCTACCTTCCCTTCTTCTCTTCCTAAGCAGAGGATTTGTTTCTTTGAGTTCTTATACTCACTAAAATTTTTTTGGCAGATCTGATGTCGATTTCCAGGAATTTTGCTTGCAAGTATTATTTGAGTGTGTGAGCAAAGACAGACCAGCTCTTCTGCAGGTACCATAAAAAGTGTCTTAGAATAGCTATTTCTCTTGCCTTTTGATGCAGTGTAATTGGATGACTGAATTTAGTTCTCATGATAATGGTGGCATAATAATGTTCCTATCTTGTGATAATGTTGCGAGTTATCTGAATTCACAGGTGTTTCACAAGTTTCCCTCTATGTAATGCATGAAACTGGTCCATGAGTGCTTCATTTTGTTGAATACTTATATGATATTCCATTTCTTACTCAGTGGAAACTCGCTCATTTTTAACATTCTGGCATTGAGCAGGTCTATTTGTCATTATACACGACTGTTGCTTCTATGGCTGATCAGGTTTCCAGTGGTCCTGTTGTGTTTGGTGACTCACTCTTTATCTCTAGCCTAAAGGTAAGTTCTCAAGTTATAGCACTTTGTTGTACTGATTGTACCTAGTAATTTCCTTCTGTAAATCATGATGTTGCAGATATATTTACCAGTGTATGCTGAAAAAACTAGATTTCTTCTTTGAGCTGATAGGCAACAAAAATGGACGGGTGGTAAGGAGGATCAAATCTTAGTTGGACCCTGCTAAGATTCTATTATGATATCAAGCAGGGTTTTTTTTTTTTTTTGATAAGTAAGCCAATCTTATTAAAGAAAAAGAGAATTGACAGTACAAGAGACTATACTGACAACACCTAAACCATACAAGCTAAAAAACTAAGAAAATCCGGAAAACCCACAAAAGGCACCCAAAAGCCGAATTAGCCCACAGAAAAAGAGAATTCAACATAGAGCCCCTCAACCTAACCAAGACAACGTTCTATCCTCAAAACATCTGCTATTCCTTTCCCTCCACAAACTCCACCAAATGTAAGCAGGGATCATTTTCCATATGGCCAAAGTGATTGGATCCTTAAACTTCCTCCTCCAACAAACAAACATCCACTACCTTTCTAGGCATAACCCAATCATAGTTAAGAATGCTCAACACATGCCCCCACAATCCTTTAGCCACCGAGCAATGAGAAGAATATGATCAACCGATTCTCCTTCGCACTTACACAAATACACCACTCGATCAAGCAAATCCCCTTCTCCTTAAGTTATCAATGGTCAAAATTTTCCCGTGAAGGCCTCCCAACAAAGAAAGCAACTTTAGGGGAACCAGCTCTTCCAACATTGACGCCAAGGAAAGTCCGCATTGGAGCCCTCTATCAGCAAAGCATACATCGGTTTTCACAGAGAAAACACAGTCTTAGAACCCATCCAAATCATTTTATCCACCCCTCCTCTCCTCCAAGCCCACGAATAGAGTAAAGACCAAAACTCCGAAAACACCTCCATCTCCCAATCATTAAACAATCTCTCAAAGTGAACATCTCACGCTACCTCTCCAGTTCCCATCTCCATGCAATCAGCCACCCACGCGTCCTTATGCCTAGCAAGAGAAAATAAATAAGGAAACTCCACACTTGACGGTCTTTTACCACACCACTTGTCATGCCAAAACCGAATTCTGGAACCTCTCCCTACCACGAACCTAATATGTTCTCTAAAAAAGTTCCATCCTTTGCTAATAAATTTCCATAAACTCACCCCATAGGAACTGAAGACTTAAGATGTGACATAATCAGATTGGGGTAGATAAACCAAATTAAGTTGTAATCCCACTAAAGCAATGGTCACGGAATTTTTTTGTTGTTAGACGTGTATATGGTTATTGGCCTTTTAACTGAATAAGCCATGTAAAAGTATGCATTTACTGTTACCACTTGGAATTGGATTGAACCCCAATATGATCACAGCTTGGATCCCCCAATGTTCACGTTGCATCCAAAACTATGTGGCCCCCAACCTTCGGGTTATTTTTTATTCCGAAGATATACTACAATTTTAGGCCCATATTGGATGTCAGATTGCTAGATTTAGGTCACGTGAAGTGGAAATCACGATGTGACTGAGAATATTGGTGCCAGATTTGGCTCATTTCATTGTTTTTTTTTTTTGATAACCCAGGAGCTTTCAAGGTTGGGCCACTTTGTGTACCCGGCCCTACAAGCCAACCTGGGGGCATGTGTCAGGACCCCACCCAACCCACCCCAGTTCAGTTGGGGGCGATAATGGCGGTGTTGGGGCTCGAACTTGGGACATGTGAGAACCCAAGCCGTTGCCTTACCACCAGACCAAACCTCTGGGGGTGGCTCATTTCATTGTGAAAGTAGGAAATTCTCATTCCCGTACTAAATCAGCTTCAGTCAATAATGGATCATTAAAAAAAAAAGATGGGAAGAAAACAATAATCGACCATCTCAATAATTCCTTGTAACATTTTTAAATATTTGCTCTTTTCAACTCATATTTTTTCTATTAATGACATGTAGGGTTACCATGATTTAGAGAAAAGTAGCATGATGTATGTATAATTTTCACGGTGTTTCTCCCTTGTCAGAGCAGGGTTATGGATGAGTAATGGGTGATTTCATGATCCATTAGTCTTGCCCAGTTTCTGATTTCTTGTATCTGTCTTTTTTTGAGAGAGCGGTATAACAATTTTAGGGTTCTGGCTATATGTTTGCAGTCCTGCCTTTTGGCAGAAAAAACACTGGTGCTTGTTGATATGAGTTAGGGTGGGTCAAATACGCTGAACGGTCTAAATTCATCATTACTGATCCGTTTCTGTCTGTATTCAGTTTGCTCAGTCTTTACAATAATGTTTGGCTTCGTTCACCACAGTATCAGAAGAATATCTCTTCACTACCCGTTTCTGCTTACAGCTTGCAATGAATTACACTGAGGCTCTGTTGGGTGGAAGATTGACCACTTCTAGAGGCGACATTGTGCAACCTAAATTTATAGGATCCCTCAGGAAGCGGGTGGATGAGCTCCTAGATTGTGATCCGGGATTGAAGGATGATCTCTATAACTATCTGAATTATGGTAGGTGGCCCACTGGGGGATCCCAGGGAGAGAAAGGTTCACTACTTCTTTCATGGTACCTACAGTGGTTTGGGGTACCAGCCCCATTTGTGATGAAGGCAGCAGTGGAGAAAATCAAACCCAAACCCAAGCTCATGTCATCATCTCTGATTCCCTTCTTGCGTTTGTTATTTCCAAGCACTCACATTAATGCTATTGGTGAGATGGATAAGTTCTTGACTTCTTGACATACAGTATCATGAGTCCTGCATCACGTCTCATTGAAGACAGGGCGTTGGTTTATGACACTCTTTCCATGTCTAGCAACTTCCTCTTGTGTAGTAAGTTGGGGTTTTACAGGAGAAACAGGCCGCAGTCTAAGAGAATGATACCAGCAAACTGTGTCTACAGAGAATACAAAATTTTCTTTGCTCCCATGGGCAACTTTATACTTGCTCGATCTTCCGCATCATATTTATGGAGTCCAAGCACGACAGCAAAACCAGATGATTTAGCCTCCGTAGCATATCCATGACCTTAAAAGCGATGCCAAGCCTGGTCTTGTAGCACCGATTCTCCCAAGGTGCCGGTTCCCCAGACCTTCCTACGTGGCGAATAATGAATGTGGCTTATAGACTACTCTGTGGTCTCCAACCAAGTCGTCAACGGCTGGCTTAGGGAGCCGTTTTGGCCCAATGTCCTGGTATGAGACTCTATATGCTTCTCTCTGTTACTCTTTTAAGCAGGTTTGTAATGAGAGACTAATGTCTCGTGACTTTCGTTGATTGCGTTTTGCCATTACCTTACATGCCATAGGTTTACATTCGATGGTACGTTTGTAAATTATTATTTTTTTCATTGACATGTGCCTCACTCAATTGAAGCATCATTCCCAAATATTGCAAGCTATCTGTGTGTTTTTCGATTTCTCAAAGGATGTGATTCTATTGGTTCACATAAAAATTGGTTAGCATAAAAAAAAAAATGCAAACTGGCACTTAAAAAGGAACTGTCTTACATACAATTTGAGGTCATTTTATTTTCTTTTCCCAAGTGTGCATTGAACAATTCTTGGTAAGTGTATTAACTTGCCCTTCCTCCCCATCGGCATAGGCAACTTTTGGTTTCTTGGCTGAAATTTGGCATACTCAACTCCCACCTCTCTCAAATAGGGCAGAACCCAAAAAATTATGTGTTCGGTCCTATGAAGCTATTAGAAAAGCTAAAGGAAAATTACATGAACTTACAGGAGAATCAAATGACTGAGATGGTAAGGGAACCAAAACAAAACAGAAAAAAGAAAAAAAGAAATAGAAAAAAAAATCCTCACTGGTCAAGATTTCGAGATGATACGTGTGTAGAGGAACTCATTCCATGTGTCGGGCAACCCGGGAAGACACCAATGGATACAATCCGCATAGGTGGCGGGGTCAGCCTGTTGTTCCGGTGTTAGCATTTTGCCTTGGCGGATGGTATAGACCGAGGTATGTGCATCTTTCCTAAACTCAGAAAGGATGGTGATGTTTATGAAGTGGACGGGCACTTTCATTGATTGAGTCACATTATGTGCTATAACAAAGAGCCTGCGATCCGTGCCTACTTCCAACGGGGTGGACGTATTTAGAACTGGGGTTGTCTCCTTGGCGCACTTTATACCATCCGGGTTGTTCCAATCCTCACTCCTATTAAATTTCCATCCACGTTAAGAAATTCAACTGTGCGTGGTATCTTCAAAAGTGGAGAAGCCCGATATATACATAAATTCAAACACACAATAATGGTTGGAGTATTAAGAAGAATATAGCACTAGTGGTTAACCAACCAAAGATTAAAGAACACCTAGCTAGGGGAGAGGTCAAATCATGCTTTGAGGTCATAGGCCCACATTATCAACCACCGAGGCTCACCGACTGAGATGATTAGAAAAGGTAAACTCGCTTAGCTCACTTCAATTTTGTCCACAAGTATGCTATGCCTAGAACATGGTCCATATATATGGGTTATATGCCTGCTCTCGATTCGAATCCAAAATTAATAAAAAAAACTTATGTCAGAGACAAGTGACATAAGAAATTAACACCAAAATAGTTTTATGTCATTTGCATCAAAATTCTAAAGTTCTGTCAAGATTAGGTATTTGGTTTTAGCTTAAAGAGAAGCAAACATTATAGCAATAAATCATAACGGAGCACAAAATTTGAAACTATTACTTGATATGGAGAGGAGACATGCTGCTGAAGAAGATAGTGGTTCGTTTAGGATCTATATTCCGATCCACCCACTTGGCCCATGTCCTCAGAACTCTCCCGTATGCTGCTGGCCTATCGACCTCATCGTACTCCGTCGACCCTTTGTCGAAGGATCCTCGCCTTTTCCATCAGATCACAAATATTATTTAAAAGAGGTCAACATCGCAATTTCGTCTAAATAAAAATCATGCATAAGAAAGGAAGAATTAGCAGAGCACTTACAGTACTTTCATTGCGAAAGTGTTCATCCACCATATATACGTGTTAAAAACTAGGTAGTCTACGCTCTTCCAGTTAACTCCATGCTTCTTGATTGACTCGGGCATGATGATACGATTCAATATGCTGTGCATATTTGGGTCATCTGAATTTGACTCGACTAAAAATGGGGCCCAATAGAACTCTACTGTTGCATTATAGTCCTGCAAAATTAAACCGAAAGCAGTGTGTGCGTAAAGTAAGTTCCTTTGCCGAATTCCAAAGCAATGTCCGCCTGAAAATGCCAAGCGAATTGCTGATTGGACAATATTTTATGCCCATGTGGGTGGACAATAAAGTAAGAAGTACTGATAAAATAGGCAGCCTTATGATTAATCATCATGAAAAGAACAAAAGATAATTGTCTTAAATATTGTGCACTTGCTGTTTAATTAAAGATTAGAGAAACCAAAGAAGAATTCGACTGAACATCTTCCCCGGGTTTTCTGGCAGAGACAGAGAGGTACCTCAATTCTGAAAACAGAAAGAGAGCCAGATTTTTTCAGGCTCTTCTTGCCGGGGGGAACGACAGATTGAACCAAGCAAACCATGGACTCCCATTGATTCCTATTCAGCGAATCTCCTACAAACATGAGCCTCTTTCCCTTTAGCTTCTCAAGCAGCAATCTTGCTTTGAACCTTTGACACGAACATGGAAAACCACAAGCGCAGAATCATTATTAATTAGCAATCCCAGAAACAAAACATATATAATATGAAATAAAGTCAAGATTTTCAAACTCTCTAACTTTGGCAAAGAGCAATCTCTGGGATGCCATTTCCAATTCTGGTAGAGAGAATCCTTTCTTCCATTCCTCATGCAAGTCACTTGCGCTGTCAGAAACTCGCATTCATCTTCTTTGTACAAAGGATGGGTCACGTTATCGAGAACCCACTCTCCTGTAAACAAATCACATTCTTCTGGTGGCAATTCAACCTCTTCGTCGTCTTCCTCGACAACTGGCCATTCGATCTTTTGCTCCTCTTCCGTGGCTATTATCGATTTCAAATCCACGGGTTCTTGTTTTTCGTCGGAATTCTCTTCCTGGGATTCTTCTAATTTAGTTCTCGATTTCATCGAAACCGGAACTGTATTTTCAACACCCTTCTTGCTTGTTTGTTGAAGAGGGGTTGTTGGTTTGGATGGTCCTTCTTGGATTTCTTGTTGTTTAGGCCGGGAGAATGGAAACTCCGCAATGGACTTCACGTCTTCATTGTACATGAAGACGCCGAAAAGGAATACCGAAAAGACAACAACGAATACTGAGAGATTGTTGTTCTTGCGGCCTTTCATTGCTCCTGTATCGGAGTAGAATAAAGGTCCTTTCCGGCGAGGTGGCTGCATGGAAGGCAAAGAGAGAGAGACAGAGAAAGGTGAGAGATGAGAAGGGAGAGAGACGGAGATATAGAGAAAGATCGAACTCAGCAACAATGGAAGAGAAAGAGAGACTTACATTAGGTGTATTGAGCTTTGCTTTGTTTAATTGCGTTTGGTGAAATGGTCTTGTCTTCAAGAAACTGGTTTGGCTTTTGGTGGAAGGAGAATTGTCTTTCTCACTTGTTTTTCTTGTAATCCATCTCTAACTACTTTCTTCTTCCATGACAGATAATATGAGAGAGAGATCAGAGAGAGAAGTAATTTCAAAGATTTCCCAAGTTGGTCCCAATCCCAAGCCGATGAAGGGTATGGCCGCGGTGTCATGGCTCTATGGTAGTGGAAGCTTGAGCGGAGACAGTTTTGAGATGCCCAGGCTACAAATGTTTATAGTCTGACGGGGACAAATGGTCAAACCCATTTGAGAGCTTCCCTTATGTGGTTCATCAGATCTTAAAGGATCTTAATTACTATTTTTCATTTGTGAAGACCTTTCTTTTTTCTCCATTTTAGTAAATACATAAACCCCTTTTCTTTTCTTTCTTCTTTCTTCGGTGAATCTACCTAATGTCACGTCATTGGGACTCAGTGGGACCTTTGGTGCGAATTTGATATATTTCTACTGGGTTCGTTATTTTATGGAGTTGGTGAAGGGAGCCCGCGGGCAAGTCCATGAAACATAACCACCCCATTAGAAACGCAGATAGGTATAAAAATCAATTGAAATCTAACCCATTATATTCACGTATATAAGGATTAGAAGCAGAGAAACATCGAGCGATTTTGTTCGATTTATTTTATCCCCAACTGTCCCTCAAATTGGCATGCATCTAGCTTCTTTTTTTCTCAGAAATTTACCCTATTGAAATCAAATCATAAAATGGGTCAAAATCCCAGTGCATAGATCGATAAAGAACAATTGTACGTAATCTGCATGCATAGCGTGTTCGTGATCAATGGAACAACTTGGATACTTTTTCATTTCCGATTTTCTGAGTCTGGAAAAAGACGTGTTCGTGAAGTTTCTTACTAGCCAGTCAGAAAGTAGGCCCCATCCATGCAACAACGGAAGAAAGAAAGGCAGGCCCCATATAAAGAGAAGTCAGATTCTATATGGCAAACCGTGGTTATCAGTCTAATTAACTCACCTAATAACTTGGTCTGTCAATGTTTGAAGTTGGTGCAATATTTCTAATTATGTTCTAATAAAACTAGAGCTCGCAAACTCCATCTTTCTTTTTAATTATATTCCTATTGAGCTCCATGTGCATACGCCTTTGTCCCAACAACTACCCCAGCTGAAGTTATGCACAATCAAGGCCATAAAATCCGAATAAGTAGTAACTTTATGTTTGAGAAAAGTAAAGGCTAAGGAACATCGATCGATCTTGTTTGTGTACTTGCTCACTTCACTCTTTTGGGTGTCTGTTTGAAGGTTGGAAGATCGCTTCTTTTCCAATCTAAGCCAACTATACCAAGAGTAGAGAGAGAGAGAGAAGCTTCAACAAAGAAATGTAGAGCTGCACGACCAAAGAGCAAAACCGCCACAACCAATTGGATAGAGAACTTGTGCCTGCAGGCTTCAAGATCTAAATTTCACTTATCGTAGATTAGGTGCGTAATTACAAAATTAACAAGGACAATCTATCTTGTCACATTAGAAGTATGTTCTGTGAAGAAGAACTCCAGGGAAAAAAGGGATTAATCCGTTAACTAGAGAAGTTACAGCATTTTCTACTACTTCCTCACTCAGTGAATCTTACAAACTCTCTGCTTGTTCTCTAGACTTTGTGTGATTCATGGGCCATCATTTTGTACCATATGCAATTCGGCCCAATAGAGAGCCAATCAATCTCGGCTCCAAATTCATGGGCCCTCTCCAGATTCTGGAGGCCCAGTAAATATGAAATCTGAAGCAGACCGAGTCCCATAAGTTGATTTCTAGGGCCTACCCGGACGCTGCAATCTTTGCGCGATCAGGTCTGGGAAGTAACACCCAAAGGTGGATAGACATATTTACAAGCCCGCTCACATTGCGCATCTGTTGTGGACCCAAACCAGACCCGTCAACTTTTTCGGCTATAAACCACAAGTTTAAATTGATTGGAAGTAATCATCTAAATTGCTGAAGTATTTCTGTTAGAATAAAACCTTATCCACCTATTGGCTCAAGCTTTTTTCTCCCATTGATTTGCGACTGCGATGATAGAGTTTTCATGTCAGATAGTTCAGCATAGATAATCAGAAATCAGACTAATTTGGCACCTTCAAATCATTACCACCGACACAAAATGTACATAGGTCTGTAAAATATTCGAAGCACATTGTAGTGTGAGCACTTTAATTCCACTAAAAAAACAACCTAGACACAATGTTGCATTATTGTCGGGTGACGGCAACCCCAAAATCTGAAAACGGCAGCTAAGGATAGTACTTTTTCTCATCAAACAAACTGAATTCATCACATGATATGATGCCCATTGACAACTCAAAAGAAAATTTGCACATAAAGTGTTGCACTAGCAGACCCAAGCGCTTCCATAAAAAAACAAAAAACAGTCTAATTTTACGAGTGTATGCCAAAAATAAATTGGTGGCAACAAATTCAAGACTTAAATCCGATATCTGTCAAGTGGGTCGTTGATGAGATGGCGTTCGTGATAGACTCTCCAAGCATAGTCCTCAAAACAAAAGGAGTTGAACAATCTCTCTTCTTCCTCGGCCGTGCTACCATCAATCTGTTCTTCGCGTTTTTCCTCATTTCCGCGGCCTATTGGCAGCTTGTGGGGTTGGGGAGAGACTTTACTGTCCATAGGAGGAGTGATCAGCAACGACATGGATATGCAGCGTGAGTTGTCATCTCCCAAATTTGCCAGTACTGGTCTTCCTCTCACTTTCTTCAGCTTCCCATTGCTCCAAACCTACATTCATGCATTCGTACCAATTAGGAAAAACTCAAAGAGGTTAACCTGGTAATTAGTGAGGTCTCAGATGGCTCTGCTATAGAATCGAATGTTTATACGGAAAAAAAAATACTTGTAAACTTGTAGCATTTGAGTTGATAAGTGGAAGAAATAGACTCCTGTAAGAAGAGAACCTGAGATAGCAAATACTTCACAACACGAGAAAAGCAAATTATAGTTAAAATTTTGGTTGCTTAGGCCATTTGGGCAGACCACTGTTGACCTGTTTGTCTTTTTCTCTTCTTCTTTTTTTTTTTATTTTTTTTTATTTTTTTTTATTTTTTTTCTAAGTTGTCTTTTTCTCTTCACTTTTGTCATTTGTATCATAGGATTTTCCTTGTCACGCGAGCATCACGTGGTATAGGTAACACTAACCATGCAAATTCATCTAAGTTCAAAAGTTAAATTGACCACATTTTCAGCAAACCCAAATACTAGCGAACTAAAAATTCATGTCAACAAAAAGATACATAAAAAATAAACTCACATGAGCAATGTCACCGAGGGTAACCATGAGCGAGTCTACTTGGGGCGTTACAGTTGCCCAACCCGAATCCGACAGCAGTGAATACTTCCGATACCTGATTTGGTACTGCAAACACAATATATAAGGATAAAACCCACCTGCAGATACTGGTTTATTACCAGCCAATCCCTTGGAAATCCACATCAGGGAAGAGAACCGGGTTGGATCCTCCTCTACAGGATTCTCGAACCCAGCTGCATCAGAAAGCAACCGGATGATCCTCAGTCCAACCTTCTCCAGAGCACTTGTGAACTCCAGCAGAGAATCCAAAGACAACTCAGTTGAGGACTCAGTAGAACACGACGAGTCCAAGCGGAACGACTCGCCGAGTCCGTCCCCGTCTTCGTCGTGATCACCTTCGTACCCTAGAGGCCAGTTCTTTGGGAAATACGATTCTTTTTTGTCATCTGGAAGGTCAAAGAGAGCCAACGACTCTGACTCGGCCGACCGCGCGAGTTCGGCAGGAACAGAATGGCCGGTGAGCTGGAAGAACCCGGAATGGGAGAGCAGGTCATCTAGGAGATCAGGGTTTTGATCGGAGAGAGAGACAGCGGGTAGACAAGTAGAGGCAGGTGACCGGCGAGTAGGGAGGGAGAGAGTGGGAGGCAGGCGGTGGAGGAGTCTCGACAGAGCGTCGGCGGCGTCTGACGTGGAAAGGAGGTTGTTAGATTGCGTTGACGGTGTAGGTGGAGGGGCTGCGGTGGCGCCGTACATGTTTGGTAGCTGTTGTTGTTGCTTGTGGGTTGAAGAGGCCATGGTCATGTAAGAGTAAGATCATACACATGAATATGTTGTGGTCTTATAGAGGGCAGGGACAGGTGGATAATTAATAGATCTTCCATCATGATTTTATGGGGGATTTGAGTTAAGATAATGTTGTGTGGGGGCTACGAGTTACAAAGAAAGAAAATATTCCACATCATCTAGAAACGAAAATGAAGACTTTACAGATTACCATTCTTTTTATTTAATTTTAAAATAAGAGCTGGTGAATATTAAACATATAAGTGAACATAACAAAGTGTAGCTTATTAGGTATACAAAACTGGCTGATCAAAAAAATGCCCACCAGTCTAGAAATACGTCAAGCATGTATCGCGAGTGTACCATAAAACTACAAGTAACGTCTAATTAAGTAAGAACAACAAAATTGCTTTAAAAAAAAAAAAAAAAAAAAAAAAAAAAGTAAGAACAACAAAAGATCCTTTTGGGTTATGAGGGTTTAGGTAGGAAAAGCAGCTGGAATATCTAGGTCAAGACAACCGCTCAGCAACTCTGGTCGAGTATGCATGCCTCTGAATTATACTAATTTTTTACTCCTAAAAATTCGCAACCTTCTGCAGCGTAGTGGCATTCTTCTCCCTTGTTGCAAGGGGAGTTGTGCCTCTGGTGGGGGCAGGTTCCAGTTGCAGTGGTTGACACACTCAATCTTTTACTGGATTCGAGGATGAGGGCTGTCTTTGGCGCTTGCCTGTCGGTATACGGCATATACTTCTGAAACCTTATCTCCATCTACTTTTGGTGAGGCAGCTCTAGTGGGCGGGGCGAACAGCGCACTGGGTTGTGTGCAGCTGAGATCTGTATAATTCTTCCACAGTTTGTAACCATTCAATTTCAACCGTATGGAACTATTTAGGTATTCAAGACATCGCCTAGTCATGCATAAAAATATATTTGTTGAGTCGACTTCTCAAGTTATTTGGTTAGCTTAAATACTTTCGGCTTTACAGACCTCTCCAAAGTAACCCTTGCATGACAAGTTCGTTACAAAAACCTACTATTTTGACGCAATATAAGTGGTAAAAATTTGAGAATCTTTTGCAATTTTTTTTATGCAGAGTATTAAACGGTGTAAAATTTACTTATATCTATCTCCTATTAAATTATAGCATATAATTCGAATAAAAAATCTGTGAAGATCTTAATCTTTGAAGTGCACGTCAACTGTCTCGTGAGGCTGGGAATGGGAAATCTGTGCTATAACGAATAAAGCCCAAGGACAACGGAATATCCGAGTCCCCGATCCCAGGGGCAAAATAGGAGTTCTGATGCAAATGAGCGACGATGAGCCAAGTCCATTAGACGCTTCCCTTCGTGGGTCCCTGCTTCTCTCCAAGCTCGCCGTTGAAAGAGGCTGAACGAGGAAGCCCAACTACCGGTCACTTCGAGAGTTTGAGACCCCTCAACCTTAGCATCACCGTCGATTACGAACCCAATTCCCGAGAAAGATCCAATCTTCGACGCATAAACACCATTACCTTTGTTCGTCGAATACAAAAGCGGTTATTTGTCGCAACAACAGAAGAAGAAACAGCTTGTCATTGTTTTTCGCCGCCACTATGTTCGCTAAATTCTTTCAGAAGGGCTCCGCTCAGCAACAATCTCCTCAGGTTCTCTAGCCAATTTAACTACCCAACCGTGGCTTTCCAAAGTTTACATTTTTCTATCTGTTAACGTTATCAATTCAATAAATCAAGAAATAGTCTTGGATGATTTCCTTTCTCTCTTTTATTGATAAATAAAAAGACTAATGTTCAATTTTCCTTTTCCGTTAAGATCAAATGAAACAGGGAGAGAGAGTTGTCTATGTGTATCCATTAAATAACGTGGAAGTTCATTTTTAAAAATGCTCGTAGTGAGCCATGGTTGAATGATGAAAACGCTTTTCTTTAAGCTGACAATTTAAGGACTGGCATCCTTTTAGATTGTTCTTGAAATCCATATTCACCGCTAGCTCAAATCGAGATGATTTTAGCAACTCTAGGGGATCTTATTTCCTTAATTCATCAGATGTCACTGAATCCTATGCTGAGGAATAAACTGGAGCTTTGATAAATACTAATGATTCCATTGTACAGTTGTCCGTAAACTCGTGGATTAAAATTTAGCTGGCCAAAGGAAATATACATGAATTAAGATTTAGCTGGCCAATAAGGTTCGTGTCTGAGACACTGATGTGTATGTGTAGTGGATGTACCCCATAGATTGCAAACCACATTTTCTTTGGTTCCTATGCCTCGTATGTTCTTCTTTTGGTAATACCGGCAATATTTCTGATGAAGTCTTCAACTGCATGATGTGCCACAGGGATGTGTGACACCAGCGGACTTGGATCCACGTGTTACTCTTCACTACGGGATCCCATCCACTGCATCCATTCTCGCTTTCGACCGAATTCAAAGCTTGTTGGCGCTTGGAACTTTGTGAGTTAACAGCATAATTGACTTCTTAAAGATTCTTGGAATATCAAGTTTTTGTTGACACCAAAATGCGTTGTTGTTTTTTTTCCTCTTCTCTGTGGACAATTGCCAATATTTGCTCTTGATGTTGATCTGAATTAGAAATCTTCTAACAAAATGAGTTGGTAAGACACTAAGACATTGTTGTTGGATTTTCTCTTTTCGCTGCAGGGATGGCAGGATAAAAGTGATCGGTGGTGACCACATTGAAGCGGTTCTTACATCTCCAAAGCAATTGCCCTTTAAAAACTTAGAGGTTTGTAAATTTAAATGCAAAGAGAACATTTTCCTTGCTTTTCTTGCTAAATTATCTGCAGTACGATATCTCAAAAACTGCTTGTTATGTTTTGCTTCTTAAAATTCAGCTTATGTTGGTCTGACAACGTTATATTCTCTATTTCTTTTTTCTATTTTTCTTTGCTTTTCCACAGTTCTTACAAAATCAAGGTTTTCTAGTAGGCATCTCAAATGAAAATGAAATTCAGGTATTGATTCTTCCTAGGCTATCGAATTTCTTTTGAACTGTTTTCTCTGTCACTAGACCTCATCCGGGTCTTTACTAATTCTAGGGAATTTATTTTCCTCTTGATCCTTCTCAACTTCTTTTTGTTTATTCTTCCAATTCTCCCCCACAGTCACACATTAATCAGTTTCATAGGTTCTTGATCTTGGCAGGTTTGGGATTTGGAACACAGGCAAATAGCTTCTACTTTACAGTGGGAGTCCAATATCACTGCTTTCTCAGTTATTAATGGCACTACTTTCATGTATGATGCTTGTTTAAGTGATTTTTACACTGCAGCTTCATTTTGCTTATATTGGATACAAATGCAAGCGGAATCTTGATCCATGGAACATTGTAACCATGCCATGATCTACAGGTATATAGGATGTGAGTATGGGATGGTGTCTGTGCTAAAGTTTGATTCCGAGGGCAGAAAAATTGTACACTTACCATATTGTGTTCCAACAAATATCATAGCTGGTAATTGCTCCATTCATACCATTTGGCCGTCAATCTTATTTGACTTCTCCCTAACCTCCAAATCATTTTATGTCGATATAATGCCTCTCTGAGTCTAGCTGGGGAAAGTCTTCTGTGGTAGTATATATTTGTCCACCTTTTTCAGCAGGAGCAATATTGCATTCTTGACATATATTTGATACGCAGTGTCAACTAAACATTTGCAAACATTCTTTTTTTTTTATTGGTTTGTGTATTGCTGTCAACTTGTATATATTAGCCATCTCATACACAGGTACCTCAATATGCCCTTGACAGTTCAGAGAAAATTTTTTAAGAAATACAACAAAGACTGAAGAGATGAAGGCATAAAACTAATATTCACCTTTCACCTGCATGCATGTGCCATTAATACTGTGCTTACTTCCAGGACAGTTAGGTAGCTCTGTAACATGTAATCTCTAAATCTGTCTAAAAATTTGCTCAATTCTGCAGAAGAAGCTGGCCTTTCCTTGCCTGATCATCTTCCTGTTGTTGGAGTTCTCCATCAACCTCATTCTCATGGAAATAGGCAAGACAATATCTACTTGAAATTTCTATGATAAAAATTTACTGGGTTTTGCATTTCTGAACTAAAAGAGAACTTCAGTTGACAAACATTAATTTCTTGAGCAATAAAGAACTATAAATCGATAAACATTGAGCTGACGCTTTCACAAGTGATCAAATTTGATGAAAGGCATCTTCTATATGGAAATTTAGTGCTAAATTATCTTATCTTAAGATATAGAAAGAGATAACCCTACAGAACTATCATTTTCTTCCACGCCCCTAATGTAAAAATCTTGGAAACATGTTTTGTGGATGAAACTGCGAGTGAAATTAGCTAGGGTATTGCATGCTGTGCCATTACTTTGATTAACTTGTTCTACTTAATGCATTTTGAAACAATGTATCCTTTAACAGATTGCTGATTGCGTATCAGAATGGATTAATGGTACTATGGGATGCTTCTGAAGATTGCATTGTTCTTGTTAGAGGCCATAAAGACCTCCTACTGAAGGATAAAACCGCAGCTGATTGCCAACAATACACAAGAAATGATCTGTGTGATGATGTATCAGATGATACAGATGTGGAGAAAGAGATAAGCTCTCTCTGCTGGGCATCCAACAACGGTTCAGTACTGGCTGTTGGCTACGTAGATGGAGATATAATATTTTGGAACTTACCAGATGCTGCCTCTAACAAAAAGAAGAAAGCTGAAAAATCATCTAACGATGTTGTTAAGCTACAAGTATCATCGGCCAACAGAAGACTCCCCATCATTGTTTTACATTGGGCTGCAAATAAATCACATAACGATTGTAGGGGCCAACTCTTTGTCTATGGTGGTGATGAAGTTGGATCTGAAGAAGTTCTGACGGTGTGCTTTTAATTCAGTTTAGCTTTTTTCGTATATAGTCGTGAGTGTTTTTCCATGTGATGATAAAAAATTATGTTGGAAATCACCTTTTGTTGCTTCTGTTCATAAGCCTTGGATCAAGAAATTGGGAGGCCGATAAATAAGCCTTATTGGGGCAATGATACAAAGTAATCATGTTCCTGAACGATCAGATTTTCATCAGGCATGCTTAGCTTGTCTATGTGTTTGTGGGGTTCCATCCTCTGTTACAAGTTGGCTTTTTTTTCCCTATCTTTAAGCACAATTTTAGTTTTTTTTTTTTTTTTTTCTTGTTCTTTTTTTTTTTTTGGGAAAAAGGGGGGGGGGGGGCACTTGGTTACTGACAATCTACTTGCTACCAAAATTAGATGTTAATTCTATACCACTGTGCTATGTTGAACATGGGATGAACTCCAAAACTGGGTGAAGCACTGCTAATATCATTATTCACTTACGTTTTGATTACATATTTCTATTGGATTTTACAGATTTTGAACCTAGATTGGTCTTCTGGGATAGAATGTCTGAAATGCATTGGACGTGTAGACATTGCACTAAATGGCTTCGCAGATATGGTTCTATTACCAAGAGCAGGTGTGACAGAGAGTAGTGGCATGTCTCTAGTAGCATTAACAATTCCTGGAAAGCTGCATTTATACAATGATGCTTGCTTGTCTTCACTAATTTCTCAGAAAGAGAAAGAAGCTTCGACCACTGCACTGCAGTATCCCACGCTCATTCCCACTCTTGACCCGTACATGACAGTAGCAAAGCTTGGTCTGGTTTCTAGAGATGGAAAGCTTTCAAGGCTTCTGTCTGAGGTACCGTGTATTTCTTAGCACAAGCGCTTTAGACCGGTTCAAATGAATATTTCAATACAAACTCTTTTGTTTTCCTAACTGTCACCAACGTGCTATTTTTCAATTTCCAATTTTGAAGTAAATATTCCAAGGTGCAAAACTGCAGGCAGCACAAGCGATACCATATGATCCCCACATTACTGATTGACTTTTTACCTGTTCATTTAGATTTTTTCAGCTGCAAAACTTCATGTGGCACAGACTGGAGATGTTGTGGGTACAAAGTGGCCTCTGACTGGTGGTGTTCCCAGCCAGCTTCTTGACACTCAGAATTATTGTGTTGAGAGATTATACATATCAGGTTATGGAGACGGGTCCGTTCGAGTATGGGATGCCACGTATCCAGCTCTATCACTGATTTATACCATAGGATCTGAGGTTAGCGACTTCTTTTTTGTCTCCTGTTAATTTACAAGTCTCATAGAGAGCTTAGCCCTTTTCCACTTTGGCTTTGAATGTGAATATATAAATCTTTAACATTTCTGGTTAAAAAATCATTCCTGATAGCACATATTATGCATGACAGGTGAATGGTAACCACATTGCTGGAGCAAGTGCATCCGTATCAGCATTGGATTTCTGCTCTGACACTTTAACATTAGCAATTGGCAATGAGTGTGGCCTGGTAAGATTCAACTTTTATTCGGCCGCTTTCTAAACCAATAAAGATTTACTACTTGAGTGATTGTTTCATTTTTGAATGTAGGTTCACCTATACAAGCTAATAAGGAGTTCAGATGAGAAAACTCTTCATGTTGTGACAGAAACTGAGAATGAAGGTTTGGCTCTATTGTGTTCAGAATTCTCTTTACATTCCTTTCAAGTGTTAGAGAGGTTTTTCACTTAACAGTTTGTTTGAGAACAAGCTTTACAAACAATGATCAAAAGCAGGTGTCAGCTTGAGGGAGATATTCAAAATTTAGATATGTGGCCATTGGAATATCTGAGGTCTTAAAAGACTAGGTTCTACATAGAGATCAATGGAAAGAGACTTGACATAGCTTACCTCAAGTCACTGAGGGGAGAAAACAATGGTGAACATGGATAAGAAGGCAGGACAAAGCACATATGTTGCATTAGTCTAGTTCACCCATAGCAAGGTCTGCATATCAAATAATAATGCATTAGCCATATTTTGTGTTAGCCTGAACACAAGCTCTAAGGGGAACTTTAAAAATTAGTCCTGAAAAAACTTCCTGCAGTAAAATATTGCCACTAGATTCCTAGATGTCTGCTTGTTACCTAAATGTCTGTTAATTATGTCACGAAGGACTTGGACCAGGTAGTGATCTCATCCTGTAGACCCTACTCTCTCAAGGCCCTACCTTGCACTCTCTCCAGGAGAAACAAAGAAGTATATACTTCAAGAAGTGATGTAGTTTTAGAGGTGTTATATGCGGTTTCCTCTCTTTGCCCTTCTGCAAGTGATTAAGTCCCTTCTAGGTATACTTAAGGCCTTTTTCTCTCTTTCTTTTGTTGGTGATGAAGTGATGCTTTATGCCTGTTAGGAATAGGAAAAAATTTGTCCTAGTGTGAACAATTAATCTGGTTTCATGTGTTCGTACAATTCGTATCATGATACTTAATAGCTAGGCTGGTGCACTTGTGCATATTTATTATGGAAGAACCAGATGCTGGTTGGGATGACTCTTATAGGAGAGCTCCTATCTTCCATAAACGACCACAATGATACCACTAACATGGTGCATAGACCAAGCCCGATTCCTATTCAAGTTAACCATGATGAAGTTGGCAGATTAGCGTTGACTGGTGTTGATGGTATGATGATTAAAGCTTGTTTTGTCCGTGATACATCTTTCCTCTTACCAGAATACCCTCTAAATAGTTTTTTCTGTTCCCTATCTTTAATATATGCTAATAGTGGTGTAAGCTGCCTGCAGTTCACAATATGCACCAAGAGGGTGGGCCTCAATGTATAGCTGTGTTTGCCCTCATCAATTCTCGTGTATGCACCCTACATTTTGAAAATTCTGGATCAAGACTTGCTGTTGGATTTGAGTGTGGCCGGGTGAGAATATTCTGTTGAGGTCTTTACACTAGTACCATTCTTTAATTTGTGGTGGTTATTTTACTTATCAAAAAAAAAAATTTGTGGTGGTTATTGGCTGGCAATTTCAACTTAATAAGCCTAAGCATTCACGTTTTCCATTCATATTACAGGTTGCGTTGCTTCATACTAGTACATTATCAGTTTTGTTCATCACGGATTATGTATCCGACACAAGCTCGCCAGTCGTTTCTCTCGCTATGAAAACATTTTCAGATACAAACGGCTTAATAAACAGGCCAGAGGATTCTGAGTCCAAAACTTTGGAGGATCTTGGAAACAGGCCATTGTTTGTAATGACCAGGAATGCACGCATCACTGCTATCAACAGCCAGACAGGCAAAATTGTTACCAGTCAGTCAATGTACCCAGAAAAGGACTCGACTGCTATCTCCATGTACATTATAGGCAAGTATATAAAAGTGGAGAAAAAAGTGAATTCGCTACTCTAATTTGAGTTGTAGCTGAGAACTCTCTTTCCGCAGACGGGAGCAATTTTATCGCTGACATGTCCAGTGAGAAGCATTCATTGGACTCACCTCGGAAAAATGAAGCTAAAAGTGAATCTGCACAAACTAATCTGGAGTCTGGAATTACACCCCATGAAGTTGAAATTGACACCTCCACCGAAACTGTGTATTTTGGGCAGCAAATGATGAACTTATTCTTTTTACTCTGTTGCGAAGATGCATTGCTCCTATTCTCCTTGAAGTCTCTGATTGAGGTGCCCCTTGTTGTATCCATTATCCTTTTCCATGTTACCATATCTTTATTTGCCGTTAAAGGGAACTGCTTATCCGTAGGGTGACAACAACTCAATTTGGAAGGTGAATCTTGGAAAACCATGTTGTTGGACTACAACCTTCAGAAAAGATGAGAAAGACTGTGGGCTAGTTGTACTCTATCAGAGTGGAGTCATTGAGATAAGGTGAAGTGCACAGTGCCCCTCTTGCTTATTGTGATACTGAATAGTACAATATGATTTTGATGATTATATTGTGCATTTAGTAGAAATCAGTGCTTTTGGTGCCAAATTCTTCCCTGAAACATTGAAGTACCCACAGCAATAATGCCTGATAATGTGATATCATCTTTGGATAGGTCTTTGCCAACTCTTGAAGTATTGGTAGAGAGCTCTTTAGTGTCACTTCTGAGGTGGAACTTCAAGCATAACATGGAGAAGACAATGTCTTCTTCCAATAACGGGCAAATTATCCTGGTTGGTTTTTTAATTTATAAAATGCAAACTTACTCATTTTCCAGTGGTTTATGCATTACCGGAACATATCTGGTCTATAGTCATATGCACCTACTATCCTTTTTATCCATTTTCTATGGTACGTGTATTGTAGCTTGTAAGCAAAGCCCCATTTATGGTATGTAATCCACTGAACTAGCTAGAAGCTATCGCTTCGGGTCGAGGCACTAAAAGATTCCCAAGTTATAGCTTTGTTTTGAGACCTCTAACCTCAGATTATAAAATTTTGGTTCCTAGGTAAATGATGTGAATTGGCTGCAGTATCTCTAGTGGCCAGTGAAATGACTTCAGGTTATCTCGCTCTCTCTCTTTCTCTCTCTGCATGTGTATCTGTGTTTATTAATTAGCCATCAAGCTCTAAACCAATACGCATGCATTGCAAAAAAAATTTGTTGACTACTTTCTAAAGATTATTGGGCATATTTAGGATACCGGAGTCTTTGCCTAATCTTCATGATGAAGTCCTTGCAGCTGCTGGGGATGCCTCCATCAGCTTGTCTCCAAATCAGAAGAATAGACAAGTTGCACTTATTAATTTGGTCTCTCTCTGTCTCTCTGTCTCTCTCTTTACAATTTAAAGTTTAGGATTTTGTGGCTAACTTCTGTTGACACAGGATGCTGCCCATGGGGTTTTAGGTCGTGTGATTAAGAGCCTTAAAGTGGGTAAAGAGGAAATCAATGTTGATCATACTGAAGTTCATGAGAATGACTTTGCAAATCTTGAGAGCTTATTTTCAAGACCCCTATTCTCAAAGCCTTTCACGGGGCAGTGACGGATGACCAAGACATAGTGGAGCTTAACATAGGTCCTATATTTTTTGCTTCAATCATCCCTCATGCCACACACCTCTCCTCTTTCTGACATACTACTCTGTTTTGGTGTAGATGATATTAAAATTGATGAACCCATAGCCCTCTCATCTTCATCTCAGAAGGCCAATAACGAATGGAGGGGTATGTCTATTGCTTGATTTTCCAGTAGATGTCTCATGATGTGAATAATCGTTTATTATTTATTTGCAGATAAGAGCGCAGAGAGAGAGAGGCTATTTGAGGGAGCATCTACTGAGACAACCCCGAGACTCAGGACAGCAGAAGAAATCAGGGCTAAATACAGAAAGACGGGGGTAATTTGTCTGCAAATCAGTACAGGAACTTATATGGAAATTAGTAAAATGTTTTTCATTTTATTAGTGATATAACTGACACGGTCAGTGTGTTCAGGAGGCCTCTGCAGCAGCTGCAGAGGCGAGGGATAAGCTTGCGGAACGTGGTGAAAAACTTGAGGTATATCGTATATTGATGATTGTCTCGTATCCTACTTGTTTATATTTCCGGTGAACTTTGAGTTTTCTGAAGAATAGATCTTTGAATAGCGCACAATGTGAACAGGTTAGGAACTTGGATAAAATATAGAAATCCAATCTTTTTCTAGCCTCTGTTAGTAGTTGCAGTCTACCCCCATGATTATGCGCACACAAAGAAAAGTTGGGACATCTATGTGCTGATTTTATCTTATGCAAATAAGTTTAGAGAACGATTAAAGTGAAATAGGTTAGGGGAGGCCCCACTATTCCTCTTCCTGGTTGAGCTCCTTTCATTTTATATCTGTTTGCTTCCAGCTCTGCCCGGCCCTGTCCCTTGAGAATACGGAACTCCTCTCTCTTATATCTGTTTGTTGTGCATATCATGAAATTTTCTTCTAAAAGGAATAAGCTATTCGGCTGAAAATTAGGTTGTTTCTTTGCTGTTTATGCCAGAGGCTCGGTCAACGTACTGAAGAACTGCGAAGCGGGGCTGAGAATTTCGCATCAATGGCAAGTGAACTCGCAAAGACAATGGAACGTCGTAAATGGTGGAACATATGACAAATTGGCACCAACTAATAACAGCTTAATTTGACCTGGTGAAGAACGTTTTTTCAAAGGAGGCCAACACGTTTTAATCGAGGATTCTACAATAAATCTGGAGCCAACATTCACACGAAGTTCTCATGTTGAAATATATTAAAAGGTAACTATTGGTTCGTGCCCTTGTTGTGTGAAAGCAAGTCATTACCTAAATTAAAATACTTTTTTTTTTTTATCAAATTTGTGGGTGATATCTGTACATATGTACTAGTCAATCTTCCCCTCTCTCTGATAAGAGATAGGTACATATCATTATTTTATTTATTTGCCAAGGAGCTAGTTGTTTTCTCTGATATATGTACCCGTTTCATCTTGTCCCATTGCATCTTTAGGACCCAAGTGGTTTCTGATATTTTGAAAACAGGCGGTTCCATTCTTCTATCATTTCCTAACGGCACCAGCGAGAGGATCAATATATAATTACCTAACGACCATGTTTTCCTCGCTCTCCATAATTGAACAGGGCTGGAGTTTTCTGGCATGAGAAATGAGGCAGAAAATATTTTTCTGTTTATTGATTGAGATCCTTGTGGATTGTGACCGGTGGCCGGTTCCACAAATTAAAAACACCCCGAACCCCATAAAGTTCCCCAAAACTTTTTGAGGTACCTCGTAAGGTAGATAAAGTTTGAGAGCACTAACTGTATATTTTTGTCCTTCCGTTGCAAAAAGAACACGATGGGATCTGAACATAATGATCGTGTCCATAGGTATTCTAAAGCATCGAACATATTTATCGTACAAAACATGTCTTCAACTAATTCAGGATCTATTACCATCACACTTCATGGTAAGATTTGACAGAACTGACTATGATGCTTGGTGTCTCTCTCATGAAACAAAATGCCCGGTACGTCAGGCAACGTGAATCTTTTCAGAAACCTTGGCTGACCAAGTTGGGTAACTTGTAGTAACCACATAATTTTGACCCAGAAAACGCGTGTGGAACTTCGATAAGCTACCTCTTACCGTGGAATATCAGGTCCAATTGAGCTTTTCGGAAACTTCTGCCGTACAAGAATTTGCTTATTTTGAAAGAAGTAATGCGAAATCAAGCCCAACTTTGAAAGCCATTCAAAAACCTGAAAAAGAGTGAGATTGACTGATTATGGTACAACTACGACCTTGGGCGAAAACCACCAAAAGAAGTCACGGAATTCTAATTATCAAGTCTGCGAACCAGACTTGACCACATCAGCGCTGTTTCCTTTCACATCCGGGGGACACAGTCCCTCGCCCACAACCAGTAGTCCACGTTTCCGTTTTCACACAGGATCGTACGCCCTCTACAGAGTCACATATCCCATACAGAAAATTCAGACCGAGTTGGGCAACCGAATATACAACCCTCTTTTTAATGCCCTTCCTATTTGAGCAGAACAATATACAAAACTTTACGAAAATACATTATACATGCATGTTTATGAGTATATATAGAAATATAGAGAGACGTAGTGGGGGACAAGGAACAAGAAGCACAAAAACAAAGTTGGGTGTTGGAACTTGGAAGTGGAGGAGAGAGGCCTTGTGTTATCTGTTCACTTCCCTCGTCAATTTGCGTTCACAGGCTTTATACCCTCCGTACCTCTCTTCTGTCTCTCTCTAGCCGGAAAGACCCAGAGCTGAATTTCTTGCAGCTTCTGCATCTGGGTCTCAAATGGCGAGCTGGGTCCTGTCAGAATGTGGCCTAAAGCCTCTCCCTTGTGTCTACCCACGAATTAGAAATGGACTGGTATCAAACAGTACCTTACCTTCCAAGGTGAGGCCGTTACCAAAACTTCTCCCATTACGAACCTGCAAAAGCCACTATCTTGGTTGTTCTTTTAGACTATCAGGTGGGTTAAGAAGAGACAGTGGGGCACTAAATGTGAGTGCTCCATTGAGGGTCACACCTGCTGGAGAGGAAGATGAGAAGAGACGGAGAGATACTGGGGTCAAAGATGGTGGTGAATTTGACCCCGGTTCCCCGCCTCCTTTTCGTTTGGCCGATGTCCGAGCAGCCATTCCAAAGCATTGTTGGGTTAAAGACCCTTGGAGATCCATGAGCTATGTTATGAGGGATATTGTGGTTGTTTTTGGCTTGGCAGCTGTTGCGGTTTACTTAAACAATTGGGCTCTTTGGCCTCTGTACTGGATTGCTCAGGGGACCATGTTCTGGGCACTCTTTGTTCTTGGCCATGACTGGTAAATGAGACGCTGTTCTTTTTGGTGAATTTATAAGTTGCCTTTCAGTAGAGAATTGGAATGCCTGCCCATTTATCTGCTGTCGGCAGCGTAAATTACAGTACTTTTGCTTCAAATATGTGTCTTCTACATGAAGCAAGTATTCTGTATAGTCCTCGTGCTTCAGGGTAATAGAAATTTCTTTATTCTGGCAGTGGTCATGGGAGCTTCTCCAATAATCCAAATCTCAACAGTGTGGTGGGGCATCTCCTCCATTCTTCAATCCTCGTCCCCTACCATGGATGGTTAGTTCCTGAACACCTCGGGCAATCCAAAATTGATTGCTCTATCATTTTACTTGAATAAATTTCCCTGCTCTCAATTGTCGCGGCTATTTACAGGAGAATTAGCCACCGGACGCATCATCAAAACCATGGACACGTTGAGAATGACGAATCGTGGCATCCGGTGAGTTTGTGTTCATGGCTACCTCTCCCATTTCTTCTCCCTTTTGAAGGGTGTCACTTTAGTCTATCCGGTTTCAGTCTTGGAATTAATTATATACCTTAATTTTGCAACAGTTGTCGGAGAAAATCTACAAGAGTTTGGATAATGCCACCCGAACATTAAGGTTCACCTTACCTTTTCCAATGCTTGCTTATCCTATCTATTTGGTGAGCGTTCTGCTTCCCAATCGATTCTAATTTCTATGTACTAATCGATTTCTACACTATGCTTCTTTCTTCCCCAAACCCAAATCCTTTTCTAATTCTTTAGCATCTTGTGACAGTGGGGTCGAAGTCCTGGAAAGAAAGGTTCCCATTTCCACCCAAGCAGCGATTTGTTTGTCCCAAGTGAAAGAAAAGATGTTATCACCTCCACTGCGTGTTGGACCGCAATGGTTGCACTGCTCGGGTATTTATCCTTTGCAATGGGTCCCGTCCAAATGCTTAAACTCTACTTCATTCCCTACTGGGTAGGTTCATTTCCTTCCTGCTTGAATCTCTCCCCTGTCATAGGAAAGAATGTACTTTGCTAAATTCAGACTAAAATGCAGATATTTGTAATGTGGCTGGATTTAGTGACTTACATGCATCACCATGGCCACGAGGAGAAACTTCCTTGGTATCGTGGAAAGGTATTTGTTTGAATTCCCCGTACTTTTGTTTCCAATTTCACATAAGTTTTCTTCATGTTTGATGGAAATCTTGATACACCTACCAGATCCTAGAAATACCATCTACCTATTTTAGGTGAGGTTTCAGCTTTTGCTTGAGTGTCTACGAGGAAGTCACCTTTAAAGCACTCTGCTGGAGACGAGGACTTCTTAGTGATCAACTTGGTGCTTTGGCTTATTTACACTAATAGCTTATTGTTTTGTTCTGTGTTCTCCAAACAGGAATGGAGTTATCTGAGAGGAGGGCTCACAACTCTTGATCGTGATTATGGAATTATCGATAACATCCACCACGACATTGGGACCCATGTCATACATCACCTGTTCCCTCAAATCCCCCATTACCACTTAATAGAAGCTGTAAGTGTTGCTCCGAAGCTGAACTAGACTAATGAAAAACTTTTCGAGTCTTGCAGAACTCTCAACTCTCAATATAAACGTGTTTTGAAACTTTTACCTCGCAGACGGAGGCAGCTAAGCCTGTGCTCGGGAAGTACTACCGGGAGCCGCAGAAGTCCGGTCCTCTCCCATTTCATCTATTGGGAGCCCTTATCAGAAGCATGAAACGAGATCACTATGTAAGCGACGCCGGTGATGTGGTATATTATCAAACAGACCCCCAACTATATGGACAAAAGACATCAGAATGAAGTGGTGAAGGTTTTGATCAAGAGAAGCCTACCAAACGATGTTCTAACTACTATTTGTCTGTTCTCATACTACTCCAACAAAATCATCTTTATATTACCCCGTAACCCTGGTGGACTCTCCATGAATGTGAGAGAGGAGGGTCTTGAATAGAGAAATGCAGCCTATCCCATTGTATCACAGACATAAAAATCTGACTGCAAAATTCTGAGGGGAAAAAAATATCTGCATCGCTTTTCCTGTGAATCACTGAATCTCCCTGTGTGGATGGAGACGGCAGACGTGTCTGTATGCATCGGAGGGAGGGGAAAGGCTGGGGTCACCGATCTGGATTGATTCAGTTTTTCTTTTTCTCTTTTTACCGGGAATTTTGAAATTCAAGGCCCATGGGGCCAGCCCATTTCCCTATTCAGACGACACCTTTCTCACCAGGTAGAGAAGACGAACGGACCCAGTGTGGCTTACAAGTGCCACTGCTTTGTTAGTGTTTGGGGATATAATCCAGGCCATTTATTATCACGTTCACAAATTCAAGTGTACCACAATTCAGGTAATTAACATTCTGAATCATTTCGTTACCGTAAATCAATAACATACAGATTTTACAGCACTTATAAAGGAAGATATTCGCGATTGGTCCTTCTGGATGCCATCTGAGGCACAAATGCCACTACTAACATCAATCCCTTGAGGTTGGAGAGTAGAAAGAGCTTCGGAAACGTTATCGGGGTTGATTCCTCCAGCCAAGAGCCAGCCATGTTTGCTTCTAATCTCCGGTAGCTTAAACTGGGCCCAATTGAATCCTTTGCCACTGGCGGCATATGCCACAATCAAGTGAACCAAAACAAGTTCATATTATGTTTTTCCACTAAAAGAAAGATTTAAAATCGGATATGCATTCATATTTTAACTAGCTGAGAAGAAGACATGTTAAACAAGTGGAGGTTCAGAACAGAGCACAAGAATTTCTTTCGCTGGCAGGTGATTATTGACCATTGAATTTAAGAACTACGATTATGACTAGACAAACTGGACAATTTTTTGTTTCATCTTGTAGTAAACCTCTGACGACTCCATGTCATGTCTAACGAAAACCTTTTCAACTTTAAGCATCAAAACAGCCGGTTGTCAAAACATTGATATCTTTTAGTCGGTTCAAAAAGCTTGAATTATGCACTAGAAGAATAGCCAGATGGGATTGAATTCTGTGTGCCTATGTACATCAAGATGATAACAAGTGCCAATATACAAATTCACAAGCACACAAATGAAGCGCAATGATTAAACCAGCTGAAGACAAAATATTTCTTACCTGCCACCCGTTGCACTGTCCACAAGAATCCAATCAACTAAAGAGCATTCTTCATCAGAAATTTGGTTTAGAAGGTTTCCATCTTCTTTTGCATGAAGAACATATATTATTCGTTTTTTGTGTGATAAAACTGGCAAAGTTGCTCGAGAACCATTCCCATGAAGCTGCATCACCTCAAAGTATTATAATAGTAACAAATTTGAAATCCTTTTATGCAAGGTGATAAAGGTCAGACCAACGTAAACCTGCACAAGTTCAAGGTCTGATGCATCAGAAGCTCTTAATATCGTGTCCACATTATCATCCACAAATACTCCAACAGGTTCTGCCCCATATTCCCTTGCAACTTTTGAAATCTCCTTGGCAACTGAGAGAGAAACAGAGCGTTTTGAATTGGGCCAAATAATCATCCCGATAAAATTAGCGCCAGCTTCTGCTGCCATTGCAGCATCTTTAGCTGATGTAATCCCACACATTTTAACTAAAGGCCTGTTCTTTGCATGTTCCTCAGGGTTGATGGAGAGTTTTTCAGATGGGGAAAGCTTGCAAGTAATTTTATGCTTTGGACATGAGGTAATTCTCGACAAGTTCAATATGCCCCTTTTTACACCTACAAGCACAGTTTAGAAACAATGAAAAGCAAGTCAATCCTCTTTAGATGCTAGTGTGTTTTCAATCACATATGCTAACAAATATCTTTTCCCCGAGAAAATTGAAGAGTACCATTTCTTTGACTCCTGCGCAAGTTTACAATTCTGGGCTGAAAGTGGTTTCCAATAGTCAACTCTGAAAAGATAAGATACGTTAGATGAGGGCCTCAGGTCTACTGTATTCCAGCCACCACCATTGAGATCATGAAAAGCAACATACCGTTGCTCCACCGAGTTGTAATAATGCAACTTTAAGACATCTCTTCTCTTAAAAATGAAATTTCAAATCCAGTAGGGAATATGATTTAGACAAACAAGGTGATATTAACTTACGGAAAGCAATTAGCTGAACGTCCAGGTAGCCTTACCTTAAACACAACAGGCCTCCAACCACCATCGAGAGGGATAGGCAATACGTCATCAGACTAAACCACAATGTATTACCCAAAAACACAAAGGTTAAGCAAGAAATACGCTACCTCTACAACATGGTTGTGGACATACTAATATGGCTTATCTTTCACAGGGATACTGGAACCTCTGTGATCCTTACAAATTCATCAATGATAAGAGGCCCCACATTTTAAGGCAGGAGCAAGGCCCGCCAGAAGAAAGATTTTTGTTCTACTGGCCGAAAAATGCCTTCAACATATTCAGTTACCGGAACAGCTTGAAGGCCCAAACTGACTCGGCCAAGAACATCTTCAAAAATTCTTAGGGACTTCTAATATATAGCAAGAGATCTAATTCGAATAAGTTTGACGTTGCAATGGCGTACGAAGAATTCAAGAGACCAAAAGCGACATTTGAAATTATTATCTTTCTGTGGAAATTCGCCGAGTAGTTAAACTGCAAGTGCAATGCAACAAAGCACCAACATTCAAACAAAAACACATACACGCGCACAAAGAGAGCGAGAGAGAGACCTGTGATCATATTCTTCCGATCAAAATGCAACTTCCTTTCAGGAGCCCAGGTTACCACCAGAAGAAGAAAGGAACGGAGACGCCAAAAATTGCAGGCGATTGTCGATCTTTTTCTCAGCGCACGGTATTCGATGATGCAGAAAAAAGCTCGCGTGGTACAGTGCTTATGTGCAAGTACCTGACCAGAAAAGGAAAATAGAACAACTTCGACGGGGGGGCTCGGCTCAAAAACAACCTTATCAAATCAGCTCTCTCTTGGCGGGCCCCCAATTTTACATATGGACTGAACTTATGGCCCAAGAAGTTGCCTTGGTTATGGGCTAAGGATTTAGATTTATCCAACCCAACGGTCGGCACCAAAACTCTCCATATATTGCACTTTGCCCTCATTTACTAAAAAATTTGTAACTGCTCGTTCCACGCGGGATTAACATCAAAGCCCTATGTATTATCTAAAACTGTAACTAAAATATACATTGTGTTTGGTTTCAAAATTTTATCAAAATTTTGTTAAAATTTGTGATGGTGTTAAAAAAGATGTAGTATTGAAATTGGGGTTAAATGACTAAGGGTATTTTGGGAGGATTTATAAAAATAAATGAATTCGAGATAATTGAAACACCTTTTCTTCTTAGGAAAAAATAACAACCCTTTTTCTTTCTTTTTTTTGTTCCAAGGCAACTTTTTTCTTTCTAAAGGATATGTTGGGGGGAGTATCACACTCAGTCGCAACTCCAGCGGGACAGCTTGACGCCACGAAGCTTGCAAGAAATTTATTTCCAGTCCAAGCATGTTTTTATTTTGTGGTCGAAAATTAAGGACGTGGGCGGCTCAATTATTATAAAACCCGGCTCACGCTCACAGACTTTCTAGTTTCTACTATCAAAGAAAGAACGAAGTCAAAAGATTGGGACCCACGCGCTACTGCATCTATGGATGACGCTTGGCTTCCATTTTTCAAAAAGATAGATACGACAGAACAAAATGCTGCCTGCACATTTCCTGGCACTCGGAAGCTCCAGGTGTCCAGCAAGCTAAATTGGTCCATTCAGCTTTTGTCATAATGGTGGTCCAGAGGTTATCCGCGTAAAGCTAAATTTTTAAGACAAGTCAAAAAGGATTATGTAAATTAGTGCCTACTTGGTAAAGTATCTCAAAGGTACCAAATTCGAGCAATCTTTGCAGAATACCTTGGAAGATATTTCTGCAGGTACTCGTGCAAAACAGGGAACTCTGTTTTTTGCCTAATGATGTTCCTGCCAGCTATAGAATTGGGAGAGATATAAATGGAAATAACAATTGACTTATATTTTACCAATGAAAGAGAAAGAAGAGGAAATACACACACACAAAAAAAAAAAAAAGATCCTTTCAAGTTTCACCCAGTGGACGCACTGTTTTTGCTTGTTTTCAAACAAACCTTGGCATTCAGTGACCACCAAGAGAAAGTGCGCACCTTTTTATTTTTGCCCTGTAAAAGGACAGCGCGCACTTTGCTTGGCTATTATCCAGTTTTCGTTTCAAGAATGTAAAAGGTAACCGGGTTAATAGATTATAACCCCTCATATGCCTTAACTAGACCAAATTTATTGATTTGCAAAGCAATTTTTCAGTCTATATAATTTCCAGATGCAGGAATTTGCATCTGGGAAGTGCAGTTAGGTAAGAGCTAGTATTTGCCTTTATTGAACCAGCCACTGCTGCTGCATATAATAGGTCATGTCATGGAAAAAATTGACCCCTTCCTTTTGCGCCCTGTGTTCTTTATAATGGCAGCTGCCAAGACATCCATATATTTATAGCTATCCAAATAAAGGGAATGTTAACAAATTGTGGTTTGCAGGCTTGTGGACAAAAGAGAAATGCAGTGAGGTCTATTGAGCTTGAAACAGTACTGGGGTAGATTTTGTTTAGTACCAACACAACTTGAGCGTTCTCTGTGTTTTTGCACAAAAAAATCCTAACATAATCAGATTATACGTTCTAAATTGTGATCGAGAGACTAACTAATTTAGAAATGGATTCACAGTTTTACATTGTCACAGAGGAGAATAGGAAGTTTGCTTCTAAAAACCCGACCGTTGCTTTATGATGTAGAAGATAATTCATCACTATCGTCTGAAGAGGAATGGAAGTTATAGGCCATAAGAAAAAATCAAAACAAACTCCATATCATCAACAAAATAAAGCAGAGGAGAATACTACTCTCAAAACACAAGTGCAGCAAAATGCTCTTAAGAAATTGTGATTGTCATCTGAAGAGGAAAGGAAGAAGAGGTAGACCACAAGAGTAAGACAAATTTCATATCATCATGAAACTTCCAATGAGCAATCAACAAAATCAAGCATAAAGAACATCCAGAATCAGCTCAAAGAAACAAAAGCTACTTCCTTGCCTTTGATTCATATATAATTGCCGGACACTAGATATTCCCAAAGGGAAGGGAAAAAATACAACAATATTAAAAAAATCACCACCTTTGCTCCCACACAGAACTCTCCAAATTCTAACTAATCTAGCAGGAACTCGTTCCTCCTGCAGAGAGTTTTAGGCCTTGATTGACCTGAAATTTGTACTCTCTGACCTGTTCCCCTTCTACCTATAAATACAAATTATTGAATACTGAATTGACAAATAAAAGAATATGGAACTCTGTTAATATAATCTAGGAGCAAATACGGCAGATATTTTCATTAGGCCACCATTTGCTCCTGTTCTATGTACAGCTGCTCCACCCAAGGAGGAAGCCTTTCATTGCCCCCGTTACCACGATTATACTGCCGCTTCTCTGCACCAAACAGCCCAGAGGTCTCGTGAGAAACATCCTTAACCAAGGAATTAACCCAAGAGACATCTGGCTCATCGACTCTAGATGGCATCAAGGTTGTAGCTGGTCCCACATTGTTGTCTCGAAAACGAAAAGAAGCAGACTTCTTGAGCTTGTTCAGCTCATCTCCTTGAATTCCCCAATCCAATTTACCATCAGGTGAGCTCCAATCTGAACGAGTAGAGGACATCATAGAAACAGAGTTTCCAGTAGCAGCAAGGCCAGGAAGATGAGTCCCAGTTCCACGATCAATAAAACTCTGGCTCCGCTTCGCAAAGGCTGCAGACCTGGAATTCATCACCGCTGCTGCAACTGCAGCAGATGAGTCATACCCAAAGGATGAGGGTTTTCTCACTGGGGAGGAAGAGAGGATGTTTGGGTAGCTTGCACGAAGTTGCGTAACATTCTGGCGCATCTGAAGCCCATTTGGAGACTGTAACTGCGTTGGTGTTGTGGGTTTTAGTGAAAGACCTTGCAAGTGGGACAACGGGGATGGATCGACGGATCCAAAAACATCATCAAGGTTAGTAGGTTGCAGATCTCCGATCCTACTGAATTCATTATTCCAGTAGGACGGGGATGGAGATGGGGATGAGAGTCGAGTTATCTCATCAATCAATTGCTGCTGCTGCTGTTGTTGGCTAGCACGATTTTCAAGCCCAAGCAATTCCATCTCCAAATCCAAGTCTCTAGCACTCAAAGCAGTCTTTAACCGGCTACCAGGGAGCTGCAAGGCAGGTGGAGTGAGGGTAAGTTTGTTTTGCCACAAGCTCCCACCCTTTGGAGATGAAGCTGCTGCAAGGGGAGACATGGGTGGTGTTGAAGCCGTAGGCATTGGCAAAGATGATGAACTGAGCACCAATGGGCTCATCACTGTCATGTCCATTGCACCACTCGAATGAGATTTTGGTGAAGGCATTGCAGAACCTGTGGAAGCATAAACAGGGCGCAATTCCTCAGGCTTATGAGCAAAGAAGCAGACTTTGCGCGAGCACCCAGTCTCATCCTTGCAAAGCCGGGTACGGTATTGTGCAGGATGAAGCCAGGACTCAAAAACACCATGTGCATACTCACAAGCATCCCCCTTCTGGCATGTCCCTTTCCGAAACTCCGGGCAGGGAACACAGCTATATGGGTACTTCCGTGGGTCTCTTCTCCTCGCATTCTCCCCCGGATGGACAAAAGGACACTCGGTCCAGTCGTGGGAGTATGCTCTTGAGCAAGGCTTCACCTTGAACGTATACATCCTAAACTCATCCGTTCCATATATCCCATTGTTTATGTCGGGCAGCGACACGTCAATGGGGTATTCTTTCTTCTCAGTCCCTTCTTTAGGCAGCTGAGGCATTGTTATCTTCTGCTGCTCTTCCTCATCGTCCATGGTTGTTTCACGTTCCCCAACTGGATTATTGCCTTTTAGCAATAACTGCATCACCCTCCTATTTGAATTGAAGGGTGACTTCAACGCAGAGCCAATCAAATCAACAGGCTTGTTACCATTCGCATTAACACTCTGAGCATCAGCGGAAACATCAAGCAAGAGCTTAACGATCTCAGGTGAAGAATTGGTTCCACCAGCAACAGCACAATGGAGTGCAGTCACCCTATCTGAACCACAAACCCGATTGACATCAACCTTGCCAGATTCAATTATATACTTCAAAACCTTAGCACTGCCGAACATGGAAGCAATCATAAGAGGCGTTCTCTCTTCGAACGCCATCTTCTTTGAGCCGATTCTTCTACAATACCAAAAGCTTGCCTTGTTGGCATCAAGACCGTTCACTTCTACTTCACTCCGGAAGGCCTCAAGATCATCCATGGCAGACAACTCAAGCAAAACTGAGCACTCACAGAAAAACCCATCGTTCTGTTTCTGAAATTCACCTTCCATGACAAAGCTTGTGGAAGAAAGTCTACTCTTTGAACCACTGCACATATCCAAGCCCTGCAAAGTTGTAACGAAAAGCATTTAACATCCCATTCATTCGTTGAAGAACAAAAAATAATAAAACTAAAAGGGGAATTTGAAGTAAGATTTCACAAACAGAACAGATCATGTATTGCGACTTTCCATGTTCCTTCCTAATCTTTAATCACCCTCGACGTTACTACTTCTAACCGAACAAACAGAGACAATATTCAGTACCGGAAAATCAAGAGCAGAAGAACAAAATTTAAAAATTGTTAGCCGTGCTCCAGGTCCAAGCCAGCGGCGTGGTCTCACAGACCTATTATCTCTTCTGAAATCTCTAGAAAAAACAAACACCCTAGAACCGGTCTAACCACAGCAGTGACAAATTTTCAACCTACGGCCCAAAAACTAAAATCCAGAAACTTTCTTAGATCCATTGAAAACCAACACAAATTTCAGAAAACTTCTCAGAGCAACTTAACCCAACAGAACTATAACATCATCTTTCACCCAAGAAATAAACAAAAAACAACGTACCTTCGACTACTTCCTGTGTTCTGGGTGCACGAGAAGAAAGTAAACTGTGTGATAGTTTGTTGCGAAAGAAGAAAATCGAGACGACCTCGATTGAGAGCGTGAGATACCAGAAGGTATGAGGGGGTCGGGCCCTTTTTATGTGTTTCTGCAAGGGCACGGGCGTAGGAAGGAGGGAGGAAAGTGTGACTTTTCTTCTTTGCTCTTTCGTTGCCTTCCTTTCCCGTCAAAGTCAAAGCTTCTACAGGAGGCCGGAGGGTTGGTTTTTTCGGGAAAATGAAAACACAAACACCGAATGAAATTCAGATGCGAGTCAAATTCAGGAAACCGCCTTCAACGTGCATCTGACCGCTTCGAGGGGTTGTCCTTCGCGTGTGAATGAGGCAAAGCCCTCTTCCAACGCGCGCTTACGAGCGTTTCGTCTCCCTTCATCCACTGTTTTTGTTCTATTCAGTGGAAACTTTCCAGTTTTTGAATCATCTTTCCAATTTTTCTTTCGTTTAATATATCAGCCACAGCTCCATCTGGTCAGTTGGTTTATAAAAAATGAACGTCGAATTCGGTTGCAAGAAGATTCGATTCCTGCTTATTTTGCTTTAGAAGCTTCTTTAGCCAAATGAGATACGATAAAAAAAACCTTCATTACCAATTACTTCTTCAAACTAAATAATGTTTTGGCATAAGTTGATGTATTCATTGTGAAAGCAAAATTTGATTCTAAAACTTCTCTATATTCTAAAAAATATATATTATAATTAAGTTAATTTGGTTTTTTCTTCATCTATGTTTGTAATGAGTAAAATAATAACCACAGTTCATTATGAAAACAACATCAAATTCGTTTTTAATCTGTTTCTTCGTCATTCTTTCTTTGGTGTTTTAAAATATTTTGAGATTTATGCATAACTAGATAATTATTATTGGTTGCAAGGAGTATGCTTCTTAAAGTGTGAAATTTTTCCTCCTTTTATTACTTTTTAAATATTTTTTCAGAAAAATATTGTTAATATTTGTCAAAAGCATCTGTTTGGATAAGGCAAAAAAAAATTTGACATAATGTTTTTCATAAAACTTCAATATCTTTTTTTTTTCACAAACACCAATAAAACCAACACTACCTCCAATAAGAAATTTTTTATTTGACCCATTTAAACAGAGGCTGTTAAGAAAACTATTAAAGTACTTGTTCTATCGGTACCTTCCTTCTTTAATTTTTCACCAATAAAGGGGCATTGGAGTGAGAATATATCTCAATTATGTTATCAAAGTTTTTCTTGGATATCATTCTTTTAATCATATAAAGAGCAATAATTATGTTACTAATGAGGAGAGCAATAATTATGTTACTAATGAGGCTTTCACGTGAGTAGACAATTCTAGAAACATTCCATGCGTACCGTCGGATAAATATATTTATCAATAGTTTTTATGCAATGGAAAAAATAATTTCCTAACTTTTTATCTTAAAAACGGAAATATATATATTATAAGCTATCTTACTCTGCTAAAACTCATATCAATGTTTATAAGTATTATTAAAAATCTTATACAAGACTCTAAGGTGTGGCTGAATTAGTTAGTAATACCATCGGTCAATTGTAGGGTTGGATAATTCGGGTTTCGGGTCAGGTTTCTTCCACCCAAACCCAACCCAAATCAACCGAGGCAAAGGATATGTATCCCAACCTCGACCTTAATTGCCCCTAAACCCGAGCTAGCCAAGCAAAAATCATCTCATTCATTCAAGAGGTTTTCAGGTTCAGTAGTTTTGGGCTACGATTTTTAGGTCCATGACGTTCTTGGCACACCATTTTTTTTTTTGTTTATCCCAGGGTGCCTGAGGTTATTTTGTTCTTGACCAAGTGCATACTAAGCTATTTTATTTTATGTCCATTTAATATATTTGAGTTGATATCAAATTTTTGCGGCTTTGAAATTCATAATCCGAATCCGATCCCGACTTAACCCACCCTAATCGGGTCATAACAAATCGATTATGAGTCGGGTATCGTTTTTCTTTCATGACCCTAGTCAATGGACTGATCCAAATTTAATTTTATATCCAATAAACCTCACAACGTAAATAGACGAGTGGTGACGCATATTTGAGATTTGTACTGACATAAATATTTTGGGAGAATAAAAAATAAAAAAACAAAAAGTTCGGTTAGGATAGGAAGCAAGTTGAGCTAGGGCAGTGCCCTTACTCGCTTTGACCGCGAGTAGTCGAAGAGAGAGATATGTAGGAGAGCGTGGACCAACGGTGACCGGATAAGAGATTCCAGCCGTTTACGCTCCAACGCGTTCACTTGGCTTTTTGGTGGGCGACACCATATTGACAACGCGACGCGATAATATCTGACGCGGACTTCCACTATGTACATTGGACGTTGCCTTCCGCCTTCCCATTTCATCCAACCATATAACAATAAAATATTACTTTAGTTTTTTTATAAGTGTTTTATTATTATTATAAGTGTTGCTTCCATTTCAAAACAGCGTGTTGTCCTTGTAAACAACCATTTGTACAGTATGTATTGACAATACCATGCAGCCATGTTTCATGTTCCTCCATATTTGTTTGGTTTCAGATGAACTTATGTTCATTATAAGTTGAACTTATTGCGATAATAAATATATAACAATCGAGTGATCAACTGTCATAACTAATTTTAATTTTATGGATTATGATTTTTTTTTTTTTTTGTAACGGATTGTTCATACCAATTTATAAACACATCAAATAATCTTGAGATAAACAATCAAAATTCAAGTCTTAATCGCAAAGACAATATCTTAGAATTTATATATTATAAATTGATTCAACATAAAATAAAGCCTCATTGAGCTTTTATTTTTATTTAATGTGTATATATATATATATATATATACGTCTACATTAAATAATTGAATCGGACACTGACACTAGAACACTGAAAAATAAGAATACAATTTTGAAAGTCTTGAAAGAAAAAAAAAAATGATGGGTGCATTTTTCAACTTGGACTACTGATCAAACAACTCACATTGACTGTGATTCCTTGCACATTTGCGTTTACGTTTCTTGAAAGAAAAAGAGTTCGTACGGGTCGCATCAAACATACATTGAATTATTGAGTGTAAGGTAGATGGATTTAACTCACGAACATTGACCAAATAAAACTAGGCAAGAATAATGGAGCTGTATTTTAGGTTATCCAATTATAATGGACATTTGATAATGCTTTTGAGCTGGAATTACACATTTTAATGAAATTTAGGCATTCTGTTAGTATGTTATTATTTCTACTATTATTAATAAAAAGTCATAAAACTACAAATAGAAATATCCTATTTGTTCAGACCTGTCTTGAAGATAACTCTTTTGGGGCGGTGTATGCGAAACCGATCCTACATTTTATGTGTATAACTCGCCCAACAGCAGAAACATCAAACTCACCCCCAAGTGACTGAATTTATTACATCAAGCATTTACAAGCCAACCTCCCAACACTTAAACTGGTGGCCACGACTTTATTCCAGCTATTTTTTTTCTGCCAGTTTAAATGGAGTTTGAAAGATTGTTCATTTACGACAGCTGGGCCTGAGATCTGCCATAGCCTAGATAAGGTTAATGTGGGCCTTTCTCGAGTTCCCCGTGACATTGACAGTGTAGTCCCTGCCAAGCTCGATATTTCGACTAGTAGAGTTTTGGTCCGACCATGATCCACGCTAATACGTCTTTGGGCTTTTAGCCAGTCGTAATCCAGAGAGCTGGAAAATACAATCAATCTTAAAACCCATGGACTTGTCACCTGGATCATAATTAGTTTGGGCTCTCTAATATCTCTTATCTCAAAGCCCACCTTGGACCTTGAGCGATCATTGTCCCTCAATTTAGGCCCAAGAAGGCCATTCTGGCCCATCATCTATCATTTTCCTACTCCATTTGGGTCCGGTCCAGTGGTCCACTATCGTTGGGCGGATAGCAAGCAATTTTGTTATTTTCCTGTTGGCATAGTTACGAAGAAAGAAGCTTATTAATAATGGAATTAAAATAAAAGCGTAAAAAATAAGTGAAGTTTATTTATTTTTTATTATATATTTCAAGAGTCTAAAAACACATTAATAAAAGAAGGAAATAATATTTAGCCTAGTAAATATTTTATTACACGCAAAAATATAAAATTGGTTCGTCTATTAAGACAATCGTAGAGCATGCGTACGTATCATTTCCATTCAGGCATGCAAAACAGTACGTACAAGACTGTGGAATACCTGTTTATATATGCTATGACTATATATATATATATATATATATCGTCTTCTAGAAAAGCTTCGTAATGTCCCTTATAAATTTGCTTCTCGTTTACTCCGCAATGTTAGCTAAGAAAATTTCAACCACTCAACAGACAGTGCCTTGAGAGTAAAGCTTCAATAATTTTTTGACTCCGTCAGAGACGCAATCTGATATTTTTGGGTCCCTTTCAACCGATCGAAACATTTGAGATCATCACACCGTCTACCCAATCCTTCCAATTTCTTGTTGCAGGAAAAACATGTGCCAATTACAAAGTTCAACGACGTACGTTGTCGACATGGCTTAATCTCAAAGGAAAATAATTTGCATGTCTTTTTCAGGTGTATAGCACAAGTTGTTAAGTCCCCGTCAATCTGTCATGGAGCCCAAGTGGAGAAAAACGTAAGCAACGACGATGCCGCATTTCCCGCTAATCGACCCACAGCTCGCACAAATTATATGAAAGCTGGTTTTCTTTTTCTTAAATCGGATATACAGAGAAGAAGAAGAAGAAGAAGGAAACCCTGGAAGAAAGTAGAGAGCTAGTGGGGAATAGTAATTCGAGAGCTCAGAGCGGCATTAAACTCATCACAGAGCAAATAGTCAACAGATCCAGTACTGGAAAAGATCGAAGGAATAATTATGAACTCCATGATTGTTTCTCTAGCTAAATGGCATCGTGCATGCACCAATTGGAATGGTCCCAATCACCAGGTGTGAAACGCAAAAATTTAGTCAAAGGTTAGGTGTTTTTATCGATTCGTTTCTTTTAAGTATTATATTTTAAATTTTCACATGACTTTTTTGTCTGCTTGTTGTTAGTAAAAATGTTTGAAAGGTTATCATATAAAACAAAAAAAGGAGGAAAAATTAAACGACTTCATCACGCTTGCCCATCAGCCCATGTTATTATAATTGCCTTTTTCCCGGGCAATAAAACACGACAATTAACGGCGCATGCAAGGCCAAAGGATAATAGTGGTCGAGTTTTGACTTTTAATCCCCACATAATGTTCGATCAGATTAAAGATAGAGCTAGGAGACAAACATGGCGATGGAGATATTCTCAGACTGAGGTATTGTTTATCAATCTGAGCTACTGTTGAGCATATCCTTTTCACAGGGAATTTTGTGGCCAACATGATTAACTAGCAGATATATATGCATTAAAGCATATTCTAGATACATTTAACCAAGAATAATTTACTAAGAATAGATATATTAATATATACGTACTTGTCAGGACCTATCAAGAGTCCAGCAGCTAATCATCCTTGCCGTTTTAATCCCAGCAAACGAGATCATGAAGTGACAAAAAGAAAGCAATCCATTCCGATAAAAAGATGGTGCCCAAAAGAATAGTTTCCCTGCATTCTCATCTAGGCGGAGAGAGGATTCCAAAAGGATAAAACTGTGGTGTTCCTTTGCTAAAAGTTTAAGAATATATTTTAGAAAATATTTTTAAAATTTTTATTTTATCGAGATTTATTTAAATTTATAAAAAATAGAATATGTATTTATAAAAGTTAAAAATTTTAGAATATATTTATTTTATTAAAAAAATTTATATTTAAAAAAAAAGAAAAAGAACACCATCAATTTTTGCTACCCTAATTACAATATACAAAATTGCTTAGTTATCTGCTTGATAATACTATTTTATTTCAGTTGACGAAAAAGTGGTGCGAAACGCGTCAGATCAGGCAATTTATTCTTTTATTTTTTATTTTCCTCATCTCTCTCTAATGTTTCCTCCACTGATATTTTCTTCGCATACTTTTAAATTATTTTATCGAATGTTTTACGGAAAAAGGGTACGGATCGTGATCTTGACAAAATAAAATTTGGAATTTTGTGATAGCCATTGAATCGCGGAGATCAGCCTAGCCAAAAGCCCTGGACGTCCAATGGGACGCGCCAGGCATGGCTAGAGTAAATTTAAGACAATCTGGCTGCTACCTAGTAGCTAGCTATGGCATGGCATGGCATGGCTATATAGCCACAAAAAAGTTTTGCCTGGTACATGTGGCAAAAGTCAAAAGATATATTCGTTATACCCACTTGAATTTAAAGGGTAGTTAATGGCGGTTGATGGTTACGTATCAAATGGGTTTGATACCCAGCTACTTGTTAGTTAGAATATTCTGGACTCATAATTGAAATATTATATATATATATATATATATATGATCATCTGCAACTTTTTGGAAGGTCTAACTCCACCGAGCCTAAATCACGAATTAAATAATACAGCACCTGCATAATCCACGTAGGAATATTATTGTGCTTAACCCAGTCAAGACAGAGGCGGAATTCAATGAGGTCCAGGCATGCGTGTCAGTACTGCATGTCATTATTGAAGGTTTTTTTTTTTCCTCAAATTAAAATTTTGCATGCAGCAGAATGATTGGGAAGATGACGATTAATTACTGGAAATCATAAAACCCAAGCAGTATGATCTGTATACATAATCCACCTGCCCCAATCCCCATCCACCATTTCATGATCGATCGTCTTAGTCAACAAACAAAAGCAAGATCACATGCACGCAGCATACATGTTTGATTGATGTCATTTTCCGTTAAGAAGATGCTTTTTGTTTTTATTAAGCGTGGTTATTAGAATATATATAATATTACTGCTCTTAATTACAGCGTTAAATATTAATTAAAGGATTAAATTTTTAAGGTAACTGATAATAAGTTAATTATCATATATCGTAGATTAATTCCACATTCACTTCCTCCCATGCTCTTCTGACATGCACCCTCTCCCGGCTTGGTGCATCACTGTGCGTGCATGCAAAAATGAATATATATAAATCAAATGAATATATATATATAAGGTTTTTATTGGGTTACCCCGTCATTTTAAGGGATACAAGTCTTCAAAAGCCGTCTTTGCTAGTCATTAGCCGCAACCGCAGCCGCTAGACCGAAGCTAATCTCGGCCGGTTCCTCACCTCTCATCCGAGCGGGCGACTACAAACGCCTAGCCATGGGGAGAGGTTGGTACCGCCCAATCCCGATCACCCTTCATACAGCTTAATTGATGTGATGATTACGTATACACATCGGCGGATATAGGGAGTCCAACAAGGGCCCTGACCCTGCAAAATGATTGAATTTTTTTTTTTAAACTAATCTATCACATTTAACCAGGCTGGGCCCCCTTATAGCCAAACCCAAGCCCTGCCCACTGCTTAGCCACCTCCAAATCTGCAGATCATTAACTTACTCTTAAATAAGATTTATTAGGCTTGACATTGGTCAATTTAACCACAATTGAGATCTTCCCAAGAATTAGATATCCAAATGCACCAAAGTGCCCTGCGATTTTCATTTAAAAACCCATTTAAGTAGGTGGTACAGACTACAGTTAGCGTAGAATAAAAAGTAGGTGGTATAGTTACCACAGTTTTACTATTGAAGTCCGATCTTATTAGAACTATGAGATATTTATTTCTTTATGCAGCTTATAACAGATTAATTTAGTCTCTTGGACTGTGTGAAGGGTATATGTAGAACATGTCTCCAGCTAGATTGCTTTAGGATGTCTCAACAAATAATACAGTACGTCTATTTCAATATAATATATTTTTAATATTTTTAGTCCTTAATTTTAAATATTTTAACTCTAAGAAACTTTTTTATATTATGCAGTAAATTTTTTTTTTGATCATTTTCTCTTTAGAGTTGGCCTTCTTCGTATTCATTCCTAATTCTGCCATTGCGTATACATTCGCTCAATGGAGTTTTGCTTTCTTTTTCTTTGCATATACATATGCCACTATATAAAACCTCTTAGTTTTACAATCCTCTTAATTTGTCTATCTTAACTGAAGACAGAACAATTCTTGACGACTGCTTCTGACATGTAATAGATTCAAAGTTTTACGCGTCTGCGGCATCAATTTTTCCGTTACTTCTTGTTTTCACACCGCGTCCTGAAAACTTGAAATTTTCTTTTCCTTTTAGATATTATTATTAAATTAATTTCCACCTAGAACAAAGAAATATCTCCCGGCCCGGCCCTCGCGATCGCAACTGGTTTCTGTCCCAGCTAAGTTAGGTTGGGGGACCTCGTGCAGTACGAACCCAATCAACTTCGTTGTTATTGAATTCAACTTATCTAATTTAAAGGCAGGGTTTTCTTTTTCTTTTCTGTTAATTAACTAACTCCTCACATGGGAATAAAAACTGTCACTTCTCATTCAACAACCCATGCTTAAAAGTTGGAAGTGCCATGTGGACAACAACAACCATCGGCAGAAGTAATTAATTAGTATTCAACACATGATTACTAAGTAGCACCTCAATATAATGTATATCGTGTATGGACCTCTATCAGAAAATATTTTTTTTAATTATTATCAACGATTATTTAATTATGGAGCCGTTAAATGGGCGCAAATTGACGGAATTCTTCTTTCTTCTTTTATACAAGAGAATCATTATTCAGAAACCGTCAGAAAATATACAATATTATAAAATTAAATATGTCATAAATTAGACATGCCCGCACACAGGTTGAAGGGTCATGAATATCCACAACTTTTGTTTGTGGAGTGAAGAATCTCATGGGGAACAAAAAAAGTGAAGAATATATTCTTCATTCTATAAAAATTCAATTTCATATACTTAGGAAAAAAAAATCAATTTCATATAAATGAAGCAGTCAACTACTAGATTTTCTCAAATCTAGCTAATCAAGGCTAATTATAAGATTCAATGTATCTCATACACTGAATATTATGGTAATTATTTAATATTCCCTAAAATATTCTGTCCTATATATATATATATATATACTAGCCAGAATTTGAATACAATAAATAAAATTAATTGGGTTTTAATTTTGACAATGGGACCTGAAAATGACGGGAAGTTTATAATATCATGAATCGAAAGATTTGTGACATCCATAGACACATCTGCTGATCTGCATGTCCACACAAACACTGTGCAGCCCACATGATCTTCAAGTGGTGCAAGTAGGCTGCTAGGAGCACCCCACTTCATGATAACATTCCAACACTAGAGTTGGAAGAGCTGGCCCATGCACTGCTTCTCATTGACTCAGGCAATTACTAATTCCAGAACTAGTACTGCTCTGAATTACTTGCAACTGGCCACGAGGATTTTTATTCGTTTAGCTACTTCTATACATTAGAATTGAGAAAGCCCCAGAATCAGTTCGGGTGGATTACACTCATTTGGAATCAGTTCGCGTTTGCTTGTTGTGAGTTGGGGAGACATTACTCTCTTTTTCCCCCGCAATCAGTTCGGGTGGATTATAGTGTGACCTAAGCATGCAGCTAACTTACATGTCGGTTCACATATTGCACGTTTCTAATTTACCTGAGGAAAGTGAGAGAATTAGCACGGTCTTGGGAGAAGAATCATTAAGCCTAACCGGTCAGAACATATATGATTGTTGCATTAATAATTATTATTATATATAATTAGTAGCTAGCCCAATCATCATCTATCTATCTATAATATGCATACCACGTATATGTAATTATGGACCTATATATATTTGTGAACTCATGGATATACATGGTAGGTTATGAATAAGGCAGGTTACAAAATCTCTCTCTCTTTCTCTCTCTGTGAAGGGTATTGGCCTATTGGGCCTGCAGCTTGTGGTTAAGTTTGTCTTGTTCTTGTTTTCGTTAGAGCTAGCGCACTCTCCAAATGGCACTCCAAAATTTATTTTTATTCTTCGTGTTTTTGTTTGAATCAAGATGACATTAATTCTGCCATTAATTCTGTCGCAGAACTCTTATATATCTTGTGGGATATTCTCCCTGAAAATTAATGGATACATGGAAGTCGGCAGCCCACTATCCGTAAATTAATGTGTCCTGTTAAACACGAGAGGAATTAGTCTGGACAGTCATGAGCCATGTACGGTTTTCGTTATCAATATTAACGCGTGGTATAGATAGATTGAGGACAAGCAAATCAAGTTGTTCACGGCGCCGAAATGGGGACCATTAATCCTTCTCAAGGTTCGTCATTAGCCATGAGTTTAAAGTGCTGGCTAAATTGATCTGAGATGCTCTAATCTCTACGTACGTGTACTTTCTGGAATGTTGCCCTGTCAACCTCAGCGAAGACACACATTATTAACCTTCAGTCCTTCCAATACGTGCGTACAAATGACCGCAGTGTTGCACAACCAGACATGTCCACGAACAGCTTCAGTACTGCTGTCTCGCAGTCACTCCCACGCACTTTTCGAAATCCCCCATATATTTCACGTTTCTCCTTCACGTCCATTTCATCTCCCACTAATTCACCATGCCCCTCCTTTTAACTTCCACTCCCAAACTTCGCCATACCGGCCTGCCTCCACCCTCTCTCTCTCTCTCTCTCTCTCTCTCTCGTCTTTGAGCTGATACTTAATTAGCATTTGTTTGTTTGACCGAACCCTTTATTTTCTTTTATAAGGATCGACCTTGGAAGCCAAACCTTCTTGTTAAACGTCATGAATAGCCCAATAGATTGGCCCGAGCCAATAGTTCGCGTCCAATCCTTGTCCGAAAGTGAAGCACCCGTGATTCCTGACCGATACATCAAGCCGCCACTAGAAAGGCCAAGTACCATTAGCACTGATGCTACCGATGTTAATATACCAGTCATCGATCTTCAAGGCTTCTTTGGGGGCGACGATAATATTCGTAGCACAATACTTTGTCAAATATCTGAGGCTTGTCGAGAGTGGGGCTTCTTCCAAATTCTCAACCATGGTGTTAGTCCCCAACTAATGGACAAGGCTCGGGAGGTCTGGCGCGAGTTCTTTCACTTACCGATGGAGATTAAACAATCTTATGCTAACTCACCAAAAACTTATGAAGGATATGGTAGCAGGCTAGGGGTTGAAAAGGGTGCCGTTCTTGATTGGAGTGACTATTTCTTCCTTCATTACCTTCCTCTGTCGTTGAAGGACTTCAACAAATGGCCTGGGCTACCGGATTATTGCAGGTAATTCAGTCGCCCAAGAAAGAGTTTCCTCTTCCTCTTCGTCTTCTTCTTTTCTTTTGCTTCTGCAGAGCAACGATGAACAAGCCCATGATTGATTATTCTATGGTTTTTGTCATGCTATAGCATATCTATGCTACTATACGCTGTCGCTTTCGTTAAATTATATGGGTCATCTACGCTGTGCTATATCTTAACATGCCCGCTAGTTAGTTTAGCTTAGCATATATGTTTTTATAATCATGATACTCCGGATACTTCTATTTGTAATCATAATTGATTTCGAAAAATGGACTTTTCCAACTTTAGGGAAGTGATCGATGAGTATGGAAAAGAGGTAGTGAATCTGTGCGGCAGATTAATGAAGCTTTTGTCTATGAACCTTGGCTTGGAAGAGAATGTTCTTCAAAACGCATTTGGCGGCGAAAATGTTGGGGCCTGTCTGAGGGTAAACTTCTACCCAAAGTGTCCGCAGCCTGACCTGACCCTTGGTTTGTCTTCCCACTCGGACCCAGGTGGCATGACACTGCTTCTACCCGATGACCAAGTCCCGGGTCTTCAAGTACGCAAAGATCACAACTGGATTACTGTCAAGCCGGCTCGCCACGCTTTTATCGTCAATATTGGCGATCAAATCCAGGTGACTCTTCTCTTCTCTTTTCTTTTTTCTGTTTTTGCTTCATAGTTCATTTCTAAGGTTATCTATGTGATGTGAAATGTTTGGCCAGAATAATTCACGTACCAAAGGCAAATAGAACCATATTTTTTTTTTTTTTTTTTTTCTGTTTTTGGTGGGGAGGAGTTTCAACCCTTCACATAACTGAACCCCCAATAACCAAAAATAGATGGATGCGAGGAGGATCACTCTTAGATCCTTGTTTGTATCTTCAAGCTGGTTTTAGTCGGCTTGCTTTCTCTGATCTTTCTTTACTCATTTATTTGGCTTTTGGCCCACATTTTCTACAATGTCTAGCGATATTTTAACCTTCGACCCTGGAGAAAGAGCTTTCGATGTTACCATTTTATTTTTTTAATAATTATTATGAAAATGATGTAATCTTCATACTCAAATTAACTGGATAAGTACGTCTCTTCTCAGTTTTGGGATAAGGTAAGCGTATTGGCAAAAAGTGATCCATATATACCCACCTCCCCTATACTTTTCTGGCATCGTTTATAATTATTTATCTGTTGTGTCCAGCCCTCTCTCTCTCACTCCAAGTTGCCGTGTTAAACAGTAATAGGTCTGATTTTTCAGCTATTTAATTTCCTGTTGACTTTTAATAACATTTGTTAATTTAATTTAAACAATGTCATGTTTTTAACATGTTTATTCTTGAAACTGAAGGTGACATCTCGACCCCATGGGATCGATATGTTTCCCTACCAAATAGTATTTAATTTTTCCCCCTTTCTTGGTGGTATTCCGGCCTTGATCTCCACTAGTGGTTTTATCCATACCCTGGACCAATAGTTGCTTCCATCCAAAATGATTACTGATGTCTAACAAGAAAATATATATATAGCATTGGCAAGTCTTTGTTAATATCGCTAATTAGAAGAAAAAAAATATAAATATATTTTCAATGAAATTAATTTATTTCCTTTTGCCTTATTGACGATTTGCTGATCAATTGATAAGGTTCTGAGCAACGCAATCTACAAGAGCGTGGAGCATAGAGTGATTGTGAATTCAGGCAAAGAGCGCGTTTCCCTCGCCTTCTTCTACAATCCAAAGAGCGACATACCCATAGAGCCCGTAAAGGAGCTTGTGACTCCCGACAGACCGGCTCTCTACTCGCCCATGACGTTCAACGAATACAGGCTCTTCATTAGATTGAGGGGTCCTCGAGGCAAATCCCAAGTGGAGTCACTCAAATCTCAATAACACGGTTTCTTTTACTGTAAATCACACGTACAAAAAGTAACCCTTCTTTTTGGTTATTTGATTCAAGTGTACATCTTGTAATCTCATGAAAGAGACTCCTGATCACATACACAAGAAAAAAAATAAAAATACAAAGGATTAGGATCATGAGCAGAATACAGAGAAAAAAAAAAAAAGATTTGATCATTTGGTCTCCTCCGCCTGATTGATCTATCAGGAATATTAATTTGGAGGCTCCACAATGAAAGGTCCTGAATTAATTCTCACGTGTGAGAGTAGTACTTTTCCCTACATTAACCTGTCGATTTTTGCAACATGTGTGGCTGCCTAATATAAAAATTCCTTATAATATGGACCATAGAACATGGAGCCAATTAGTGATGTAGTACTACAATTTTGTTTTTCATTACCATTTGCTGTAATTCTATTTTATAAGGCATCAATGTACGTATACATTCCACTACTGGCAGATAATTAAAATAAAAAAATAAAGATGTGGGTAACAAGAGGATGATGATGAAATAATATATATATTATATATATGAGACCCGTACGTATAATCATGTTTAGATGCATGATTAGTGAGTCACCACGCCATGACTCATGACTCATTACTATTAATTTATATGGACATATTTTATTAGGTAAAGTAAAAAAGAAAGATTGACCAAAGAGAGATAATATTAATGTTATAGAGATGGCCGTTCCTCGTCATTTAATTTGGAGCACATTAGTCCGGCAAAGGGACTCTATCAAATCATGTGTATTTATGGCTCAAATATTGTGGTTTCCGAATACCCCTTTTTAATGGCATTCGATGATAGTGTAAAATACAAGCAAGTCTATCTTTTCGTCTATATATTTTACTCCATTATTATTAAATATATCAATCGTCTTCCATTGCTTCAAAGTCAAAAGAGTACAAAAACAGGATCTTCCCTAAATTAGTATTTTATTTCCAAAAACAAGCACGTGTTTGTTACTGTATAGCCGTCTTTGTTTTATATATAATGGAAAGGTCTTCATCTGATTTTTTTTTTTAAAAAAAAAAAATAGTAGAAAGATACAAAATTATGTGTTGTGGTTAACATCATGGGCAGTTTAGTTGGTTTGAATTTCGGGACCTTTGAATGGTTGTTTTATATCGGTCTCATAGTACTCGACTCAGCATGAGGGACAACGGACAACCTTCGGTGGTCGTGAACAGTTGGTCATGTGTGGAAGCTTTTATCTTGTTAGGAAAATCCAAAGAGGAAAAGGATCGGCACCGGGGCACACCTTTCGTTTGTCGTCTATTTTGATTTATATATCCCCCACTTGCGCTCCAAAGGACTGTTGTCACCACTTTTGCCCAGAAAAACCTTTGCCTTACGACTGCTGACAGTGCCAATAATTATTTTATTTTGGAAAAAATATGTTTGTGAGATAATATTCACATAAATTTGATTTCATTTAAAAGGGCGTAAAAAATTATATATAGATATATTTTCTCCGAAAACCAGGCTTCACGAATATTATATTACTCCACCCCCCACCAAAAAAAAAAGATAGTTATTTTGAAAGCTTTGTTTATAATTTAACTAATACAAAAGTCATAACAATCGCATACAAACATAAACAAATGCTTTATTCAATGAAAGAAATGAAATAAAATTTCGAATGATACCATCAAATAGATTTTTTATAGCATCTTTTTACTTTTATAATTAGAAAAGTCAATTGGAAATTTTGTGCAAAGAGCTCAAACGACATTTTTTTTAATAAATGAACTCACTTAACATAAAATTAAATCCAAAAAATTCAACGTAGATCCATCCACACACTACAAGAAAATCTGGTTCTAACAGCGCCAACTTTCGTTGGCAAAAATATGCAAAATCATTGGTAAAGCCATTTCCCAACTACTCCATGTCGTTTAAGATGTCGTTGCGATTGCCTCGTGAAGAATAGGCTTTCACAACGACAAAAGTATCTCTTTGCAATAAATCTCTCCCGTCAACTAACATTTGCCACCAAAGGGTGAAGAATCGGCTGCTAAAGGCTGGTCATTGCAAGAAGACAGAGCGAGTCGCCATTAAGTATTGGTTACCATTGTTTAACTTTTAGTAACCAATCATCTAATTGTTAATACCCTATTTCGACCAAAAAAATATTAGTTACTATTGTTTAACTTTTAGAAACCAATCATCTGGTTGCTAATATCTTATTTCGACTAAAAAAATCTTAAATTTGTTGTTAAAAGTTTCAGTAACAGCAATTCTAGAATTTGATTGCTAGAAGTCAACTATTGACTATCACATTTTGCTTGTGGCTAAAAATTTAGTTGCTATAACCCCTGGGGACACATTTTCGTCAAAGTTGGTTGGAATATCTACCTAGTAAAAAATTGAGCTTGTAATTTGTACCCTTATTCATGCATGTACAAATTCGTCTTTAGAACTGTCGCAGGCCCGCCATGTGTCAGACGAGAACTTGAGGAGAGCGTTCATCATCCCTACATTTTTAGGGTCCACGACCGCCCCTAAAGTCTCCGGATGGGCTGTATATGCAGTCTGGCTGCAATGAATGCAAAAGTATTTGGAGGACAGGAACCTTCGCAGAAGGATATGAGAGAAAAATAAAAATGGAAGGATAGGAACGTAGACCCAGCATTGAAAAGGAGGGTGACTTTTCGTCGTAAATAAAATCTTCCGCAGCAGGTGGCCTTTCGTCAAGATATTTTAACGTTTGTCGAGGGCCACATGACACAAGTTGGTATTTCTGAGGGTTAAACTATTAGGTCGGCGCCTTGGCTCAATTTTGTCGTTACAAGAGTGGTTGGTTTTGTAATAAATTGTAAGATTTTTAAAATTTGGATAGGATTGTAAATATTTATATAAATTAAAATTTTATAAATTTTTGTATAGAAGTTAATGAAAAATTTTAAAAATATTTAATTTTTTTTAAAATTTGTAAAAAAGTATGGAGAGAGATGATTCGATGTAATTATTTAATAAAAAAATATTGAAGTTAGGTGAAAAAATATAGAAAAATAAAATTTGTTATAATTTTTTTTTAAAGTGATTAGAATTTATGTTAAAACTTATTAGAGATTGTGTAAAATATATTGATGTTTGTGTATAAATTTTTGAAATTTTGAATGTTTATTTTATAAATTTTATTAAATATATTTATATTCTAAAATACTTTTACAAATGAGGATGCTCAAATATAGTAAAATATGTTATATAATCCTCTTTGTCATCTCAGTTTATCCCGGCCTCCAGACGATAAAAATCTTTTGGGTTAAACTAGTACATTGGTCTTTCATTTTTTATGTTTAAAACGTATTCAGTTTAGTTAAAAGTTTTATAATTGCGAACAGCATCAACTTTGTTCTGATTCCAGCACTGATAAGCTAAAAAATATTTTTTTAAACTACATTGTGATTATAAAATCCTGCCTAATTAATCGAGATTCTCGGGGCAAAAAGTATGAGTAATATTTTAAATCCAAAAAAGAAAAAGAAAACGCTCATCTTCCAAGTCCAACGCCGATAAACATGCCTCAAAACCAGCTCATCAGGTCAGGATATTTATTATTCTTCTGTCAAAAACTATTGAGACGACGATGCGTCGTTACTGATATTTTTAGCACTCATTAGAGTGCGGAAAAGGCAAAAAAATACAAATAAAAAAATAAAAAAAAATACAAAACACTAATCGGAAAACCAATTAGATGCAGATGGCACACGTCCTGAGCACCACTCCCTTATATCCATCCCTTCGGAATAATGGATGCGTGGTTGAGTAGCAACAATTCAATGTGGAGCATGAAGAGGAATTAGGGAAAATATTGGTAAATTCCTCCTGAAAAAAGGTAATAATATCAACAAAAACCTTCGGAAAAGTCCTTCACGTGGAGTGGAATATTTGATTTGCACTAAAAAGTAATTTACAATGTCTTCTTCTAGAAGCATAGAAAAGATAAAAAGACAAGAAAATAAGACTGATATATCATGTGGCATTGAATGTACACGTTGCTTTTAGTCTATGGCTACAATTACCTGTTGAAAAGTGTCGAGTCACCCCGGGAGAGAAAATGGGCAAATTTATTTTCCGATGAACCAATCAACAAAGACAAAAGCAACGCAAGAGATATGGATCCGTTCCAAATGCAGATCATATATTTCGTATTTATTGAAGTCAGATGCCGGAAATAGGAGGAAATTTAATAATATCAAGCCTGCACGAAAAGAAGTACTTTTCAAAAATATATTCGCAGATTGGATCTAATTCTTGATAAAGTAAGTTGTATTTTTTTTCTTTGTTGCCGGATAGAATTCAAAATGTAGAACGGTTGGATTAATAAAATTCATAAAATCTAAAGTGGTAATAATATATATTTGAAATCGAATCTCTCATACGTGATTGAGAAATAATATAGCCTCCATTCTCCAAGCATATTCTGAACAGAATTTTGAGCATATGCATTAGGCAAAGAACAATCTGGAAGACCACCGCGTTGACCAAACAAATAAATAGAAAAAGAAATACTCCCCACTAACCAAAAATACATAAATAAATACCATATTTGAGACACGCAATTTTCAACAAAATAAATATATAAGAAAATAGGTGTGGCCCTGAAGGGGACCTTCCATTGTTAATCATTAGTACAAGAACTGATTGGGATTTTTCCATTCTCTACTTAAAAAAATGAACTGTGATTGATGATTATTATTATTTTTTCTCTTTGACAATTTGGGGGAATGAAACAAGAACATTCTATATAAAAAAAAAAAACTGTGATTGATGATCATTTGATTTTTTTTTCTTTGAAAATTTAGGGGAGGGGAATCCATCATTGATGATTATTTGATTAAGAAAGAAGAAGACAATAAAGTTTCGGCACCGGGGGATTGGGAGTGGACCGAGTGGTGGAGTTGAGGAGAGGAAATAGGAGCAATGCCCATCGCGTTGTTAGAATAATTGCCTGGGAAGCGGGGGCCAGGCGGAGGCCCACGCCCTTTGTGAGAGGCTAGACAAATGTGTGCCCGTCAACCTCAGCAAAAAGCGAAGGGTCGATTAACATGTGCGCTAAAAAACCAGCATGTTTGCCTGTGCTACTGACGATGTCGGCAAGATCACCAGGGTTGTTGACAGATTTCACCTGATATTTCTTGGCAAGGGACGACTTTCGCCTCCCTCGTACGGCCGTTATACAGATTCAGAAAACGTAAAAGATTGGTTGAAAAAAAAGAAGTACAAAAAACTCACAAATGCAGATAAACCTCGATATCATTTCTTACATTAGCCTTGCACATGTACTGGAGATTGAAGAGAGAAAAGAAATATCGTTCAATCAAATTTCACAAGAGAAGTCTAACCCTTCGACCAATCTCATATTAGGAAAACTAGCAGCCATATATAGATGTGCAGAAGAGCAGACAAAAGTCACTAATATTATGCCCTAAAAAACATGAACAAACTAGCATAACATCGGATTAGCGATTAAGGGACTGCTACACTTTAGGAACATGCATTGTGTGAGAAAAAAACATCATACGGAAGTATTCTATATTACACACGGAAACACATGAAGGAATGTGTATGGCAAAAGTGAAGGATACACATTTATAATGCCCAAGGCCTAATACATATACTATCCCTTCGATTCAACAAGTCCAGTGACCAAAACAATGAGGTTAACCTCTCCAAAGGCTTCACATTGGATACTACTGCCTGCCCTTCTTGTTGCTGCACGAAGGACATTTGTACTGCTTGATACTTTCTGCCTTGGCTGGAGTTATCTTGACGCACTTCCCATGGAACCACCTCTCACAGATGTCACAACCAATCCAAAACTCATCAGCATTGTAATTTCCCGCACAGCTCCCACAAAGGGTTTCACTGTGCTCATCTTCATCGTCTCCATAGCCTTCGTCAAGTAACTTAGGATTGCTTCTCATCTGCCCCTCAACTGATCTCTGCAAAGCAAATATGGGTTGTAAACATTAAAAACAATTAGGGACGTATTAAAAGGGAACGAAGAGAGAGATTATTCAACAGTTCGTATTCCTTTCATCCCCTTGAGAAATTCCCCTCCCCACCCCAAAGGGGAAAATGAACGGTTTTCACCTTGGTGCTATTCCTGGATTTGCTTCCACTATCCACACTAGGCTTGTCTTTTGAAGGCTTCCTTCCAGTTACGACTTCAAAGATAGTGGGCAGATCATTCATCAGGCTAAATAGACGCTTCCTGTTGAGTTCAAGGCCTAAAGCATCTTAAGTACGGTCTCCATGACATAAGATTGATCGAAAAACAAGAAACATTATACAAAACAAATAGGGCAAAAAACAGAAGGTATTATGCATTGGAACCAATAACTTTTAGCAGTGGTGCAAGGGTTCCCTCCCATCTCAACAAGAGGTAAGAGGAAACTTATAGAAAGGGGTGTAAGTAAATAAACCAATGTAATGGTAGATTGGACAGACCAGGCAATCATACCAAACGTGTGTTAGCATGCTTTTGCACACATTGATGTTCATACATAAGCAACAGCGCATCGTCTTGACCATCCACATAATAAGATCTTTTGGCTATCCCTAATCAGTACAATGATCTACAATAGGAAGCAAATAATAACAATCTGGGTAGAACAAAATGATGAATGAATCTTCACCATAGTGTGGATTGTGGAAGCATTTCAAGGTACCAGAGAAACAGCCCTCTAAAACTTCGAAAATTATCCCATGACCCAGTCCAACATGACTTTTCAAGAATACAGAATATGGACATGAAAGTCATGCTGTCAATTGTAATATTTGAAAGACCCAAAAAATATTAGCCTTGTCATGCGAACTTCTTCTGTAACAGTCCATGTCATAAATAGGCTTCTGGAAGAATGAGCCTTACACTAATTGCTTCTTGAAATCTAATAATAAAGCATAATCTTTAAATAAACATAGCAAAGTGCATATCCATGCAAATGTTACCACTTTATGAGGATAAGATCTTTTTTCTTCAACAAAAATTTAGTATTAATCTTCAAAATCAAAAGCCATTAGACGCAATATATGTGTTTGCACTTTAATAAGTTGGATATATGTTTTCTCGGTTGAGTTCAATTATAGTCAAAGAGCAACACAAGAAAGTTGCTCCAACCTTATGTCATCCAAAGATTGTCTCAAAGAGGTCAACTCAAAGCCCAAGCAAAACCAAGGCTTGTTCAACCCCCATAAAGCTAGTTAAAGAAACCAATGAAATTATTTGTTCACATTCTCCAAGCTTTTAAACAAAAAAAGGGAAGGCCTAGCATAGCAGTCTAAGAATAAAATTAGTAACTTTTAACCTCATGCACCCCCTCACCCTTCTCTTTTCCCCAGTCTCAAAAAATACAGGAGAAAAAAGAAACAGGCAACTGTTAGCAATTATTGGGTTAATTTGTCGACCTCTTCTAAAGGCTTTTAGATGCCCGACTAACTTTCTGTGTTACTGTGAGGGATTTAACACAAAAAGTGCAGCTACACAAATGTGAAAGCAACTATGTTTTTTCCTCCAACAACTACCTTTATTACTGCCTCTCTTCACCTGAAATGTTCTTCTATTTATCAAGACATGAATGAACAATGGAAGAAGAATACTATTAGCTTTCAGCAGGTAATAGCACATTTAATGAGCAGGAACGAAGAAAAAAAGCCTCCAAAACAAGACCCCAGCGTAAAGAGCTGCCAGTTGATCACCTTAGTAAGGGCTGATTACAGTCTCAGTCCAAATACCACAATTTCAGAGTAGATTCCCTTCATTATATTCTTTCTACTTTAGGAATCTGCAGATGCCGGTTGCTCAAACATGTATTAGCAGTTGAATCGGTTAACAACTTGGTTAATCCTTGATGACTTGTGTAGCAGATTACACATTTCTAGATAACAGGGTTGGTTATATAACTCAACAAACAGATAGTTCTTTTGCAGGAAGTTTTTTTTTTTTTACTCTTATGAGAGCACGGGGACTCAGAACGGCTATGACTAACATACTTCACATCCCTTACTGATGTGCCAAATCACTCCAAAGGTATATGTATCTTGGTTCATTTGTCCGCTGTTACTAACACATCTAATAAGCACCAACTCATCATCTCATCCTTCGCAAGAAAAGAAATGATAATAGGAAAAGAAGGTGCCTGGATAGTATGGAGATGAAATTATTGGCATACATAAATCAGTGCCAGGTAGGAGGCACACTTGCTCACAAGATATCAGGAAATCCGAACCACTTTTTCACTCTAGAAGATGCATGCCTAGATATGGATAAAAACTACCCGGGGTTTAACATCATTAAAGATATAAACTTCAACATCATTAAACCCCACTGAAAACAAGGCCTAAACGCACCATCATGCTAATGTATAGTTCGTTGACACTACAAGCATTGATCCCCAAAATGCAACTCACTGGATATACCGACAGGCATATGTGGCAAGAAAGAAATATGCACCTCTCATTGCGGTTAAGCCGAGCACCAAAGTAGAAAGCCACAGAGAGCAACCAACAATCGCTATGCACGGCAACCAATGAAAGCCAGTCTGTACGCTTCATCCCATCTCTTGCGAAATTGATGCCCAGAGCTGGCTCGGGAAGCTCGGGCGGGACTTCCTCTGCCGGCAGAGTCACCTCCCATAATTCATTGGGATGTCCGTACAAACATAAATTCTCCTTCTCTGAGTCTCATAACCAATTGCAATTTATATCAAAAATAAAAAACAAAAAGAAATAATTTTGTAAAGAAAACGTTAAACTCAAAGCAAATGAAGGCTGAAGCGAATAAAGCAACAAAACTAGAAGCTAAACGAAACAAGCCCCGGAACTACCACTAATGCCCTATTTGGTTTAAGAGAAAAAGGAGAAAAGAAAAAACAATTTCTGCTACACTTTAACCCGTTTCAACTACTTGCGTTCACTTGAAAGTAACATTTTCCTTTCTGGTAAACCAAAAGTCACAAAACTAACATTTTTCTTTCTCATTATTAGTTCTCCACATTTTCTCCGCATCCAAACAGAAGGTAAAGAAGAGTATAAAAAATCAGAAGCGAAATGAACTAACCTGGATCGCAAAGGGAATAGAATTCATCCACATCTGCAAGAAGACAAGAATAGGAAACGAATATCAGTCAATCAAAATTTACATTAATAAATTAACAACCACAAAAACGGACAGATGAGCGATTTGACCGGAGAATATCAGTTGAATCCAAATTTATATTAATAAATTAACAATTACAAGAACGGACAGATGAGCGATTTGACCGGAGAGAGAGAGAGAGGGAGTGTTAGGAACCGTGGGTGAGGGCGCGAATGAGGGCAGAGCGGCGAGCGCTGTAGTCCTTGAAGATCTCTTCGACGGTGCGAGGACTGGAAGAGATGGAAGCCATTTTCCATATACAAGTAATATACTGAGGGATCGATGGGGATCTTGGGTCAGTTATTATCAAGCATTTTTACCTTACACCCACCGGCACCGATTTCTTCGAGGCTCAGGCTCTCAGAGTGTACGGACGCGTGTGAGTGGCATTTTGTGATTTGTCAGCTCTGAGTTCCTGGCCAAGGTAAAGGTCCTGCTTGGCTATTTGGGTGAAATTTCGGTCTTTATGCGACATGTCGTTGGAATGGTCCAAACTTTGCACTATAAGCGCCCAACAACATAACCAAAAGTTTCCGGAGTAACACCATAGGGCCCAAAACTAAACAACTATAATGCACTGAGTGGGCCGGGGGAAATGACGCCGACCCCCTCTCTAAGAAAAATAGAAGAAAAAAATTATATTTTTTACTTATAAATCATCGGGATAGTGATATGGGTCTGTTTGTAAATTAAAATTTTACACTTCTTAAAATTTTAATATAATAAAAAATTATAATATAATCTCTCTCTCCTCATCAAATCATTACTTTTTAATATAATAAATATTAAAAATCATCTCTCTTCATTTTTTTTTACCAAATCCAATACTCTAAAGTTTTAATCTCCCTAAAATTTTACAAACAAACAGATAATTTGTACCTCAAACTACAATTTTAAGACATTGCACCTTCAAACTACCAATGTTAGACACTTTGCACCCTAAACTACCCACTTTGACACATTACACCCTCCAACTACTAATATTAAACACTTTGCACCCTCCATTTGACAAGTATACCCTTGATAAATTAATGAATTGATAACAATATCTTCAACATATACAAAATAGGTTAAGGGCATTATCGGTATTTTAATCTAAATATTTGATAAAGGGTGCAAAGTATTAAAAATTACTAGTTAGAGGGTGCAATATGTCAAAATTGATAGTTTAAGATGTAAAGTACAAAACTAATCATAATTCACAAGTGAAAAGTGAATTTTTCCGCCGTGCAATTGCAAGGCACAGCTAACGTATAAGCCTGTAAGGCGTGAGCAGCTATATTAACAGAAGCCTCTTGATTTGTGTGAGATAACTCACAGGACGACAGCACAGATCAGAAGCCTGATAAATACTCGATTTGTATGAGCCAGGAGAACAGTACAAATTCCAAAACAATTAATCTAAGAGCGCCTAAATTGATCCGGACACCCTGTAAAAAAAAAAATCATAATTAATTAGAGTTATGTAAGTTGTTCCAAAACATTTTTATCTCATTGAGCGAAAAATATAGGACGAGAATTTCGACAGTATGAAATTTCCCAAAACTTCGCAGATATAAACCCAAATCAAATAACAAAATTTTCCGTAGAGAAAAGAAGAGTACTGTATTTAGTACATGGAATACAACCACACGAGCACTAACCTCAGATGACATTACACACACGGGGAAACAAAAAAGACCCAACAAAATTTTGGGAGTAACAGCCTAAAACAAGAACTACCCGAGCATTTAGAGAGAATAAAAAAAAAAAGAGGGACTACCAGAGCTAGAAGGTTACATTTATACATCTAATTACACTAACAAGCCTTTTCTAATATATCAACTAAGGATAATTCTTGGGGGAAGCCAAACTCCTGGTGCTAGCTCCTCAAAACCAAGGCCCTCACAAGTAGCAAGTTTCACAACAGAATGAGCAGTGAGACTGTATCTGTTGGGCACTTCTGCAAATGCCCTGCTGAGGACTCTCTCCACCCAATCCTCTAACGCTTTATTCTGGTCTGATCTATATGCAGCTGCGAGTAATTGATCCATGACTCTTGAGTCAATCTCTATCGAACAGTTGAAGCCAACAATCTTGTGGAAGCTCTTATTTATCTCCTTCAATACTTTCTCAGCAAGTGCATCAAAATCAAAAGGCTTGAAAACAACTGTTCCATCCACCTGATGAAAGAAATCTTGCAACCAAGCTTTAGATTTCTCGGAGATGGATTCCTTGTCAGCGTTTCCATCATCACTAGCGCACACTTCACTCTCTTCAGCTGGAAGGTTCAAATCTAGATACGCAGTTGATGTCTTGTGAGCCCGTTTAGCCATCTCTGAGATTTTAGGTTGCCCCAGAGGTTCATTCCCACCGATAAGCTTCCTTTTATTCAGAAAGATTGGGTTGTTTATGTCCTTCCTCCTTGTATCGGATACATTCGTTCTTTGGGCTTTGGTGTTGTCTCCAAAGGTATGTCCGATTTTTATCTGCATTGGCCAGCCTTGTGCTCCTAAAATTCTTTCCTCAGTGTAGGCTGAGGATTCTTTCCTGAAACTGCAAGCATTGCTGCCTTCTGCAAACGTTGAAGTAGTCACGAATATTGCATTACTGATGCTGATTTCTCTTCCATGCGAGTCTGAAAGTTTCCCAGTCTGAATAGCCTGAGACAAACTATTTTGATCACAAACATCAGCTTTATCTACATCTTCAAGGAAGACAAGGGAAAAGGGCTTCTTGCTTAGCTCCCCAGCAAGATGATCAAGAAGAGTCTTCCCCCTGAAATGTAAATCATAGCCATCCATTTCTTGGTGATCAGCATTTGAGTTAGGATAGATCATGCCATCTGGGAAACTGAGATCCAGAAAATGCTCCCGGCTACCGTACAATATCTCAGCGAGGGCAAGAGCAGTTTTCTTCTTAACAAACCTTTCAGGTCCGATGAAATGGAGCCATTTATCTGCTCTCAGACTTGCTCCATGGCGTTTTCTAGTTCTTGTTTGGCAGTGGGCTATTGTTTTGCTAATAACACAAATGGCTTCATCTTGCCAGCTGACCCTCTCAGTCAGTGCTCTAAATAGTGTCTTGAGATCTCTTGATTCAAACTGCCCACTGTTGTCGGGATTTGAGCGGGAGGAAGATTCAGTGAGATGATTAGGGATATTCCCATTGACCAAATCAATATTTGGAGAAAACCAACCTAAGTTTTCCCGAGGAAGCTTTATTAGATTTTGATGCATGCATGTCTTTGGCTTGTTATCAATGGGAGATGAGCATATTCCCAGTCCTAAATCTGTTGTTACAGAAGTCGTAGACGTGAGAGAGGCTCGGCTACCATCACCCACACTTGAATTGGACAAACTGCAAGGAGGAGAATTGAGGCCACTGCACTTGAGATCTTCAGCTTTTGAAGGTGGTTCCCATTGTTGGGATAGAAAACTCTCATTCTTGGCTTTGCTAACCAAAGGAAAAGAATTGCCTGATATTAATGTAGCAAGCCTTTGCTTATCCATAGACAAGCATGAATCCACATTCACACGGTTGGTTTCATTTGAACTTGCATCCGTATTGTTGCTGCCGCAATTATCAATGTTTTCCTTCTTGCCTTCAACAAACTGAAAGTCTAAAACAGTTGGAAACGTGTTTGCTTCAGGGAATGCTTGAGTGCGATGAAGACGCAAGCATATATTATCCCATTTCTTATGCAGTCCAGTGACTTTGGCACTCAATACAACTCCCTCATCTTTGGTCTGCACTGAAGAAATAACAAACTGGTTTTTACACAGGTTTAGAATACTCTCAAACTAATGTAAAAAGCTTTGGTTATTCGCCCATATGAAAGGACATCGCCTGGTTATGAAACCAATGAAGTGTATAGAGTGAACCATTAACATAACACACTAAGTATAGCAGCGAATAAGCTTAATGTTCCCATCAACTATCAAGTTTGGACGTACTGATCAACCCATTTTTCAGGAGATAAAAGTCACCCCATAACATACTTCCATAGGCTACTTGACACTCTTTTGGTGCAAATGAAGGCTGATTATAAATCTTACCACTGTTATAAGATAGTAGCTTATATCAGAGAACAGGTACCTCCATGAATTCTATTTCTAAGAGGCCTGGCACCACGAGGAGCAAAGTTAGCAATAGTTTTAGGAATGTCCCACATTTTTAGATGTCTGTTATATTGCTTATATTACCAGTTTGAACCCTTACTCCCAATTCCCATCCCCAAAGACGAAAGAGTATGAAAAATACAAAATAAAAAAGCTTCATTCCCATCCCAGTGGACAATGGTTGACAAACAGATGCATAGATTCAAGTATCTGCAAGGTGAAACTAGTCGGGATTGCAGAAAACTATTTAAACGTAATACATACCTTCATATCAAGTAATTGCAAGCTAGACTTGTATTGATCAGCAACTGAAGCAATAAAGTCTCCATTTGAAACAGCCATTACTTCTTGTTCACACTTGTCATTGCATTGGCGACAGCGGGGAACACATTGATATGAGCTTCTCAATGGAACCTTCAAATCAGAAAGTGTCGAAAAGAACCCACCAAATGGAACAAATGACTCCATCAAGCTGCACAGGAGATCACAACAACATAACCGCTCTTTAACTCATCAATATTAGTCAAGTTTAAAGGAAGAGAGAGCCTTGAATCCAGAACCGAGCATAGTCTTAAGAAGTTACTCGACAGTTGCTACCCTGGCCAACTTTTCTTGATTATAAGCGAGTAAGCATATAGGATTGTAAACGGTGCTGAAATTAACAGATATTGTGTAATTCTTACTAGATGGCAACTTCATGCTGGGAACGGGTAAAGTTAGAGACATGGAAGGTCTGCAGCCAAGAGAATAGCTAGCAATAGGTTACAGACTACATTAGACGCTACGTTGCAAGGGATGTAAACCCCAATGTAGCCAACATAATTATATATTGCTGCCAAATTTAACAATAAAAATCGATGGGTAGCCAGAAACGTCGGAACAAAAAACCCTAAAAAATTCAAAATTTCGTCCTCCCACGTGATAAAGATAATACTCTCTGTGAAGTCGCAACACACAGTTCAACATTCACCAGTTCAACTAAATGGCGTATAACCTTACTCCCTAAAAAATTCAAAATTTCGTCCTCCCACGTGACAAAGATAATACTCTCTGTGAAGTCGCAACATACAGCTCAACATTCACCAGTTCAACTAAATGGCGTATAACCATACTCCTCCAAAGATTGTGAGTTGGAGAAAATAGAAGGAACAACAAGAGGAAAAGAAACTGTTAGAAACCAACAGCAGGAAAAGAAAAAACTTTTTAATTTAAAAAATAATCAAAGAAGTCAAGTACTCGGTAATCTGATTAAAAACTTCCCTATGTCCTTCAGCCGTGTGTAACATAAAATACAATTCCAAATTTAATATTGTACGAGGACCAAGATAGTGTAATATTAAATTTCAGAAGCAAACAAAGATCTTACGTACACATTCATGTAACGACTTCAAAAAATTGAGAGCTCAATATAATAATACAAGCCAACACAAGCAGTAGTACACTGGAAATAATAAAACCAGATCAGTTTACCTGGACTTGGGGTATGATTCAGCCATGGAAGACGGCCTGAGAGAAGTGATGGGCAGAAGCTGCAAGTCCCAGTCCTTCTCGATTGACGGAAATTTGTTCAAAAACTTCAAATACGACTCATAGCTCGCAGCGGCACCTATCAGCCACACTTTCCCACCACGAAGCTCCAATAACCTCGTCAGTTGGTTAACGACCTGGCGCATCGCTTCACATGAGGCCTCGTCGTTCACAAATGCCTTCAGGTCTCCAAAATTCACCACCAACCCAGGGCCCAAACTCTTCTCCACCTTCGAACCCAGCTCCTCAAACCTCAAACCCTCAGCTTTATCAGAATTCTCGGTTAAAAACTCTGAGACATCATTTTCAATGCAGATTATGTTCAACCCAGAAAGTTCCACAGGCAAGACGCTATCTTTTCTCTTTTCTATTGCCTCAGTGAAACTTTGGAGTGCGCTGTAAGCACATACACCTACGAGCAGAGGATTCCTTCCCTTGTTCCTATTCATAACGTCCCCAATACGTCTACAGTTCTCGTCCCCGCCGCAAAACCCAGGGAAACTCGAGAACGGGAAAGGGTAGCCCCGACGACCCGGGTCGGAATACTCGCTCAAATTGCAGAGAAACAAAGGCGGGCCTCTGGAGCGCGAATATCTGAGAAGGTTAGGGAGTGGGCGGACGATAGCGAGCTTTATTTCGGAGCTCCGAAAGCCTGCTTCGGCAAAAACCCGGCTCACTACCGGGTCATCGAGAATCGATAGAAGCAAATGCTGGAGCTCCACTTTCACTGGGGAAATAGAAGATTGCTGCGGCATCTGATGATAGAGATGAAAATTCTCGGGTTGTCTTCTTTGGTTTGCTTGGGAGCGCTTTATCGCGGCCATGAGAGAGTTCGACACTGGCGGGTCATCGGCGAGTTGGGTCGACGGAACTCGGTCGAGTGAGACACCCAAACACAACTCCAGGGCTTTGAATTGGAGGCGGGGCGAATAGGCGGAGCTCCGCGCATGCACGCAGGCCTGTCGCAGGGTGGAAGAGGGAAGGGAAAGGAGGGCAGAGACGGCGTGGAGCGACGTCGTTTGGGCGTGTCCACGTCGGCGTGCGACAGCCACAGCCTCGTCCAGCGCGTGGGCTGCCTCCGTCGTTAAGCATTGCCTGGCTACACTGACCGGAGTAGGCATCTCCGGTGAAAATAGAAACACTTTGCTTTTGTTAATATGTTCGTTATTTTATTGACTGAAATCAAAATAATTTTTTAAAAAGTCCTTTCTTTTAATTCTCGTGCATACATTTATGTTACTTGCAGGGGGCTCTTAATTTATTTATTGGCGGTGCGAAGGAGGAGGAGGAGTTGCGGTGGTGCGGGGTGGGGCCTGCAAAGGACGGGATGGGACCTACCCGGAAGAAACAGACGGTGAGAATAGATTCTGTACATCACAGCTCCCTTCCCCCTCTCGTTCCTTATTTATTTTTATTTTTTTTCCCGTGTCTTGGACTCCAGGAGTATCATCGTCATCATATGCTTTTCTCTGAGACGGAGACAGGGAGAGATGCTGCGTGCACTTATACTTTGTGAGTGGGGGCAACATTGACAGTCAACGTCACTATCTATGCCTTCGTGTAATTGATCTTTTTCTCCCGGAGCACTCTCTGAGAATCAGCTACCAGCATCAGTGAGTTGACTCGGCAATAATCAGGGCAACTCAATCCTGTACCGTTGCTTGCAAAACAAAGTTGGGAACTTTTTCTTTTCTTTTCCCTCCTGTGCAGGTTGATAGCTTCCATATGCGAAATTGATGGTTTGGTGTCCGCACAATGACGCGGCTAAGACTTTCAAATGCTTACAATTCAATGAGGGTACTTTCTCAGTAATATCTTTATAATGACATTTACCCCCACGTATTTTAATTTGGCAGAACATGGTTTTAGACTTTTCCTAATTATCTATACTTTTCGGTTTCTAATCAGTAGTGTCTTCTATGCTTTTGTGACCGGTCTCTCACCTTTGATCGTCTCTTGACCCGTACACCCTTGGCTACTTCCGCCAAAACCAGACTTTTACATCAGAATGCGTAGGGGTCCGAGTCATCCGAGTTGCCTTGTTTTGAGCTGGTCGAGTTTCATAGCTAGGATGAGAGAGAGAGAGAGAGAGAGAGGCACTATTCAATTTGTAAAGGTTGAGAGTGACAGGGAAAGAACCAACCCCACAACTTACACCAGAGTGTCACATACCATCATACTGAAGTGAAGGAAAGCATTTGTCGTTGAGGTCGAAGCGCGTTTTTGAGAATGTGGGGGCCTCACCCACCAACGGGTTTTCTTCGCTCTCACCCTAACTATTCCTCAACACATGCACTGAGAGAGGAGAGAGATTGAGAGGGGGTAAAAAGGTGTTTGATTTGATGTGTTCTTTTGTTCCTACCTTCTTTGATCACTTTTCCCCACCTTTTCAGCTGCCTTTTCTCCTAAATACCATTCACAGTCCCCCCCTCCCTTTCTCTCCCCCACAGATATGACCTATCCCAGCTAACCCTCCTCCAGCCCAGTTGACTCATCGAGTCAAAAACACGCTCTTTCTCCTTTTTAAAGTTAAACTACAATTTGTTTCTAAACCCGTTGGAAAATGGAAATACATTCTTCTGATCTTGAAGTCTTGTACTCTCGTCCCAACCGATATTTACCATATAAATGTTCTTTTTTGGGGGAAAGGTGTTAAAAGTATGAGTTATGTCTCACGACCGCCTGGTTGGTTGATTAAGTCGACAAAAGACTGAGCTTGGAGATACACTGTACAGGCAGAATCAAAAGGGAAGAACGTAGTGTACGTGTGAGTCTCTGTCCGCATAATATTGGCTGTGGCATGGAGAAGAGAGAGAAAATCAAGCTCAAACACAGAGACAGAAAAAGTTAAAAGCCTAAAACGAGAAGGGTTCTTTATGCCATCTAGCACTGTCATTTTCTCATTTTGTTGTTGCCAGTTGCCCTCTCGACGGCCAAAGAGACATACATTCTTTTGTAATTTCTGATAGAGAAAGGGGAAGGGAGGAATCTGGAGTGTAAGATCTATTGGGCTCGGAATCTTCGCTTTGATATCTTTTTCTGCTGGAAAAATTGTGCATTATATGTCTGAAATTGACGTGGCCTGTGGTATTCTGCTCACCACTCAACCCTTTTCGGCCAATGAACAGACCTAAAAGCCTAGTTTTCAGCTAAATAGCTTCCTGTTCAAGTCCATGGAGACTGTGAAGGTTCCACACTTCCTTTATTTATCAGGTGCAGACAAATTTTTGCTTCGTTGAGTGGCCCTCGTCGTGACTCGTGTGATCAAAAGGAAGAGGACCAGATATTTTGCTTGTCGTCTTAAGCAGGAATGGTGCCCGTGTAATTGGTTGAGATGCAAAATCTACTTTCTCTATCTAGGTGGGAAGTTCACCATTCCAAAGTTTCTAAGATTTTTGTGCAGCAGTCCAATACATAGATAATAAAATATGTTTGGAGTTTGTAAAACCCGAACTTTATCCAAACTAAATGCTTCAAGACTAGAAGAATTGGTATATTGTTAAGGTAATTAAGAGTTGCTGATCTGTACTAAAAGTGAGCGCAAACTGGTTACTGGAGGAGAATATAAGTACTGCGACGGTTGGTCTGCTATGGGACCAACAACTACAACCGGTTTCCTGTTTGATGGGGCATCATTAAAAATGACTTAGCATAATAGTTTTGTGGTGATATTCAACATCAATCTCACTTCCCTTTTGAAAACCGCTTTGCACCATTTCTGAATAAACTTTTTCTTATAAAGGGTGATGGGATTTGACTTCGTTTTCTTTATGGGCCATCTTTTAACGCGCATGAGTTTTATTCCTGCTTTCTTTTCTCACACAAATTTGGGGCTCGAGAATAGAATTCTCTACTCTCTTATTGCGCATTCTCCACCGAGCTATGATTATACGAGGACCATTTCCGCATCTTTCACATCATCAGTGTCTTATTGGGTCAAAGAAGCTTAAAAGAGGAAAAAAAATTATTTGGGTCGAAAAAGAAACAGAAAATGCAACACTCAGCACAATGGTCGAGCAGTTTCTGTGCATGATTATGATCCATCGCGGTTTATAGTACGGAAAAATGGTCATCGGAAGGAACATGGGAATCGCTAGTTTAGCCTTTTCGTTGCAAATATTTACCAAAACTTTTAGAGATTGGTGAAAATCCTTTAGGGAGAAGGTTTGCGGTATTAAACGACGAAGAAAAAAAGAAGCATTTGACAATGGAGAAGGTCGGCTCCTTTTGGGACCAACATCCATAATACTCGAAAGCAAATTCCATGGCTATAAGTTGCGGCCAATACGATAACTAAGGTCTAATAGAAGTGGCCGGGCGAATATATTCAACATCCTCTCACTAGGCCAGCTGAAAATGGCCTAGCTGTTGACAGTACCATCGCTGAACATGCTTACTTGCCGCATAAAGGGTGATTAGATATGACTTCACTCTTTCATTTCTTTGATCTTTCTTTCACGTCAAATATATTCTCTCCGGCTTTTTATTGCTTTTTTTTTTTTTCCCTATAAAAATCTATACGGGATGAGTCCACTTGAGGCGCAGGTATTATTTTTAGATAATAATTAAACTAACATTAACAATAATAAGTCTCAGCTACGTAGATAATAATATAGCAAGAAGAACAGAAATAAAGTACTTATTCTTTTTTTTTGGTTTCCGCCTTTTCTGTGAACAGATTTTGATACTGAAGCAAATCTTCTTTTCTTTGCTTGTTGGTGGGAACACCTGGGGCGCTAACAGAGAATGGATGCTCCTATTGCCGACAAGACAATAATCTGAGCACCAAAATGAAGTAGAGCAAGACCAAAGAGGAAGACATGACACCAATAAAAAATAGTCTCTGCAGAGACACCAGACAGGGAACGGGGAACCCCACTAACCAAAATCAAGAGGCCCTCAAACACCAACCTAAATAATTTAAGGGTGTGGTCGAGCCAACCCACGGCCACGAGCACCAATGCCCACCCAACACGTAACTGCTGAAGAACCTCCCCACTAATATCTTCTTTTTCCATATTGGGTGCAAATATAGTATATTGCAGCCTGTTTTGTTGTCCACATCCATATACTTTCAGTTGCTTCAATCACTAAAGCGAAGCAACAACAAATAATTTCTTCGAAAAGAAAAAGGGGGAAGGAAAATGCAATTATGGAGATTCCTATTTCTTAGTAGGAGAGGCGTGTGACCATGCGCAAGCATAGAAAGTGATCCTTCAACTGTGGAAAAAGTTTTTTCTTTTCCACGTAAAGGAACAATTATGGGGAGGCGGAAAAGAGAGAAAAGCCGAACACGAAGAGACATTTGGGTGGGTGGGTGCCCAAGTGGGCTAGTTGGTGCTGCCTTGGACTTTGCCATAAATAGGAATCCATGTCAAGTGCCAGTGGGAGACCCGGATTTGACAAATTTGCCAGAAATAGTTCCCTTCCCTTCCATTACTCTCCCGAGTCCTGACTTCGACACAGTTGTTTGAAATCCACAATCGCATCAAGGAAATTTGTCTGTAAAGAATCCATTGGCTTTGAAAAAGATTTGGCCATCTTGCTTTGCAGAGTGATTCAAATGCTCATAATGCTTGACAAGACAAGCCATACATGTACCAGGCTCATTCCCCCTCCCTCAGAGGGAGGGAAAAAACCAACCAACTGAAACAGAGTACCGCATCCAGCTTATTGCAATTTGAAAAGGCTGGTCCAAGAATAGCCCAAATGTACAACCTTGCCCAAAATATAATGGGACCTTAGCCTTTCCGTATCCCCGTTAACTGTTTGAACCACACGACCCATGTGAGAGTTTGGGTTTTCCTTAGACTACCCATTATTTGGGCAATGGCTCGATAAAACTCAAATTGGGAATCAGTCAAACCCAAGCAAAACTTGGCGAAAACTTAACTCTTTTGGGCCTCATGTTATTTTTACTAGATAATTGTGTCAAGTTTGATTTCACACTTTTTAATCATCTCCCTTAGCCCAAGCCCTCCGAATTAACGTCCCTATTAATGGTGTTTTTCTATTCTTTCCACTTTTTTTTTCCCCTCCTGTCTCTTCTTTCTATTTGGTGTGGAAGATTACGATACAAAGACCACCACATGACAATCCCTTCGCAAATTTTTACTTATATGTGATTCCTTCCAAAAATGGAAGCCACAAAATTTTAGTCCTTAAAAATAGCTAAAATTCTTATTTTTCTGCTTATCAAAAAAATTTGAAACCGAGCATGTGCTAGCCATCTTTGTTTAAAACCCTTTATGATCATTCAAAGCCTGCGGGTTCAATTTGCCGGAACAGCAGCGGTGTGCTCTTAGAATGTGCTCTTCGGGCCTACTGATTTTTATCTAGCTGAAAGGAGGAAAGAAAGAGTAAGCCTGATTTGAATAATTAAGAGAAGGGAATGTTCCGTTTGGGCTCCGTTCGACGCTAATAAAGATGGATTAGGATCAATAAAGTTTAATGTCAACTTTCATTAGTTCTAGATATTTGACAACTCAACGAAATCGCCAATGTCAAACTTTTGTCAATTAATAAAGTCTTTCAAGTCCATTCGTACCGGATCTCCGATCTCCGTAACACCCACTCCCCGCACCGCTGTCCAAACTCACCTCTTCCCATAATTTTTCTCTTTCTTCTTCCCCCTTTTCGAATCCGCAGATGCTTGATGCTGCACCTTTCTCTAATTCTCTCTTTCTCGCTTCCTCGCGTTCCAAACTGACCTCTCTTTCTCCAGTAAGCCATATCCCGTTCCCCATCTCGGTTTCTATAGTCTCTCTCAAAGCTATTAGGAGCTCTCGCTGGAAACCCCTTCGTTCGTCTCCAAGGCACTGGCAACTCGCCGACAGGACTTCTGAGTTCTGGCCCTAACCCCGGGAACGCGAACCCATCTGCAATATCGGTAAGACTTGCTGGACGGTTCAATCTTCACGCTTTTAAGAATCAATTGTAGAATTTCATTTGTGTTTTATCTAAACTAAAAACCTTTTGTTTTCGTTGGGTAAGGTGTGCTCTCCATCTAATTATTTTTTTCGTTCGTATTAAATGATATAGACACACTGTGTGGATCTAATTGTAGTATTTATGTTGTTTGAAATTATATATAATTAATATTAAATAATGTAAACTTTATTTATTATATCTGTTTAGAATTATATATTACAATTTCGATTATAAGTTTCTGTTGATATAATTGGGATAGATAGGGAGAATATAACATTAAATAGTATAAAATTTATATATTATGTTTAACGCTTTTTAAATTTTAAATTTGTGAAATTCGGACAGGAGCCTAATCTGCCCCTGTGGTAGGCAATACTTGACAGGTTGTGACGGGTTTCTCATAAGTGCCAAACATATGTTTTTATAAATAATGAAGTTATAATATTAGAATACTGACAGTTACCCAAAAAAGTTATAATATTAGTAATTAGATGCTGATTCCTCTAACAGCAAAACTTAATAGTCTACGGGACACGAAGTACCTGTAAATAGTCAACGTAATTTTTGTCGTCCTTTGCAATTTATATTAAAATAAGAAAATATATTTTATATACCGTAGCACTATTAAATCTAAAAATGCTGCTTCACACGGCTACTCGAGCTCCGCCTCTGACAGGGTCTGCGTCCTTTTTCAGTCAGCTCGATCAAGACAAAGCATCTCCTTTTACATGGCTGCTCAAACCCACTGCAATCCTGGTTGGAATCATGACGTCTTCCTGAGTTTCAGGGGTGAAGACACCCGCAAGAATTTCGTTGATCACCTCTTCACCGCCTTGGAGCATGCCGGAATTCGCACCTTTCGAGACGACGTGGAGCTTCCAATAGGAGAGAACATCTCGACCGAACTGATCAACGCCATTCGAGGATCCAGGCTTTCCGTTGTGGTTTTCTCTAAAGATTATGAGTTGGTGCCTTGATGAGCTTGTGGAGATCTTGCACTGTAAGAATAGCAGGGGTCACGCTCTTCTTCCGATATTTTATGATGTGAACCCCTCTGATGTCCGAGAACAAAGTGGAACTTTTGCGGACGCATTCGCTAAGCATGAAAAGCGGTTTCAGGCGGAGATGGAGAGGCTGCAGCAGTGGAGAGCAGCTCTTGCCGAAGCTGCCAATCTGTCCTGCTGGGATCTCCAAGATATGGCGAACGGGTATTTTCTTTTCTTTTTGGTTTTCTCACATCTTTATTCGTAAATATTTGGTGAAAATTGATAACAACTAAAGATGGGCCAAATCACTGTCGCCGCACAAGCAATATAGGAGAAAATGGTGCGACCCAAATGAATTTTTTGGCGCAGACTCTGATTAGTCTTGCTCAACAAGAATTATAAATATATTCCGAGTTAGATGAAAGTTGTGTAGACGATATGATCGCACATATAAATGTTTCTTCTTGGTTGGAATTAGTTGATGGTTTTGAGTCCTATGCCAATTGCCAACACTACAGTAGATAAAAGACCAATGCCTCTTCGAGAGATCTTTGTCCGCGAAAAGGCATTGAAGTAGAAAAAAGTTGGTTTTTTATGGAATACCCTTGGATAGGAAGAAATTAATTTAACTGATATTATTAATAAGTTGGATGTAACTCAAATATGATATCTGCATCCAGTTTTCTTTGTGTTTTTTCCATTGTGCTTGTTTTGTTGTTTTATTGATATTTTTAATGATCAGATATGAATCAAGGTTCATCAAGAAGATTGTTGAAGAAATTTTGCAGCAAGTGCACAAAGTTCGCTTGCATGTTGCCTTACACCCAGTGGGAATGGTTTCTCGTGTTGGAAAAGTGAAAACTCTATTAGATCTTGGGACAAGTGACGTTCGCATTGTGGGCATATACGGGATGGGTGGAATAGGCAAAACAACCATAGCAAAAGCTGTCTACAACGAATTATGCCATGAATTTGAAGGAAGTAGTTTTCTTTCAAACATTAAAGAAGTTTCAGAGAAATCCAATGGTTTGATTCATTTACAAGAACAACTTCTTTATGATATATTGAAAACGAAGAACTTGAAGATTGGCAATGTTGATAGAGGAATCAATTTGATTAAGGAAAGATTACACTGCAAAAAAGTGTTGATTGTTCTTGATGACTTGGATCACTTGTATCAGCTTAATTCATTAGCTGGAAACATTGAATGGTTTGGGCCAGGAAGTAGGCTTATTGCAACAACCAGAGATAAACAGGTGCTAATTCAACTAGGAGTTAATGAAAACTACGAAGTTGAGGAATTGAATTCTGAGGAGTCCCTTCAACTTTTCAGTTGGCATGCCTTTAAGAAGCCCCATCCAATAGAAAATTACCTAAATCATTCTCTTGATGTTGTGGGTTATGCTGGAGGACTTCCATTGGCTCTAGAAGTTTTGGGTTCTTATCTACGTGGAAGAAGCATTATTGAATGGAAAAGCACATTGGAGAAGCTACAAAAGACTCCTCATCAACGGATTCAGAAAATACTAATAATAAGTTTTGATTCACTGGATGATACAGAGAAAGCTATATTCCTTGATATTGCATGCTTTTTTATTGGTACAGATACAGAATATGTCAGCAAAGTACATGATGGTTGTGATTTCTTTCCAGATATTGGTATGAGTATTCTCATTCAACGGTCTCTCCTAACAATTAATGAGAGAAATGAGCTGAGGATGCATGATTTGATTCGTGACATGGGAAGGGAGGTTGTTCAAGAAAAGTCACCTAATAATCTAGGAGAACGTAGTAGGTTGTGGTTTCACGAGGAAGTCTTATCTGTGCTCCGAAAACATATGGTAAGAGACATGTCTTTTTTTATAAAAGATGTCAATAACAAATATATGGAAAGTACATACATTTGAGAGTTGATTTTTTTGCCAAATGCGTATCATAGTCTGAATAGTCTGTCAACTGTGGAATCTAAAATACCACTTCTGTAAATCAAGTAAACAGAGGCTGATACTTAATCGTGGTAGAAAAGGATGCCAGCTGTAATTAATTATGATCATGCCAAAATCACTTTTGTGTCTTTTAATCATGGTGACAATGGCAAGGTCGCCTTCAATTTGAAGGTATTTTCACTTTATCATAAGATGAGCATTTGGATTGTTAATCAAATTATGTTTCCAGGGATCGAAAGAAGTGGAGGGTATCATCCTAAATTTGCCTGTACTTGAAGATGTGCATTTGAAAACTGAAGCATTTGCGAAGATGAAACAGTTGAGGTGCTCCAAATCGATGGAGTCTATCTTAGTGATGCTTTGAGCATCTTTCTGAAGAGCTACGATGGCTCCGTTGCATAACTGCCCTCTAGAATTTTTACCAGCAAATTTTCATCTAGAGAACCTTGTTGTTCTTGACATGCAGCAGAGCAATATCAAACAAGTCTGGAAAGAGAAAAGGTAAAATGATTTTTTTTTTGTATATTTATGGATCTCAAATAAATAACTCCATAAAATTTGTTTTTGTTTCTATGATGTTTTACAGATATTCAACAAGTTGAAAGCGAATGTGCATTCTTGAAAAAGTCTCATGAGTCTATTTCTGGCAAGGATGCGAGAACATCTCCCGGAGAGCATTTCTAATGCAAAATCCCTTGAAATTCTTGATGGAGCTGCCCTCTTTGGATGCTTCTGAAGCATCTTTCTGAAGAGCTACGATTTGGCTCCGTTGGAGATAACCCCCCTCAAATTTCAAATGCAGAGAACATGTTTGAGCATGACATGCAGCAACATCCAAGTGGGGAAAACGCTTTTTTTTTTTTTTTTTTTTGAATGATCTCAAATAAATAACTCCATAAAATTTGTTTTTGTTTCTATGATGTTTTACAGATATTCAACAAGTTGAAAGTCTTAAATCTCACCAACTCCATATATCTCATCAAATCACCGAACTTCGTGAGCGTCCCTCATATGGAGACGGTGATTCTTGAAGGTTGCACAAGTCTGATTGAGGTTCATGAGTCTATTGGCCATCTGGAAAACCTTATTTTGTTAAATTTAAAAGGATGCGAGAACTTAAGGAATCTCCCGGAGAGCATTTCTAATGCAAAATCCCTTGAAATTCTTGACTTGTTTGGCTGTTTAAAGCTTAACAAGCTGCCGGAGAAATTGGGGTTGATGATGGCTCTAAAGAAGTTGCATGCAGATAGAACTGCTATTACACAACTACCACCCTCCTTCGGTCTTCTGAAGAATCTGGAAACGGTATCGTTATCTGGATGCAAAGGTCAATCCTCAAGATCTTTGTGGTCAGGTTTAATATCCAGAGTATCACCATTCTCGAAACCCATAAATTTGCTACCAGCTTCCGTTTCGGGATTACATTCTTTAAGGGAACTAGATCTTAGTGATTGCAGTTTGTGTGAAGATGGGCTTCCGATGGATTTTGGGAATTTACCTGCACTTGAAGTATTGAATTTAGAAAGAAACAAGTTCGTTAGGCTACCTGATAGCATCAGTCGTCTTTCTAAGTTATCTTCACTTATCTTGAATGAATGCACTAGTCTTCAATCGATTTCAGAGCTTCCTGCAAGTTTAACGGAGTTAAAAGCAATTGAGTGCACGTCACTGGAAAGAGTCTCAAATTTGGCAAAGGTGAGAGAGTGGAACTCAATTAGCCTTCTTGGTTGCGACAAGCTGGTAGAGATTCAGGGTTTGGAGAAGCTACTGTATTCTATAACCCACACGGACCGGTGCTACAATGTCTCATATTCATTCACAAAGAATATTCTCCAGGTTCTCTCTCTCTCTCTCTCGCTCGCTCGCTCGCTCGCTCTGTCTCTCTATGTCTCTGTTTTTCGTTTTATAATGGGCACTTCTGTTTTATGGAAATAGTCTTCCACAGAGCCCTGTCGAGGTTTTCCGTTCCAGCGTAGTGTCGAGATTCTAGATACGTTCAGCCATCAGAAAATTGGATCTTCGATATCCATCCATGTACCTTCACTTTCAAAGGGCAGAATCACGGGGATAGCTGTTTGCGCTGTTTTTGCAGTAAAGAATGAAACAACGCCTGGGTACGTGATACGCTCTTTCGAACTGAAGAGCAACTTTTTCCATAACCAATCCCAATGGTTTAACGCATGTCGTGAACGTTGTTCCTTTACTACCGTTATACCCATTTCATCATTCAAAGCTGGGATGGAAAGTGGAACAGAAATAAAGGTGTCCTTCGACTTTGGGGAAGCCTTTGAAGTGATCAAGTGCGGAATCCGCCTAAACATCTATGAGCCAGATATAACAGATGATTATGGAACTGAGGAAGAATACGCCGACTTCGATACTCCGACAGATTCCGAAATGGAGATGGAGTGCGCCAAGAGAGGTCGTGATGACAGTGAAGCTGGGTCGAGCAATGATTGGGCTGATGCTGATGAAGGAAATTGCTCAAGTGATGTTGAATAGAGTCTGAAGCTCAAGAATGAAGCGAGTTATAACGAAGAGCTGGAAGTCGAAGCATATAAACAAGAGAAAGGTTTCAGTTTCAATTCTAATAGTTCTTGATAAGGATTGTGATGTTGTATAAATTCCATCTGTCTAAATTGCATTAACTAGACTCTAGCACACAAGGACCGAAACTATACTAGTATTTTTTTTTTTTTGGCCTAGAGAAACATCTCTCGTTAAATTTAAATTTTTTTATTTTTTATTTTTGAAACTTGTTGAATCTTAATTATCATCAAGTATAAGTTGACATTGTGGAATGCGTTTTAATATGCAGCCAGTACTCAGAAGTCTAATAGTATGTATAGCAAAGAACCTCTGGATTCTGGAACGACATGGCATCTCGTAGATGGGCCGGTCCAAGATCAGCCCATTTGAAGAATTGAAGCCCACGGATTCCTAGGTTCGATTCTTATAATGAACTCTTCGGGCTGAGACCCATGGTGGGTGGTCCGGCCCCAGACTTGGGCCGCAGCTCAATGAACTCACATTGGGGTATTAGCCGCCTGCCCACAAAACAAGGCCGAACAGTGATAGACGGAGATCCAGTCGGACCAGCCTTGGACCATTTAACGACTGTTTAGCTGAGTAATTTACACTTCACGCGCTATCCCCCTTTCGTATTAACTCGCAAGCCTCGTCTACGGTCTACTTGTTCCGGATCAAGATCAAAGCAAAGCATCTCTATTCCATGGATTCTCAAGCCCTTTCGCCCCCTTCAAATGGTAGTGTGAGTCACGACGTCTTCCTGAGTTTCATACCTGAAGACACCCGTAAGAAGTTCATAGACCACCTCTACGCCGCCTTGGCGCAAGCCGGAATCCACACCTTCCGAGAGGACGAGGAGCTTCCAAGAGGAGAGTCCATCTCTACCGAACAGGTCAACGCGATTCGAGTATCCAGAATTTCCGTTGTGGTTTTCTCCAAACAGTATGCTTCTTCCAGTTGGTGCCTCGATGAGCTTGTGGAGATCCTGCACTGTGTGAATACCCGGGGCCAGTCTCTGCTTCCGATATTTTATGATTTGGACCCCTCGGATATTCGAAAACAGGCCGGAACTTTTGGGGAAGCATTCGTTAGGCATGAAAAGCGGTTTCAGGCTGAGACGGGGAGGGTGCAAAAGTGGAGAGCCGCTCTCACGGAAGCTGGAAATTGTTCCGGCTGGGATCTCCAGAATGCTGCAAATGGGTATTGTGCGACGGTCTCTTGTGCTCTTTCCGGCATTTTGTTTTCTTTTTGTTGTTATCAATTCCTATATTTCTATATTCGGCAATGACAATAAAATGATTAAAAAAATTGTCAAACGGAAAGTGATTGCTCATGTTATAGGACTTCATCGATTGGGAGCAAACTTAAGCTATGATGCCAGTTCTAGTGAACAGCGTTTTTTAGATCTGTAAATGGGCAAGTGTGATAGGTTCATGCTTTAGGATCAAAGTTTTTTCATGTTATTTTAGACTAATTTTCTCGAGGTAGAAGTGGTGCTGCTGACAACATTTACTACAAATTAAGAACGAATGCAGTAAAATCTAATCTTGCAACAAACCTAATGAAAATATGGTATGCGCAATTGGTTTTGTGGTGTGTAATTGAATAGCACAAGAAATTAAATAGATGTAAATATTAAAAAAGTTTATATGACTCGACTATTTACCATACACTCATAAGTCCCTTTCTTTTTTATTTATTATTTCTTAATATTTATCTTATTGCTGTGGTTATTTTATTGTTCTGTTTTGTATTTGAATTTCAATGATCAGGTATGAATCAAGGTTGATCGTGAAGATTGTTGAAGAAATTTTGTATAAAGTAAACCAAGTTCCCTTGCATGTTGCCAAACACCCCGTAGGGATAGATCCCCGTATTGAAAAGATGAAAGCTTTGGTAAATCTTGGAACAAGTCATGATGTACGCTCTGTGGGCATCTATGGGAGTGCTGGCATTGGTAAAACAACTCTAGCAAAAGCTCTCTATAATGAAATATGTCATAGATTTGAAGGAAGCAGCTGTCTTTTAAACATTACAAAATTTTCTCAGCAACTCAATGGTTTAATTCATCTGCAAGAACAACTTATTTCTGACATCTGGAAACGGAAGGACTTGGAGATTGGCAATCTTGATCGGGGAATCAATTTGATTAAGGAAAGATTTTGTCGCAAAAGAGTTCTTATTGTGTTTGATGGCGTGGAAAATTTGGATCATCTTCTCTCATTAGTTGGAAGTTTTGAATGGTTTGGTGCAGGAAGTAGAGTTATTGTAACAACTAGAGATGAATATTTGCTGACTGAACTACGAGTAAATGAAAATTTTGAGATTGAGGAGCTAAATCCTGAGGAATCCCTTCAGCTTTTCAGTTGGCATGCCTTTCGGAGGCCACATCCAATAGATGATTACCTGGAGCTTTCGATTGGTGCAGTGGGTTATGCTGGCGGACTCCCATTTGTTCTCGAAATTTTGGGTTCTTATCTATTAGGAAGGAGCATTGTTGAATGGAAAAGTGCATTAAAAAAATTGCAAAAAGTTCCTCGACTGCAGATTCAAAAAGAGCTTAGATTCAATTTTCATTATTAAAATTATCCACAGAACATATTTCTTGATGTGACATGCTTTTTTTTAGAAGCACAGAGAACAAATATGTCAGCACACTTCTCCATGTTGAATTTTATTTCTGGTTATTGGTATGAATATTCTATTTCAAAGATCCGTCTGGTAGTTAATGAAAGAAAAAGACTTAAGGATTAATGGTCTGATTTACTGTAGGAGAGAGATTGTTTGGCCAATGTTCACCCAGTGCGTTTCCCATTGTATTTAGGGGGTCTATGAAGTTTGTTTAAGTAGTCTTGTTATTTCGGTATTCTGAAGCTGAGATGGCAAGTGGGAAGGGAAATCCGGGATATGATGAGCCAAATGTGACACGACTGCTGGTCCAACACATGAGTTTTTTTTTTTTTTTTTTAATAATAGGATGTTTGGTCAATTTACACGCATCTGGGTTAATTTTGGAGCATGTGTAATCTTTTCGTCCTACATGAATGTGATAATTATCAGATCAAAAGTCCTTTGAGAAAATCCAAAGGTGCTTCAATAATAGACTTGTTGCAATTGAACAATTGATATGGTTTGGGGTAAGTAACGATGTCAATTGCAGGATCAAGCAGTGATGAAAAAAAACAAAGAAGCATTGATGGTGTATCCTCTTTCCAACCCAATGCTCTTTCTGTCGGGGTAACAAGCTGTACTACGCAGAAGCAGTAAAGGTCTTGTGGGCCTCATTTTGGACTCGATTTAGACCCAAAAGTTTGCTGTATTTAAAGCCTAACCGCTAGACATAATGTAAGAGTATTGTTCGGCCTTTTGCTGCGGCCTTTCGCTCGGTGTTGATATACAGGATAAGACAAATTGGTTTTGCTTGCCCCTTTAGAAGATATGATTTGGGCTGGCATTGTATTCCCTTCCACAGTAAAATATTTTCTGCACTGTATTTGGGCTAAGAGCCCTGACAATTTCGGTATATGAAGGTCGAGAAAGGCCCATTCTTTAAGGCCCATATCCCTGCAGTTAACGATGCTAGAGACCTATAGAGTGGAGGCGAGAGTATTAATTTATTTATTTATCGTCTTCGACTCTTCTTGGTGTCGTTTTCATTGTGAGTGGTTATTGGAAACCATCAACTTTGTGTAGTTTTCCATGTCCATCTTTCAAAGATGCTTCGAGAGGTTGGAATCCAAAGACGCCTCTGATCAGTGCCCTCTGTCCTCTTTTTCTCTATATAAATATATAAAAAATGGTGATCATTTTAAAAAACAACTGGTAATTTGCACGGTTGAACAGGGTAAGAAGAGAAGAAGACAAACTCCAATTTCTTTTCGAACCTGACCATTTGTATCGTGTTAGGCATTTGCAATTTTGATTGATTATATAAAATAATAATTAATCCAAAGAAAGGGGAATTGAAGTCTACTTAACACAATGATTGTCATATAAAGGAGACATCTACAACGATCGTGATTGCTTGACTAATTTGCCTCGAGGTATCTTCTGAATTTCTAATATTTGAATCCTAGTCCTACCACTAAACATTTTAATTTTTAAGGGTTTTTGGTTTCTAGTTGGACAAATAACACTCGAGAGAGACATGCCTGGCTTGCACTGAAGATCAATACTTACAAAACCATAAAAAAAAAAATCAAATCAATTTAATATATGTTAGATAAAATCTTTAAGTATATTGCTGCTACATTAATCTAACATATGGTATCTAATTGGGTGGGTTCATTAATCCATTATAAAAAATAGGTTTGGTAGTGGGAATGGGGTCCTAACTTGGACCCAACCCCACTTAAAAAAAACTAATAGTTTGTTGAGTTGATAGCCTCTTATAATAATTTGAGTCGATAGGTGAGACTGACCATTTTATTGGTTAAACTAAATCGAACCCCTTTTAATGGGTGCACTTAAATTACTCGATAATTGTACCAAAAAACTTGGCAAATTAATAGCAATTAATCTCGACAAAAAGTAAAAAGACTATGCCATTGTTGGCCGTCTCACCAACGGGCAGGTCGTTTAAATTTCAAATCGGGAACAGAAAAAAAGAGAAAAAGGAAAATTCGGGCAATGATAATAAAAGGGTGAACAATGGAAAAAGGGAAAAGAGGTCCATCATTCTTTACCGTGGTCACATGGAAAAAGAAGCTAGAAAGTGAAGAAAAGCTGTGTGTCACCCACAGTGGGTCTGTAGGAACAACAATTATGATCTTCGGTGGGTCGTATTACCCACATTCATGACCCCACGAAAAGCAAGTTCCACCAGTGTCTAGAGAAATAACTCTGGGATCCCGCGACAAAATTTACAGAATTACGAATCTGACCCTCCATTTACAAAATTACTGAGTTTGTGAAAAGTGTCCCAGAGTTAAAAACCTTTTTAGTTCTTTGGATTTAACTTTTTAAATTTTATTAATGAGGTCCTGGTGGCTTTGAATACAGTCACCTAATAGGTGTTACACGTCAGATCCAGAATTATAACTAAGTTTTAAAATTTGATTAAAAAAATATACACACGTCGGAACTTGATTGATAATAATGTATATAATTTTTATATGAGTGGAGTTAAAACTAATTAAATTTTTTGTTAAAATAGAAAAATTCAAGAACTGCTGTAATCATATTAAAAAATGGAGATCATTTTTAAGAAGAGTGTAAAATCCTTCTTTTAGCCCTGAATTCCATGGAGTTTTACCATACCGATGACAAAAATTCTTCTACATTTATCCTTTGGAACGAACACGTCTGCCTATGTCGTTTGATCTATGCATACCAACCAAAGGAACATGACGGGAATTTTTGCCTTTTTTTTTTTTTTTCCCCAACCAACAAGTCATGTCAATATTTTGACCTTTTTACTATAATATTTTTAGCTTCCGTATAATCTAAAAATGGTTTCGAGAGAACATTCCAACCACAACTCTTTTACAAACCAAAGCATATTAAGCTGCAGAGTTTGAATCCTTACGCAATTAAGAGTCGATATTCCAATAGGAATATTTATAACGTAACGTTATAAGGCATAATTTTCTAGAAAAAAAAAATACAATTAAGAAAAGGAAAAGAAGTACACACGTAAAGTGAAGGAAAAGAGAAAATAGCAAATTTGCAGAGGATTTTCTCTTTTTTGACTTCACATTCTCGAAGAAGGAAAGTTCAAAAGCTACAAAATGGAACGGTCCCAATATCCCACTTTACTTTGTACTCCCATTTTAAAAAATAAATAAATACAAAGAAAAGGCTCAGCAAAATCCCAAAAATAAAAGGCAAAAGCAAGGAAAGAAAACAAAACCCATGTTCCATAATTGGGAAGGAATAATGTTCCACGTGTCAAACCGTCGAAATGATAAATCAGTTGGGCCCCACGAACCAAAAACCCCCTAAACCCACACCTCTCGCTTTTCAAAGTTGGTAAGACACAACCTTCTCTTCCCTTAGCTTGAGTTTTACAGCAGACTTGAGAAAGAGAGAAACAAGAGTCTTTTAACTCTCTCTCTCTCTTTTCTCGTAGAAGCATGCAAACCCTGAAACATGCCATAGTTTCCACTTCTAGCTCTCTCAATTCACTTAACTCCCATGCCCTTAAGTCTTTATATCCTTCAGCCTCCACTCCTGGCTCCTGCGTTGACTTCTCACGTTCATGGCGGTCTCACACGTCGAGGCAGTGCTAGAGTTCTTGAAGAAAAACGGGTTATCGGAGGCTGAGACCGCTCTCAAAGAGGATATGATTGAAAAGGGTGAACTGGGTTCCTTCGATTTCGAGAAATTCTTCTTTCCAATGGTGCCGCCGCCCAGGCCGTTGAGAATCCCGTCGAATCACCGGCGGTCGGAGATTGCGGGTAGCGGCGAATCTGTCCGGTCAAATCCTAGGTCTGAGGACGATGAGTTTGTGAGCTTGGGGTCTTCCACTTCCGATGGGTGTTCGTCAGGTACCTCCTTCCATCGAGTTTATGCTAATCTTTGTGTTGACAACATGCACAGAAAGTACATGTTTCTTGTTTGTTCGATTTTTGTTATGCTTTCTAGTTTGGTTTCCAAGATGACGGAGAAAAATAAGAAACGATACGTGGTATTAGTTCCCGTATGCTAATCTAAATCTGGTGTATCAGTAACATCTGGTGAGTGGATGTTTATGTGTTTTCTGCTCCTAAATGACGAATGTTCGTGGGCTAAAAAAAAAAAAAAAAATAGTTTCGTCTGGTCAAAGGAATTATAGCTTTATTCTGTTCCCGTGTTTTGTTAACAAATTGTACGGATCTTAATTCATCCTGGCGGTACTGCTGTTCTGTGATAAAGCACACTACTCAGATTCCATCCAAGGCTGTTGCAAGGCAAAATTTCGGTTTGATCGATCTTAATGAATTCTCAGCAATCAACCAGGCATCATTCCACTGCACTAGAATTTCTGCTCTTTTCGTAATGAGGAACTTTATGAGTTCCTTTGTGGCCTCGTGTATTTCTAGTCTTGTACTTTTAACCTGTTGAAAAGATTAAATAGTCCTAATTTGATTGTGATCTCAATCTACAATAGTCTAGTAAGTTTTCTTCCTCTCGAAATGGAGTAGAATCCTTTTCTCGACTGTCATTCTGTGGCTACTACTTTCTATTCTATAACTGCTCAATGGACTAACCACTTCATTTCAGCACGTCTACTTTCTATTCTATTCTATTGATCTCAATCGCCAGTCACGTCCTTCGCACTGATTCCTGTCTGATTTGTCAATCGAGAAAGGCATGCTTTGAACTGAAGAGCCATAGTAAACAGAGTATTACTGCACTTGTCAAATTGCATACCTTACATTACATGTTCAAATTGTTCCCTTTTTTCCTTTGATATTTTCCTTTTTCTTCTCTTTTTGTTGGTAGTACACTGGCGCACTCTCAAAAGTTTCTACAAATGCAGAATTCATAAATCCCTATGGTATTCGGTCAACATCTCCGGATACTGCAGCTTCATCAGGGAATTTATCTCAATTTGGCACAGCTCGTGATTATCATGATTTTGATATGCAAAATGACCTGTTTTGGTATGATGAGAAAGAAGATGGTGCCTTCATGACTCCCTGCTTTGAAGGACCAGATTTCTTTGGCTGTCCAACTGAGGATAAGTTTGTTATGATGCCAGAGAAGGAAAAGGAATGTGCAAATCTGCAGGAAAAGAAATGCCTGTTTTATGTTGCTCCTTTGAATGATGAAAACGAGGTTCATGTGGTGGATTATGATCATTTTGAAAGAAATTGTGAACCTGGAGAAGGGATTCAGGGTGAGACCAAAGGTTTTGCTGCTTACAGTCGTCCACTCCCCATTTGCAAATGCTCTGTGGGAGCTGGAGGATTTTGTGCTGGGAATCCTGCAGACGAAAGCCATCTGAGCTCTAAAGAAACTGATTTGACTGATTTGCAGTTAGAGGTTGTTGGGGATATTCCTACTTATTGTGAGACCGCTGCACAAAATAAGAAAAATAATGCTGTCTACTCTGCTAAAAGAGGTTCCATAAATTACTGCGTTGAAGGGTTTAAGGATTCCCCTGACTTAAACATTAAGGCTGCTGAGGAAGATTTCAATCCAAATGGAATTGACAGCTATGAATTTGGAGATGGTGGAAAACTAAATGCAGAACATCACAAGACCGATGCTGCTGCAGAAGGGGAGGATTTTACTGATGAGCGTCTACTGTCCGATATTTGTGAGGAGGAATATGAAGTATTTGACCTAAGAATCATACACAGAAAAAACAGGTTAATTTCAAATTGTTTCACTTTTAATTTTTTTTTCCATAATGGTCTATCATTTTTCTTAAAAAAATTTTAGTCTTTATCTCATTATTTGGATTGAATTGACTGTTCTTTTCTCTCTCTCTTTTTTTTTTTTTTTTTTTTTTTTTTCTTTTGGAGGATACATTTATTTAGAAGTTCAATTCTAGTCATCAAATATTTGATCGTATCAGTTCTTTGTTTGATAGAGATTTGAGGATTGTGTGTTTCCAGTTTGATATGTAGGATCAGTTGTACTCATGTGTTATGCCATGTGCAGGACTGGATTTGAAGAAAACAAGGATCTGCCAATTGTGCTGAATACAGTCATTGCAGGCAGATATTATGTAACAGAGTACCTGGGTTCGGCTGCTTTCAGTAAGGTTGTTCAAGCCCATGATCTTCACAACGGAATTGATGTTTGCCTGAAGATCATAAAAAATGATAAAGATTTTTTCGATCAGAGTTTAGATGAAATTAAGCTTTTAAAGCTTGTCAACAAACATGACCCTGCCGATGAGCGCCATATTTTGCGTCTTTATGACTTCTTTTATCATCAGGTATCACCTAGATTACCCATTGTTTCTGCACGGTTCCTTTAATTGGTCATGTCATCTGACAGTGAAATAAAAAAAGTTGAATTTACAGAACCTATATGTAAAAACCATTTTGTTGTTTAATGTTTGTCTGTGTTTGCATATAGGCATAGTACATATTCTAGCTGAGATAGTCATGCTAATGATTGAGATAATTTCTTTTTCTTTTTTCTATTTTGCCCTTGATTAGCATGGGATTTAATTATAATTAGCTACTTAGCGCATTTTAGATTTTCTTTCTTGATGAAAATGCTGCAGGAGCATCTCTTCATTGTTTGTGAACTCCTCCGGTCAAACTTATATGAGTTTCAGAAATTCAATGAAGAATCTGGTGGAGAAGCTTATTTTACCTTGAGGAGATTGCAGGTTTGTATGATTGGAATATGTACTTTCTTTCTTCCATTTGATTCCTTTCGTGGTTTGCTTTGTTTGTACCCAAGTGTTACAGGATGAGTGCCTTCAATACACACTGTCTATATTGTAACAGATCATTTTTAGTTTTTTCAATGAAGATTTTGTCTTTGCTTATGAGCCGCCATTTACCAACTTTACAGATATTGGCAGTTTCTGCTGGTCCAAGACCATGTTGGAATTATGCGTAAAACAACTAGCTTGAAAGTCAATTGTATCTTTAAATATTTCCTCTACTCAGGTCATAACCCGTCAATGCTTGGAGGCATTGGAATACTTGCATCGCTTAGGAATTATTCACTGTGATCTGAAGCCAGAGAACATTCTTATCAAAAGCTATAGAAGATGTGAGATAAAGGTTATCGATCTTGGGAGTAGCTGCTTTCAGACAGACAACTTGTGCCTATATGTACAATCCCGTTCCTATCGAGCTCCTGAAGTAATTCTAGGCCTTCCATATGACCAAAGGATTGACATCTGGTCCCTCGGCTGTATCTTGGCTGAGCTATGTTCTGGGGAAGTATGTCTTCCTTTTGTTGTCTTTATTATTAATTTGAAGTTAACATGTAAAGAATAGATCCTTGCCTTTGAGTATCACACCAATTTTGGGTTCTTTCTGTAATTGTTCATTCTTATGTTTTTCTTTTGTAAACAATTTCAAGACTACATGCTCAAATTAGTGAATTCTGTGTTCACCAGGTGCTGTTTCCAAATGATTCAGTGGTAATGATCCTTGCACGCATGATTGGGATGCTTGGACCTATTGATATGGAGATGTTGGAACAGGGGCAAGAGACACACAAGTACTTCTCAAAAGAATATGATCTTTATCACATAAATGAGGTTTGTTTCCCAAGTTCTTTGCCTGGATGCTAGATGTGTGTTATATGTTTCATACATCTGGCTTGCAGTTGGAAGCATGACGTGTTATCTCATTTCTCTTGTTTGATGAGCGAGGCATGTTTAACTAAGCTTAGATTTTCTTAGAGCTTAACCCCCAACTGTTTCAGTTCAATAGCTGATTGTTTTGGAAAGTGCTTACTAAGTTGACATTTGCTTGGTTTCCTATTGTGTCTTTTACATTGGCTTAAATATTAATGCCCACTTTTTCAAAATCAATGGACACAATTTTGATGCCTTTTTACCAGTTTATTAGATTTTAAATCAAGGAAGACAAAAGCTTAATTCTTTCTCCATTGAAGGATAAGGTAGCGCATGATTTTCCTTATTAAAAGGTTTTGATTTCCCAAAGAGAACGAGCAATATGACAGAGGGAGTACTCCCTCTCCGAAGAAGAGTCTAGAAAAAGAGGATCTATTTTTTGGAGCTAATATGTCATTTTAAATAGTGATGTAGAACCGTGAGTGGCTAATTTCTTGTTCAGACTAATGTAAAGACTATCCTATTTATGTTTCTGTTTTGTGAAGAAAACGCTGGAAATAGTTCAGAGAAGTATGCATATACTCTGATCCTTAAAAGTGGGAAGTCATTAGTGAATAAAAATGACAATTTAGCTGAGGAGTGACATGATTTGTTCAGGAGACAGACCAACTGGAATACATAATCCCTGAGTCATCGTCGTTGGAGCGTCGTCTGCGGGTGACTGATATTGGGTTTATCGACTTTGTGAAATACTTGCTCGAGATCAATCCAAAACGGCGTCCAACAGCAGTTGAGGCACTAGAGCATCCGTGGCTTTCTTATTCATATTAGTCCTCTAGCCCAGCCAGTTCTTGCTAGGATATATGGAGGGATCCCGGTCTTGTGGGATTACTGCTCGACTTTGAAGTGTCTCAGAAGCCATATAGCTCTGAGAGTGAGAATGGAATGCGTTTCTGATTTCAGTTTTGATTGCATATACGCTGTTACATGGGCTTTTCTCTTGTAATTATTATGTTAATTAACACATACATACCTTTTGTACAAAGTTTCTGCTCAATTTTTTTCACCCTTATTTGACGGGTTTTGTAAGTTATCAGAGGCAGACTCAGAACTAAGTTAAAAGGACGTAAAGTGTATATACAATTTTTGTTCTTGAAAGCCAATGATGCTTTTTTCTGAACAACATTTCCCCGCAAACGAGAGTCTCTGTCGACCAAAAATGTTCTGTCTGGTTTAACTAACAGGAGCACTTTCCTGCAGCACGGTTCTGCTGCTACATGTAGAGCAATTCAACCCACCATTCCAGTTTGATATTTTTAGAGGTCTTGTTCGGAGTGCTGTGGACACAAACCAGTGTTTTTATTTGACCAGTCAAATAGTCGCCCAATCCAAGTCGACAACGCAGCAGCTCCGCTGTCAAATTGTGCCCCGGAAGTCCATCTGGGCAACGACTCACCGGAGCAGGATTTTATGGAAAACACAGGCAGACATTTCTTGACCCTTTGGGGTCTATACGCAAAAAAGAACATGAGTTCGGTTATTGACTAAATACTCGGGAAAAGAAAATAAAAAAATAAATTTGACCAACGACATTAAACACGCTCGACGACTAACATCCCAATGAAATTTTCTGCGAAGTACAATGCTTCTTGACTAACATCGTACAATATAAAAATAGATTGAACAAAATAACAAATGAAAAGAATAATAGTTCGATTTGGAAAAAAGACCTCCATGCTCCTGAGTGAGGCCGAGAGTACCAAATTATATCCCTCCTATAAATACTCTCAAGTATGTGCCCACTCACTTCCTTCGGAGCATATTCTTTTGGGCTTTTTCTTCCTTACCATAAATTGTAACGAATTGGTTTTTTTTTTCGCTGGAGCATAAAAATCAACACTCAATTATTAATTTTTTTTTCCTACGTAACACTCAATTATTAATTACTAGGGACAAAGTCTTAAAGGAGGAAAGATTGTCTCTTCTTATTGGCGGATTCTATATCCAACCTCTCTCTCTCTCTCTCTCTCTCTCTTTACATTTTCTTACTTTTATCCCTTGTGTGCAAGCCCACGCTTACCTCTAGCGCGTGCAACCCCTTTCCAATCATTTGCCCAACGAGCTCTTTTATGTTATTTCTCTGTCCAGCTAATTATCATAAAGTATAACATAAATTTTAATGTTTGAGCCAGTTATTATATGTTATTCAGTTTATTTTTCAACCGTAGCTCCTTAACTAAAACCAAATTAAAATTGGACATTGATATTCACTTTTTATTATGCTATATATAAATTTTAAAAACTTCCCATAAATGGAATTTTTAAACATGCTAAATAATATTCGTGTTCTTCTAACTTTTAAAAGATATATAATATTATTTCGTATAAAAAAATTATGTTATATATTGGTATTAAGTATTAACAACTTTAAATACATCGAGTTAGGAAAATTGCATATCTAAAATCATAAAATAAATCATTATACCATGTATTTCCACCTGTTTTAGTTTTACAAAACATTGTATGTTCAAATACATTGTATTATGATACAATAAATGTTTTAAGAAAGATCAATAATCTTACTGCTATAAAAGCAACAGCAACGTTTCTAAAGAATTATATATATATAATTAAAATGAATACCAATTTAGAGGTGAATTTTTGAAATACATCTTTCCATTTAAAAAGGGTTAAAAAATCTCATGGGTTGGCTTGAGTGGTCAAGGCTCGGGGTTAAGGGGTGTGCTTTCCCTGTGGTCTCAAGTTCGAATCTCCTCAGGTGCAAACAATTCTTTAGGGCTACTCCCACACCGAATAGCTAGACTTAACCGGCATGTGTAGTTTAGGAGGACTGTCCGGTTGAGGATTTGCTGTGATATAAAACCTAACTCGTTCGCATACTGAATCATGTCCGTCTAAACTCAGTGCACGTGAATGGGTAAAATTTAATAACTAAAAAAAAAAAAAGGGGTTAAAAAGAACGAGGGAAACGAAAACACTTTCCATGGCCACATTTATCGACAGCGCGTGGTTGTCTTTGTTTCTCGACTCAGAGCATGACCGCATCTCCGACTCCGAGAAAGTCAGAGGGGAGACTCACATTGCCCTTACATAACCAATTAACGAACACGGTACACATCTGGGCAAGGAGATACGTTGAGATCCTACGCACCATATAATCATCCTCGTCTGCTCTGGGAGAAAGGGGGAACTCTGTTTGGATATTCCGATGGCCGAGTTGACTCAGACCGAGGTATACCCGCCGAGGTCTTTGCAAGTATGGCGGACGTTCCTGAACTGGTTGGCCTTCTTCTTCCAGATCTTCCTTCAGATCCTTAGAGCTCTCGGTCACCACCCTCTGCTCTCTTCCTCTCCTTCTTTCAAGCCGTTGCCGGTCGTTGAGCTCCCGGACCACGACTCTGCAGCCCCCTCCACCGTCGAAATCGCTACCTCGAACGCAGTGTCCGATTGCGACGAGCGGTGCGAGAGGCTCACGGTACGGCTTATACTTTGAAAAAAGTTCCTCTTTTTTCTTCTTCAAGTGTAATTTGTTTTTTCTTTTTCTTTTTTCGCTTTGCAAAAAAAAAAAAAGTGTAATTTGTTTTTAGCTTTTCGAATTCCTCATTTTCTTTTAATGCCTTTTGCTACTTTTAGCTCTTTTCTGTTGGATTAATGTGGTTGGATTAGACTAAAGAAAAATCAACGGTTAAAAGCTTTTTTCTTCGATTCAAGTGGACATGCTTCTGTTAGATGAGTGAGCGGGCATGAATATTAATTGCAAAGGATTTGGCTTTGTAGGAGATTTTAGCCGAGTGTTTTTGCATGGCGTTGTTTTATGTTTACATAGAGAAGCGTTTTGTGTAGATTAGAGTTAGTTTTTGAGTTCATTTGGCTTATTTGCAGTGAGCTTTCTCTATATTGCAGAAATAAATGAAAACCCTTTTGTTTAAGGTGGAACGTTCAGTGTCGTGCTTGTGATATATTTAGGTCATAAGAGACACCTGTATTGGGCAGGAATTAGACATTATTACAATATATAGAAAAGTATGGGGGTTGCAAAAGCCGACAAAACCATCTATAGCATATTGGCTCCCTCCTAGTGCTTTTTTATTTGGTTACACATATCATTTTGTTTGATTGTTTGGGCTTATCTTCTGGGTGTGTTTTTCAAGTTTGCTACCACAATTCTTTGTAGTGTGCATTTAGTTTTCTCCCCATCTATACTATGGCTCTAGTGTCTGTTTCATGGAGATGTTTAGAGATCCTGTGCTTGACCATTTTTTTCCCAAGTGTGACAATATCCAGATGTCAATGTATAATGAATTTTTTAATTGTTAACTTTTGACCTCTGACTCAAATGGACTGACATCTAGTTTATGAAAATTTGGAGTTTATGGAAGCTTAGTAACATAATATCAGGTGTAGCTGTACAATGGTTTGAGGTTCTCAGTCTTCAGATGTTGAAGTTGTGTTAAGAAAGCTTTTAAGAACATGAGTGCAAAATATTCCAACCTCAATTAGTTCAGGTAAGGGACTGCCATTGTGCAAAAGAAAGTGATAGCATAGGTGTTTAAAATCAGTCCAACAATGTTTTCACTTCTGTTTGTTCTTTAACAATCATCATTGCTTCAATGTTTTTTAGAAAGCTGCTACCTTCCGTGATAGACTTGGAAACTGACAAATGCAACTGCAGGTCGTTCTTGACTTGGACGAAACTCTCGTGTGTGCATATGAGACGTCCAGCTTGCCAGCTGTTGTTCTTAACCAAGCAACAGAAGCTGGGTTGAAGTGGTTCGAACTGGAATGTGTGTCTTCAGACAAGGTGCTTTGCATGATAACCATTTTGTATATAATTGACTGTGTTGTAGTAATTCATGTGTTGTGTTTTTATATGAATTTGTTGCAATTTGAAGGAAAGTGAAGGAAACCCTAAGGTCAGTTACGTTACAGTTTTTGAGCGTCCGGGCCTGCATGAATTCTTAAAAGGACTTGGTGAATTTGCGGATCTTGTACTGTTTACCGCTGGTCTTGAAGGTTTGGTCATTATCAAGATCTTTACACTTCCTTCCCACATGTATTTTGCCCTGTTCTGTTTTATGAATGAAAATTTTTGTTTGTGCCCACAGGTTATGCTAGACCACTTGTTGACAGAATAGATACAGAAGATCGATTTAGTCTCCGACTTTATAGGCCTTCAACAATTAGCACGTAAGTACTTCTTCCTTTGTGATTAACCCCCCCCCGCGGGGGTCCCTCTCTCTCTTCCAAGGCTCTTTGGTTGTTGTAATTCATAGCCAACAACAGGAAACCTTCATGTGGAAGTCTACTCTGTGTACCTCTTGGGGACTTCTTGCTGCTTTGAGAAACCATATCATCTCACTCCAGCACCTATGTCTCATGTTTATTTTCATTCTTCTGCTTTGGAGGTCATCCTACCTTCCACACATTAATCACCTTATAAATTATTATTTTTCCTGAGCAATTAAATACCTTGTAGTTGATGGCTTATAGTCTTGTTGACATTTTCGGAGTTTGTTATTGTTTCAAATGACTGACATTTACTCTATAGTATCGAGTCAATTCTGTGTACAATGGAAGGATTTGTTCCCCTTTTGTGATATGACAAAACTATTCGCATGTTTTTATGCTCCTAGCATTTAGCAATCTTAAATCCATCTCACAAATTTTGTTTCAAATATTATAGCTTCAAGGTTAATTATTACATGAATGCAAATGTATTGTTGGAGGGATGAACTTCTGAAAGCTCCCTCAGCTCTAAATAATTTAGTTTTGTTTGGTAAAACCTTTGATTCTGGCTAACATTACAGGGAGTATCGGGAGCATGTGAAGGATCTCTCCTGCTTATCAAAGAATCCATGCCGGATTGTTCTTGTTGACAATAATCCATTCAGTTTCTTGTTGCAACCAGTGAATGGAATTCCATGCATTCCATTTACTGCTGGGCAACCGCATGACACACAGGTACCAAGATTTGCATTTGATATTCCAGGTCTCTTTTCACCAATTTATTTCATCCACTCTCTAGCTATTTTATCTTTGTATTTATCATATATTATTTGCTTGTTTTACAGCTTCTGGATGTCCTTCTTCCACTACTCAAGCACCTCTCTCAGCAGAAAGATGTGAGACCTGTCCTCTACGAAAGGTATCGCATGCCTGAATGGTTTCAAAAGCAAGGAATTCCTTCTTCTGCTTGGTCATTGTAAATTAAGACTATGCCATGAAGCCGGCATTCTTCTTTGTACAATCCTCTATGGGACAAAGTAGAATCCTCCACAGTTACTTTGTTCCAAGGCAGCATCTCATCCAGACTCTGATTTTTGTATAGCATCAGTTTGTACACGGCAGCCAATGGAAGCAGAAAGGCCCTTCAAAGTTTTATCCAAGAATTCAATTGCTGCACGTTGTCGTCACATAGATAACACCATTTGTGTATGTAGATTTGTCAAAATACTGATCGTCATGTAACTTTATTCATGTGCTTATGATCCTCTTGATTGATTTTGTAACATGTTAGAAATTTGTAAAACTCTCTTCTCATAATTGTTAGCAGTTGAGACCTTCCCAGCAGCATTTCTCCACAATATTAGAAAAGAACAAAAGAAAACAGAAAACCGACAATTATTGGCTAGTACATGCTTCTTGCAACATATGTTGTGAGAGCTGGATTACCCGAACCTGCAATAGCTATGGCATGAACCTGGATGCCTAATTTCACTTGCTTGGATTTATTTGTACAATCTGTTCTGAAATCTATATTAAGTTGTCTTTTTCAACCCAAAACTCAATTCACTCGTTATTTCTCTTTTCTTGCCTCTGTTTTGGATACGAAGGGAAGAAAATTAATAGTGGTCCTAATCGTATTGAGATGTTAATGGTTACCTCGTTTCGAAGATAAGCCAAGTTGTCCAACCTTAGACTGGAGACCATATGGTGCATCGACGCTACCTAAGAAAGTACATGGACCAAACCTATAGTGCTGTTAAGAAGACTTGGTTTTCACATCCGGCTGAATTCAGTCCAGACCCAGTGATATGATAACTCACTGGCCGCTGCCCTCCCAGCTGGGGACTTCTAGGCAATGAAGTATTTCCCATGTCACGGCCCGAATAGGCAGGACAGGAACTTACTGCATAGGCCTTGGAAAAAAGTATATCTTGTTTAAAGGTTGCCTGCCTAACAATTACCTACATCGGAACCCAACAAAACAAAACCGAAAAGAAAGGAAGCTACCCACAGGGAAAAGATGATGACATCTGTGTCATGGCAAATAGTTAAACCCCCAGGTTATTGACTCCTTGGTGCCACCTTTAACTCCCTTTGCCAGAGGCGCTTCTGTGCAATCTGCACTTTCTTTGGTGTTGTGATCTTGTGCATCTGGGAATTATCTGGCAGTCTCAGATAGTGGGGCAAAGTGAGGACACTCTTGCATGGACACATGGTCGGCGGTAGCCTTGTTAAGTTGTTAATCATATAACATTAATCGGATTAGTTAGCAGTCCGACATCATGTTAGGAACCCAGGCTACCAAATGAGACTTTTACAGCTTTGTTTGTCCGTAAAGCTTATCGATGTCTGTACCGAGCATCAGCATCAGCGGCTTAGGACCCATTTAATCTAAAAGACGATGGATGATCTTCATTCGATGCACTTTCCCCCCTCTGTGTTTTACGCCAAACTCTCTATTTTCTATTTTCTATGCATGTGAGCATGTCTATGTTTCAAAGTTGCTTTTTGAAAACCGTATTCCATGTTCTAATGCGCCCATGCCTCATGTTTTAGCATCATGGTTTACAGTTTTTGAATGGAGGCTTGCCTATCTTTTGGACGAAATTGCAAAACCTGAACTTGAGTAGAACATCACGGTGCCTAACTCTACTGTATATCACCAAATTTGCATAACTCTGCAGCAAATTAGTACCGTATAGCAGTTACAGTTGATCAATGTTTTGGACAACCAAAACAGAAGAGAGAAAGAAATAAACGAAAACAACAACCGAATCATCTTGTTTGGTGAATGCATCATCCAAATGACAAGCTGGGCCCTTGATGCTCTAATTGTTTACTATCCTGTTGTCGGGGCTACCTTTGTTTTTACTCTTGTCGCTCGATTCTCTTGTCATCTATCGATTTAGCTGTCACAATCTCTGTTACACAAGAAAACAATTTGGTCCTCCAAACTCCCTCTCTTTCCTTTTCTTATTTATTTTAAACAACATGCTCAAAATAAATTCAGAAGAATCCTTTATATTTTTGTTCACTCTTCTTTTGAAATGTTTAGGAGAATCCTTTATATTTGATTAAGGAATTGGGAACCTTCTCACCAGCTACCACCTAAGGACCCTTTTCTTGTGTTTTCTCAGTCTGGGTGAGAAGGATCTTACAGGCTACAAGCTTTAAACAAATCAATTAGTTGGCTACTTGTTAGCTTATATAATTAAATTATATTGTGGTACCACTTTTCCTACTACTCAAATAAAGCATGAACATTAGATAAAAACCTTAACACATTTGTTCTCAATGTATAATGATCCGTATTAATGGATTGTATCCAGTACTTATTCAATACACGTAGAATAATAAGATTTCATGCGGGACCAAACCCCTCTTCGGTAATGAATTAGTGGCCTAATCCAGTAATCAATTAGTAAAACATATTTCCATTGATTTCACAATTTTTGTATTAGCAATCTTTTTCGTGCCCACAGTGATCTACTCAATTGTATGGAGTTTGTGTACGAAGGCAATGAAAAGTAAAGAAAGGTGTGTAGGTCAAGGAAGAAGCATTAATTTTTGTCATTAGGCGTGGTCAGGACTCTGTTTCATGCATCAAAAGCTTTTCATTCAAGCTTAAAAAAAAAAAAAAAAGCTTTCCATTCAAGAAAAAGTCGCGAGGTGGAAACGTTTCAATAAGAAGAGTAACAAGCTTTCGCTTTACGAAAAAAAGAAACGGTCATTAGTTCTCGCGATTATTCATCTTAACCAGAAAATTCAGAAGGACAATTGAGCAGGACTCAGTCGCACCTGTCAATTCTCCACGTGTATACGTTTAATTAAGCTTCAATGATAATAAAACTTACTTTACTATGAATTAAAATTATAGAGGGTGGAAAAAGAACAGCAATCTTAATATATTTTTTGTCGCTTCGCTCATAATTTGAAACACTATATCATTTTCAACGTGAAAAAATCCATCTCTTTCCGTCGTTGATTCAATATAAAAAAAAAAAAGCGACGGAATGTTGTCTCCCAAAAAATACCATAAAATAAAAAGGGAGGAAAAATCAACAAAAGAACGTCTTTCTAGAAGCCTTCAAATACGTTGACCAGCAAAAAAATGTCCTAAATGCATTGAAGGTGTTCCTGTCATTGGAAGCACGGTTGATGTAGTTGAAAAAACTATATACTGAAAGCTGATTGAAGGGGGTGAAAATGGTTATATATTAATTGCCGATATCCCGTAGAGAAAAGTAATAGAAAATTTGAATGAAAATTCAAAACAAGGGGTCCTCCTTTAAGCACACAAGCAAAAACTCAGAATTCTCCATTCAAACGGGGGTTCTAATTAGACGTGTCAAAATTTGGCTGGAAATTTTGGTCATAGATAACCTAATTAATGGACTATCTAAGTAAAGAAACAGATGAAGAATAATAAGGTCCGGATGGGTGAGGGAGTTGTCACAGTTGTGCATAGGTGCTAGATGAGGTCAGGGTCACATTCAAAAGGATGGGGTTGTTTTCTGGAAGTTTTGCATTGACCAGCATGCCAACTTTTGGGTCCGTCCCCACTTTTTGGTCCAAAGAAAGTTGCACTGTTACAGATGAGCCAAGTAAGAAACCCCAGTCCCCATTCTTCTGCTGTCTCAAACCAGCAGCTCGCTATTAAAGGATGGCTTTGACTCATAAAAGGATGCACTCTTTTATATCTTAATTCGTGTCATCCGCGTTGTTGGAATCCTGTAAATTCATCTACGAGAGCATATTTGCATTCGCAATCTTTTATTTGTCAAAAATCCGCCACCTGTGTCGGTCTCCTTCCCGTTGCTTCCTTTCATAATCCATGCACGTGCTTCGTCCCCAGGCGCGGGCGTAAACAATTACAACAGCGACGTTCACGTGTTCCTCCATGGCGGCGTCTCTTGTGTTTTGGTTTAGGCACCGTGGTCCTCCTTTCCTCGACAAGGAAAAACCAAAATTATAAATTTAGCAAATCGCGTATTAGGTAAGACCTTTAAGAAAATACTATTTTTCTCTTAAGAACCTGAATTTTTTCAAATAATAAGTCTGTGTCCTATGTAGAACATGTAATAATTATATTACCGTCATATTTACCGATTCTTCTCTGTGTTTTTTCTTGTCAAGAAATTAATTGTAGTAGTTTTGAAATATAGACTTCTATGTGCCAAAAAGGAAATATAGTTTACATGTTACTGTTATTTTAAGGTTTTTTCTACAGGGGGTAATGTTCCTTGCAAGTTCCCAGGGAAAAAAACAAGGTAACGTCGTTTACTCAGCCCTCCATTTTATTAATAATATAAACGAGAATTTGTTCGTCTTGAATTCCGCATATTTTAAAGGCCGTTCACATAACAACCAAGACCTCTAGGGACTAGGCTAGTACTGTTCCTCTACTGCAAGTTTGAAACCTGCGGCTGCGGCTGCGGCCCCCCCCGGCCCCTCTTCCATACTCACATAAACAGGACGAAATTAGTACTCTGGAAACCTTCATTTTTATCTTTCCCTTCGTCTGAGGAGTGATCTTTGTTTTCTCTCTATCTCGTCCCGTCTCTCTCTCGGTCAACAACGCCAATGAAGCATACCAGCTTCTATCCCACTACAGCTTTCTTAAAAACCGAGGCTTTCAGATGACGAAACCGCCGCCCTCTCCCTCTTCCGCCGTCTCCATTATACTCATCGTTACTTTCATCATCTCCCTGACACCCTCAGTCCATGGGCTCGGCGTCGGAGCCACCCTTGCCATCAGCTTTGACTCCGCCACCGTATGCGGCATCGTGGCCTCCCAGCCCCGGCAAAGCATCCAATGCTACCGACGTGGCCAAATCATCCCCGTCTATCCCAATATTAGCTTCTATTCCATCTCTGGCGGCCGGAACTTCTTCTGTGGCCTTCGCTCCGGTGGCTACACGTTCCTCTGTTGGGACACCAACGACTTCTCCAACACTAACTTCGCCCCCAAACGAGTCTACTTCGACGATACTATTCGATTAGAGAACCTTGCGGTTGGTGACGACCAAGTCTGCGCTACGGTTGTTGGTACAGGCTCCGTCAATTGTTGGAGAGGTAACAGCACGCTTAATCTGCCACCTGCGTCTGATAGGTTTGTGTCGATCTCCTCCGGGTTTGGATTCTCTTGCGGTATTTTGAGGGATACTTTTCAAGTTCGCTGTTGGGGGAACAATACTGTTACGGCGAATGCGATACAAACGGGGTTTAGGAACATGTCGATTACCAGTATTGTTGCAGGTGGCTCACACGTTTGCGGGGTGAATTCTACTGGATTTGTGGTCTGCAAAGGAAACAACGATTTTGGGCAGTTGGATGTACCTTCGAATTTACCCGGGGAGTTCTCGACCTTGGCGCTTGGAGCGAGTCACAGTTGTGGGATTAGGCAAAGGAATGAATCGGTCGTGTGCTGGGGAGGGGGAGGAGAGTATTCGGCGAATGTGACACAAGGGGTTTCGTTTGCCACGATTGCGTCCGGATCGAATTTTACATGTGGATTAACGATGGCGAACTTTTCGATTATTTGTTGGGGACCTGGGTGGCCTGGGGAGGCTAATTCTACTTTGAGGGACTTGCCGGAAATCCTTCCAGGACCTTGTACTAATTCTTCTTGTAGCGAGTGTGGTGTTTATTCGCAATATTCGAGTTTGTGCTCTGGTTTTGGACGTATTTGTACGCCTTGTTCGACTCAATTTTCGATTCCGGTGCCACCATCACCAGCACCTGTGCCATTACCACCAGTACCAAGAGGTTCAGCTCCATCATCTCCATCCAAGGGTTTGAGAAGGGGTTTATTGGCGTTTTGCATCGTTGGATCGGTTGGGGCTTTCGCGGGTATTTGCACAATAGTTTACTGCTTGTGGACTGGAGTTTGTTTTGGGAAGAAGAAGGTGCACAATTCAGTGCAGCCCACAATCACTCGTGGTCCCAGTTCTAACAATGGCACAACCTCAAACAATAGCCCGCCTTCGAGATCGTCCACCATTAGGCGCCAGGGCTCTAGAATTATGAGACGTCAGAGAAGTGGAACTTCATCCAAGCACCCAGACAGGGCCGAGGAATTTTCACTTGCTGAGCTTGCGGCAGCAACCAACAATTTCTCCTTAGAGAACAAGGTTGGTGCTGGAAGCTTTGGTGTTGTTTACAGAGGGAAACTAATAGATGGCCGCGATGTTGCGATCAAAAGGAGCGAAACAGGTCCAAGAACAAAGAAGTTTCAAGAGAAAGAAAGCGCATTTGATTCGGAATTGGCGTTCTTGTCCCGTCTTCATCACAAACACTTGGTTAGGCTTGTTGGGTATTGCGAGGAAAAGGAAGAGAGGCTCTTGGTTTACGAGTACATGAAGAACGGTGCTCTTTACGATCATTTACATGACCCGAACAACGTGGAAAAGAGTAGCAGTTTCTTGAATTCTTGGAAAATGAGGATCAAAATCGCGCTAGATGCTGCTCGAGGAATCGAATATCTTCACGATTATGCTGTTCCACCTATAATTCACAGAGATATTAAGTCCTCTAACATATTACTGGATGCGAATTGGACGGCAAGAGTATCTGACTTTGGATTGTCCTTACTGGGTCCAGAATCGGATGGTGATTATAGGCCAACGAAGGCAGCGGGAACAATTGGGTACATTGATCCTGAGTATTATGGTCTTAATGTTTTAACAGCAAAGAGTGATGTTTATGGGCTTGGAGTAGTTCTATTAGAACTTTTGACAGGGAAGAGAGCAATTTTCAGAAACGGTGAGGATGGAGGAACACCTATAAGTGTGGTGGACTTCGCGGTACCAGCGATTATGGCTGGAGAATTGGTTAAGGTATTAGACCCCAGAGTTGGACCGCCAGATCTGAATGAAGCAGAGGCAGTGGAGCTGATTGCCTATACTGCACTGCATTGTGTGAATTTGGAAGGAAAGGACAGGCCAACCATGGCTGACATTGTGGCCAATTTGGACCGGGCATTGGCTCTCTGCGATCATAGTCACGGCAGCATTTCTAGCGGTACAATCTCCATTGTTTCAGAATAAAATTCCAAACCAGAAAACGAGGAAAAGACCCAATTCTTTTCGAAATCTTTATCCATTTTTTGGGATCATTGATAGTGCCCTCAATTATTGTTTGTAAAGTTTTAGTTGTTTCAGCTAACGTTGTGGTGTAGTATTTGGATTTTTTGAACACTGACAGCCAGGAAGAAGGATTACATGATTATTTTTTTCTCCCCCCTCAAGGAAGAGGCTTTCTTTTTTCCATGAACTTCCAAGTTGCTAAGAACCTTTCTGATTTTCCTCTGCTGTGTTAATACGTAGCAGTAGGAATGTAATCTGACTTGGTCGGATGAGGGCTTTTCAGTTTTGACCGAATAATGTTTCGTTCACGCAAAGCTTTTAAGAGTAGTCTTCACTCAATTTGATAAGCATAGTACGGACATAAATTGGGTCCTGGACCATACGCGCACTTTGAAGTGTGCGGAGATACACGGCTTTCGCTTTGCACCTGAGCCCACACGTACATCTTATAAAACGGGGGTAGATGGGAAAGTGCCAAGTGGCCCGACCTTTTTGAAAGAGAGTGTTGTCTGAACTTTACACGTCTGGGGACTCTTTGACTTTGAACGATCAATAAGAATAGTTCACCTCAATGAAAAAGCCAAGCAGTTTCTGAGCTCCTGTCTCGTGGTCTTGGCTTTGGACTTCAGGCTCCACTCAAGGAAGGAATAAACTCATTAAATCCACCGGTGCCTCTTCAAACTTTAATAGCCAAGCGCAACACATTTAATGTACAACATGCTTTCCTTCAAGTTCATGCCAATCGATAACGGTATAAAATATAATAACAGCTTCTATCTCTGTGGAGCAGACTCGGAGAGGGTGCGTTTGTAGGTGGCCGGTGACCCACCACCTCCGGCCCTTGCTCGTACTTATTTGGGGGGGGGGGGGGGGGGGGGGGCGCGTTTGGTGAAGACTATATGCACAAACTTAAATTGTGACATATCTAAAGCGTTTTTATATACCAAATAGGCAACTAATTTTAGGACCCCACTGTTGCACATGAATAAAGTGAGGCATCATTCATTTCCTGCCACTTTGGAATTTAGCTGTGGGGTCCTGGAACTGACAATTGAACCAGTCTAATGCAAGTCCACACCACAGGAGCCTGGCCACAGGCAGGATCTTGCAAGTACTAACATGGCTGTGCCGCCCAAGTTATTGATTAGTCACTTTAAAAAAAAAAAAAATTTATTCCACCAGGTTGGAATTCGAAGAGAATTTTCGTCACGGTCCGTTAAATGGAGTCTTGGGCTTAATTTAATTGGAATACTCTGATCTTCAATCATACCTGATAGATGTTCATGTTGTTCTAATTCAATCGCAGTTAACAGCAATAAGAAACTTTGGGGTATAAAATAATACGTTCTGAGCTTGACCGAAGAAATTGCTTAAAAGAAAGTCGTTTTATCCATATGTATAAATCAATCCCTAGAATCCACGCCGTTGACGACAAATTTAGAAATTGAAATTCTCCCAGCCCCTTTGTGTCGTTTTCACACTTCTGGAGACCGTAAAGAAAAGTTGGGAGAGCAAGTCAAAGACGTTTAGCTGCTTACACACGTGTGCCCTTAAATCGTTACACCCAGAGTACCACGCTCTGTCCATTTCATATTTTCATTTGTAGTTTTTTTCATGTAGAAGGACAGAGACAGCACCGTCCAAATTAAACTACTTGCTTGTATCCAGTTTTCCTGCAATTATGCCTCATGGACCCCAACGTCATGTGAAGCACGTCCAACATAAAGCCCCCTACATTGCACGCGTGCATTTAGTAAGGAGTAAATGGTAGGCCTAGTAGCAATGGAAAGCAAATTTCTGGACCGGATTGATTGAGTGCGTAATGGGTTCTCCTTAGAATATGGAAATTGGAACGGCCCATAACATTCAAATGGTACGGTGACGGGGTGGTCCACGCTATTTGTTTGTGCTAACATTTTTTTGGGTCTTGTTTATGGACCTCCAATTTCCCAAATCACAATTACCATGGACAGACGCTAACTGTTTCAAACCCGCTACTCTTTCGAATTAGGGATCGGGTCAGTGTAAGCTTGGAGATACTCGGGTTCATCGTGTATGGTGGGGTTCGTGTCAATCTCCTTTGGGTTTGGTTTTTCTTGCGATATTTGGAGGCACGGTCGTCTCGTTCGTCGACCGTTGTTAGAGAGTCAAAGTTGAAATTCTCGTACCCCCTTCGTTTCGTTATTGCGAGGGAAAGGGTGAAAGGCTCTTCGACCCATAGACATCATCCCTGTCTGCTGTTTACTATATTTTGAACCAAGACGCAAGAATCATTGCAACCAATTTCAATTTTCATCAGCGCATAATCATATCACGATTGGATTTACCCCAATCAAAGACAATTCAGAAACAGCTACTCTCGTTGTCCAATCAAATATGCTGTCTCCTTGAATTATGGGCGGGACTGCATAATTGTGAATGTATTCAATTCCTCAGGCTATTTATTTTCCATTGCAGATGAAAATTTTTGGCAGGCAGTATTGTTTGACACTTCGACTTGAGCACTACTATCAAATATTCACACCCGTTTTTGGATAAATAAAAGAAAACTACTTGTATTAGACAAATTATTCAGTCTCATGCCAAAGAATGTTGCATAATCAATGCTTACAAGATTCTAATTGCAGTAACCTCATACACCTCTCCACACATCACCTATTAGAGAGAGAGAGAGAGAATCCTTAGGGCGGAGGGTATCTTCTTCTTTGCCTTTGCACTTCAACTTCATTCATCCAATCAGAGAGCCATATGAGACCCTTGTAACCGTAATTTGCTACAGTAATTAGGGCGACCACAAGAATGACAAAAAGAAGAAGCCGCTTCACAGCCTCAGTCATTTTCTGTTTATGGAGAACAGTTTCAGTTATTAAGCAAACAAAAGGGCACTTGAAAGAGCTTAACATTTTGCCCTTGAGAAAAAGAACAAACCTGCAGTCTTGATATTTGCTTGGCTTCTTGTACCCTGTCTCGTCTTTTCCGACGCTTTGGCACATTCTTTTCAGGATCCGGCTCCTTTTCCTTTCAAAGAAATATGTCATGGCATTAGAGTTCACCTTAATAGAGCTCTGAAAACCTATTAAATTTTCTTTTCTCAAGTTAGCAAAATATAGTATGGCGTTAGACTTAACCTGAATAGAGCTCCTCTGCTGAAAAGCTATTAAATTTACTTTTCATAGGTGGCAAGATCTATGTGGGAAAGGTCAAGCACAGTATTCTTTGAGATGGATATTTTTCAGATCACTGAATTCACTATGACAAGGAATTCCAACCAAACTTTGGGTTGTTCACGAATAGAGAAAGGACTTCATCTTGCTGTTCCCACAATTTCCTACGGTTCCCAGGGGAACTCAGTGCTACCAGAACTTTAACAACTGGAAGTTACATTATGGTATCCATTTTGAAATTCAACAGTATTATTATCGAATTCTTTACCTAGAACATGGCAAAAAGTTGCGCCAACTGGTTGCTACATCGATTTATGAAAGTTCCAGGTGGCAGTCACTGATAAGTAGAAACCAGAGAAACTAGATAGTTTCTATATCTGGTGTTCGTATTGGCAACAGTCCCACCAGACTAAAGCGTCTGTTGGGATCTGGTTGAGCTAATACACAACCTAATTTGTAGCAGACCCACAAGAAAACCAACCAGAGAGAGAAAGCTCTTCAATTTTGAAATAACTTTACTGTCCTTAATGCAAGCAGAACTTAAGAAAATTTTCGTAAGATTAGCAGTATATTACCTCCACAACTTTAGATTTACGTAACAGTAATTCTGAACCAACAACCTCTAATTTGCTCTTGCAATCAGAATTGCAAGAAAGAAGTCCAAGTCCATACTGATTTTTTGGAATATCTCTGGGATCACAACTGGCACTCCTATAGGCAGCTTGAACATCTTGACATAACCACTCCTTTTTCACGGTTTGGCATTTACAACGAACAAAAACCTTCGAAAAGAAACAGATGGCAAGGTAACGAAATCTACAAGCAGTAGCTGAATTGCTACAATTTATGTCATAGTATTAGAGATTCGAGATGAAAAACAAGGTATGACAATGTGTTCCATTAAATGACAGGATCTTCTATTAGGTCATTAAAATTATCACCTTCTTGCAGCACATTCTGACAGGTGATGGACATTGACCAGGATGGCATTTCTCTGGGCATAGATGTGTGCAGTTGGGCAACTTCCTGCACTACCAACGTCTAATCTTATGCATGTGTTTGGCTTTATTTATTAACCCAAAAGAAGAAAATCAGAGCAACACTGAAAGAAATAGAGTTTAGATTGAGGCTCTGTTTAGTTATTGCAGCAAATGGAATCAGTAAATGGATAAGCATGACTCTATAGTAACCCAATATGAGCTAAAATCTCTGAATTACCTATGGCAAGGCCCACCACATGAGCGAGCAGTAACCTGCTCCTCTTCAGACAACCCATTGTAGTATATGCACTCAAAAACATGAACCAGTGCCCCACAGTGACATGATCGTTTTACAAGCACTTTGCAAGGGGAGCATTCTCCAGGATGACATGACAGGGGGCAAGGATGAGAACATGTGGGCTTCCTCTCCTGAATGAGAGCATTCAAAATAAGAAGGTAACTTACCAGCTTTAAGTGATAAGGTTGAAGAGACAGAACGATCATAGGATAAATGAAAAGGAAAAAAGTACAGTGGCAAGGAGGAAATAAAGTGTAACCACCTTTTGGCAAGGAAGATGACACTCTTCACAAGACTCACTCCTTTCTATCTGGACGGGTGTTGCAAGCAGGTTCTCCACAGCATGGCAGGTTTTAGTACAATAATGATTATCGCAAGATAGAAGATTTCCACACAGATTTTCACATGAAAATTGTGTTTTATCTGAGCAGACCACCTGACACAAGCAGGAAACAATAAAAGATTTGTGGGTAAAGTTAAAATGACAGTGATCGCCTCAAATCTTTTTTGCAAATGAAGCATGCAACTTAAAATGTTCATCTATTGCAAGCAAGAAAACTGAAACTAACCATTCTCTCTGCCCCAATGTGTCGGCCAACACAAGACCTCCAAACCAGTTCTGAGCAAGGAGGGCATGTAGAACCAGCTGTCCATTCACTCTGATGTATTGATTTCTTTTTCTTTGGTTTCAATGTAAACTCGGGATTAGGAGGAGGTCTAGGGCCATGACACCTGATCACAAAAGGGAAAAGAAAATAAGTCACACGAGAAAGAACATTATCTAGCATCTCAATCACAATGAGATTTCAAGATAACATTTGTAAACTGGAAAATCTTGGAAACCTTAGCTTGCACTTATGGCCACATGGATACTCCTCTTCACAAGGTAACTGACACGGAGGGCAAGCTCCATAATGGCATTTGTGTGGCTGGACAAAGATAGATGATTGTCAATGCTACAAATATCTAGGGGCAGAAAATGCAGGTAATTACTAAGTTGGTCTTCTACAAGAGCTACAATCAAAATGATGGAAATTTTAAAGATAAAATCCTAAGAGAACTGTATAGATATCTGGAGTCACGTATTCACACATTCCAAGGAATTTCAAGTTCTGGGTCCCATTAATTTCACAACCACACACGATGAGAGTTCATATAGCAATCATAACCGTTGATGCGAGAAGAAATAAATCATGATGATTGTTCGAAAATGCAAGGATGCTCCCAACTTATAGAAGAAACCTCTAATATCTTCAAGAGGAAACATAAACCGATGGGAAAAGAAGCAAGAACAACCAATGGTACCTTGCGGGTTGATACATGCCTGCATAAAGTGGCAATATGACAAGGTTTTGGACATCGAGGAGGCTTTTGATCCATCTCGGTACCGCAAGGAACCTGATACAGAAATCACCGTATTCAGCATGTAGTATTAAACTAGCAGACAGCAAGCATGCATTGGTAAAAAAAAAAAAAATGCATTTGTTACAAAAAATGTGCAAGCAGCTAATCTATATGATCGATCAACGAATACAGTAGAAGTACAAAAGCTTATCTAAAAATCTTGGAAGAAAACACCAAATTATGAAAGGAAGTGGCAATTTCTTTATGGGCTCTACATGTACAAATGCGTACTCAAGGCACGTTCTATCCTAACATTATGAGGGGTGTGCCACAATTTAAAAAAATATAAATAAAATGCATCATTAGAGATGTAAAACCCTAAATTTAGGGTAAGAATGGAAGATAATATGTTTTACCAAACTACCGCATGCTTCATTCAGTCCAGTGTTTGATATGACAACATACAAACCAAAAAGCAATCAACTTTACCATGAGGAACCTTCGAACACATGCAACATACTACCAACTCTGCTGTATTTTCAAATTTCTAGAAAACAGAGATCAAAATAATGCAGAAAAAAAATGCTATTAATCCAAGAGAACAGAAAAGAGAAAGATGGTTTTTTGATGGCCACAAGCAACCCAACGAAACCTAGTGGAATGCCAGGAGCTCCCAGTACGAAACAAACTACAAAATCCACAAGATCAAACTCACACCTCAAAGTGTGTCTCACCACATGCACACGAGATTGTCACCACAACTGGACAAGGAGCACAGGCACCTCTGCAAGAACAAAACCAGCTAACATCCAATTATGCCTCAGTTTAATAGTTCAGGATTATACAAATTGTAGTTACCCACTAATCATAAGCTTCTTACATTTGCAAAACCTTTTTTTGAAAATACATCTCTACTTTTCCCAGCCCAGTACTAGCTAAAGTTGAAGATACTCTATCCAATTTGTAATACAAGCTTTACTTTTATTTTATTAGCATAGCCAAAGAAACCTCTCCCCCTCAAATTTCGTGGGTTTTCTTCACAAACTTGCCAGAGCACCATCTGACAGTAAACCATCCCCTGTTGCCTATGACAGATGGGAAAGGGTCACATACCTATGGCATGGAGAAGGGCATTTATGGTTTTTACACCGCAGCTTCCTGCCACAAACCTGAGATAATTTTTTCAAAGCAACCGAACCATAAACAATTTATCTAAAAATGAAGTGCCAACTCTAAAATCACCAAACAAAAAGACACACCTCTGAGCATGGAGGGCAATCCCCGTCACAGCAGCGGCGCTTGCAAGCATGGCGGCCACAGTCTCGCATTCTTTGACACCTCCTTTCACATAACAAATCTTGATAGCAAGGAACCTATTCTAATTTTAATTCAACTTTACCCATATCGAACTACCGAGAACTCTTTAAATCCATACAACCAAAGCACGGAAGCCAAAAAAATAACATACCTCTTTCTTGAGGCTTCCACACCGGCAAGACTTGGCGATCACGATCCTGCAAGTCTCAATGCAAGGCCCGCGGTGGCACCGCTCGTGGCACCTATGCAAGGCACAGCTCAACGTTTTATCGCAAGTAGCCCCGCAAAGCGGTGGTGCATCCATATCACATGGCATCCCTTGGTACAGTCTCTTCCCACAGGGGCACGTCCGCTTCCCCTCAAGCGGGCAATTACCGCACTCCCCAGCCAAATGGCACCCTTTCCCACACACATGCTTCCCACAAGCCACCACCTTCCCGCATGGGTTCTCGCATCTGAAACTCCGCTCGCAGCACTCCCTCTCTAGCTCCACTCTCCCGCACTGGCACCTGTAGACCCCACGCTCTCGGCACGGCGGGCACTGCCCGTCGTGGCAGGTCTCGGAGCACTTGTGGACCCCACAGTCCAATAGCTTCGAACAAGCATTGTTGCAGGAGAAATTCTTGAAGCCACAACGACGAACGTCGTTAACGGCGCCACAAAAGCACGTGGATTTCACGAGCTTCGGGCACGAGGGGCACGGGCCTGGGTGGCATAGAAGCAAGCAATGATGGCCACAGTTGTGCTTCAAAGGGCGATCGCAGATTTCGCCGCAAGAATGAGGTAAAACCCACGGGTCACTAGGCGGGTCTCGTAATTTCCCGCAAAAGCAGACGTACGCTTTGGGAATTTGGGATTTGGTGTATTGGACCCGACACTTGGGGCAGTTCCAGGAGGAGGCGAGTTCCGGGGAGACGGGGAGGCGGGTGGCGGCCCGAGCAGCGGATAGATCAGACGCCTGGCGGCCCCAGCTCTGGATGCAGATGAGGTGGAAGACGGCGAAGCACAGGGAGGAGCAGGACCAGGTGGCATCCAAGCGCTTGATTCGCTCAAGGCATATAAGGCATGAGAGAGCACCGGAGGAGGAGGAGGTGAGGAAGGACTGGATTTTGCTGAGGTCAGCGGTGGAGACGGACGATTGGTTAGTCGATTCGAAGTATGCTTTGAAAATGGAGTTGGAGAGGTCCGCGTGGCGGAGGAGCTCGGATCCGGCTTTGTCGTATTCTATGTCGGAGTCGGAGTCGGAGTCGGAGTCGGAGAGCGGTCGTTTGTGATGGTCGTTAGTCGAGGTCATTATGGGGATTCGGGACTTGTAAGACAGCATTTTAGAGAGTTCGCAGTCTGTATAAATCGTTTTGTTTCGTCTCTCATTTAACGGGAAGGAGTTGAGAGAGACCATTTTAAACTTCCGATTTTACCCTTACATTTTTTTGCCTGGGTTTGGACTTCGGCTGTATTACTTGCCAACAAAAGCGGCATTGGGCCGGATTGAGGTTTGTGAATGCAGGAAAAGCTGCAGGGTTTGGGCTTTTGGCCGGACTGATAATGTGCTACTAAAGGGTGTCTGTTTGTCAAAATTTAAGGGATATTTTCGAAATTTTAGGAATTTTTACTTTATTGAGATTTATTGGGGTTTGTGAAAGGTGAAATATGTATGTATAAAAGTTAAAAATTTTAAAGTGTGTTTGTTTTACTGGAAATTTTCATACCCCAAAATATTAGGGAAACAAACTGTACCTAAGTTCGCAAATACATCAATATTTGAAAACGAACATGTAAATTTTTTTCTTTTTTCTTTTTACAATTTTCGAACACTTTACAATTTTTGAACACGAACAGATACGTTGTTTTTCATTATATATTGTCATGATACTAGAAATTGAATTAAACTTTGAATGTACAACTATATAAAGCAAAGATTTTCATTACAGAAGTCTATAAAACACGTAACTCTAAATTCTAGCTAGAAGAAGCAATACACCAAAACAAAAACAAAAAAAAAAAAGCAAAACCACCAGAGAGTCCTCCCTAACTGGTCCTTCTGACGATAATTCTTCAAATGAACCAGTTCTGAATCAGATTGGAAGGGAAATATTGTAATCGCAATTGGAGTTCGCTCGAGACGCTTGAGCATGTACCTGCCATTCATGAAATTGTAGTATACTGCTCTGTAAACTGATCCCATCATCAGTAGGATATCAGAACTATCAAAGGCTGCAGGAGTACAACAGCCCGAGCCCACCTTCTCGAGTGCTTCCAGACTTGTTGTCTCTTTCTTACTCCATATTTTCATATGATCATCCTCCATCACCCAAATTTGCATAAAATTCCAATCTGATTCTACGCAGAGCATCCCAAGGCGACCTTTATAGTCGACAAGCTTCATTCTGGCGAAATAATTTTTTCTGCAGAGAGGGAAAGGTAAATCAAATATCATCCAAGTCTCAGTATCCACGTAAAACGCCAAGACTTGGTTGTTGGTCAGCAGCCAATAAAGCACACCGCATGAACATACAGCGGCTTCGTTTGGAAAGAACACGTCAAAAGGCAACGATACATCTTTCAACTGTTTCCACGTCCAGGTTTCTGAATCAAAAATCTCACACCGAGAACAATAGTTGGACGCGGACTTATTATACTTGAGGTAAAAAGAATTGTGTCGTGAAAACCGAACTATCTTATAGCTCAAAGGCTTTGATCTGAGCACCACCATTGCAAGCTTTTCGGTAAAATAACGGGTTTTAGGATTCGGTATCTGGCGCCATTCCTTGGTAGTAGGCTTGCACACGTAAAATTCAGGTATTCCATGTCTTCTTGTTTGAGAATTCTTCGTGCATAGGAAAAGACCCTGTTTAGTTCCAGCTTCGATAGAGATAGGACCACGCAAGAATTTGAGAGAGAGTTCTGATTCCCAATCCAAACTGTTGATGGAGATAAAGTCAGACACGGGCATGCCGCGCGAAAGGCCTGCTACGAAGCATCCCGATACTGTTTTTGTTCTTTGACAGTTCTGTTGCATGAAACTTGACTCGTACGTCATCTTGTTGAAGTCTTTCGAAACTAGCCTGCACCGTCCAATATCTCGTAGAGATAGTTGGGATAAAATCTCAAATATCATATCCCTGGGAACGCGAGGAGATTCCATGTAAATTAGAAGCACTCCGTCGCGAAGATCGCACTGGATGGCTTAAAGAGCAAAAAGCGGCAAACTAGACTGCAGACAGGGGAAGCCGTGGAGACACGGTATAGGCTCGTCAGTAGGGGAAACAAATTCGCCGCAGCAGTGGCAACAGCGATCGAGACGAACCGTAACTATGCATGCAGGGGCGAGAACTCGATATTCGATCGGCCGTTGCTTGTCTTTTGAGTTCTTCCCTTAGAACTTCTGTCTGACTAATAATGGAAGACAGGTTGATTAGCGCGAGCTATAAATATATATAGGGGCTGGGAAACCTTGACGTTGCCCGTTGCCGCTTAAAATTTTGGCCATTTTGCCTCCAAGATTTTGTAAGTTGGTATAATAAAAAAAATTATAAAATAATCTCTTTTTTTATTATAAAAATAATTATATGAGTGAGTTTAATTTAAAAATCCGATAATAATTAGTGTCAAGTGTTTTGGGTTTGTAACATTTGAAAATCAAACTCTTTTGACTCTACCGAAGAAAGCTTAACAAACAAGAATCTGGTTATTATTGGATTCGGAAAGCAAACGATCTCCGACATGGTATTGGACTCAAACTCTGTAAAATATGGTCCTAGGATTGTGTTTGTGTTTTATTCGATTACCACCGTATAAAAGTACTTCAATTTCTAATAAACTTTTTTTTTTAAATAATCCTCTTTGAACAGCGGACATCTTTCCATTGGATTAACTGCAAACATGAAATAGGGAACCATGATTAATCCATTGAGACTTTCTCGACTGTGACTTTCTTCCAAACGCATTTCTAGATGATGTTTGGATAGTTAAGATTTATAACTTTTTGATAAAAAAAATTCAAAAAAGTTAAAACTTTCACAATCAATTGTCAAACTTTCAAAATTTTCACATAAATTTTTCACTTCTTTATGCCAACTTTAATATTTTTTCATAATAAAAAACAAGTCAAATCTTTTCTTTCTTTCTTTTTTTCATTTCAAAATTCTATCAAATTTTATCTCTCTTTACTTCTTAACAAATTCTAATAAAAATTATTCTACAATTAAATATTTTTAAAAATTTTCACCATTTTTTTTTTCCTAACATCACCCTAGGTACTGCTTTATTGTTCGATATCGTTTCCTTTGTCTAGTTGAAATGCAAAGAGAAAACCAGATTCTGCTGCAATTACTGTTACTGTGGTAACTATCCAAACCCATCTTTCTTAATTTCTTAGGCCGCAAGATACGGAGGTAAATCTTCAATATCTCCATATCTTGCGGCCAAATAAATCTTCAATATCTACATCAAATCTTCAATATCTTAGTTAATTTCCATATACAATAAACCTGTATTAATATATGTTTCATCAATTTTACCCATCTATATTCCGTTTTTTTTTTTTTTTTTTTTGGGTAGGATAGCTTTTACGATGTTACGCGGACTCTGTTTGGTTTGGTATACAACTGAGACTGGAATTCCTTTTATGATTCGAAAATGAAGCCTCATAACGATTGGTCCCATTAATTATGATCTGATTCCCTTTTTTCTCTGATTTATTAGTTCTAGTTTTCTTCCCCCTCTTCTTTGTACCCTCACAAACTCATTCTGCCTCTCAAATGTTTTGTGTTTTTTTTTGGCACGTAAACGTGACATATATGATATATTAACTCGTGTTTTCAAAAGAAAATTCCTCTAATGTATGATTTTCGCAAGGCTCAATCACAGAGAGAAATCCACATGGTAACAAAAAAATGAATTCCAATCTTTTTCTTATCTCACGAGAACACATTGACAGTTTCCCCCACCAGAACTTTGAACAGCAGTACGGCTAAAACATTCGTACATACAGCCTACAACGGAGATTAATGATTACAACTATATACACAACTTCACAGTAAAACTCGCACAAACAAGAAGGGCACAATCAAAAGCTGCATATTATTTGGTCCTTTTTTACGCACGACTATAGACGGGGGAACCACTAGTGAATCACACAAATTCAAAGCGCATAAGAAGCTTCACAGATTCGTACTTCTTTCCCTCATGGCTATGGAGTGGCACTGAACGAATCCCACTTCTTAGTTCAGACAGAGGTAGGCAAGTTTGGCCTCCAAAGTCGTCCTTTTCAGACATGTCATATTCGTGAACTTCAATTCTAAGCAGAGCCAGTTCTGGGACGGTTAGTGGGAACTCAAACTCTTCATTCCAAGTAGGCACCCAATTGTCCTCTAATGTCTTTGTTTTCTTCATTATAGTATCAGCAGGGACTCCAGCAATTCCGACCTGCATACAGATTGAATGAAGAATATCTCAATGGAAAAAAACTTTTCAAGAATGTTATGATCGGCTGAAGGGTATCCTGGGAAGAGATGGGGATGCATGGGTCCCACAACATGACCAACGAATATCACAGAATCTACAACAGGTTAAAAGCCAAGACACCCACGGTTAAGGGAAAACTTAAGTAACGCAAGACATTGATAAGGATCATAGCAGATTTGGAAGGCAGTTACACTATAGGTCGAAGTAGAACACAATGCAGCTGTATGTATCCGGACATTTTTGGAGATCCTGTCAACTTACCCTTGCATAGAAATCTGGAGGGGAGAATGCATCAAAGTGAGTGTGTTCAAAATCGCGGTACCATCCTTCTCCCATGTACACAGTGACCTAATGGAAAACAACAGAACTATAACCCTCCCTCAAGAGATAACCAAGAAGAATAGGTCCATATCATAGAAGGTACTTCCCTGGGAGGCTCAAGCAGACTAAATACAGTCAACAGAACTGGAATTAAAGGGCTTACCTTTAAAGTTTGCTTCACCGGTAATCTGACTTTAGGATCAAAGACCTCATTATCTGGACCAGTCTTCAACAGGAAATCTGGTTTTTTAACATAACCACAGCCACCATTTGCTTTGAACATGCCATGCATCAACCAGAGTGATCTTCCATATCCCTGTCAGCATGGACAAAGCCAAAATTATACATTAGGAATAGGGGGCCATTCTCAGAAAAATAAATTTTGGCTGGGCAAAAATACAAAACACAAGAAAATAATCAAAACAACATTATTTTTGTCTAAGAAAAAGAAATTTCCACTGATTTTTTTTTTGGTTTTAATAGGGGGGGGGGGCTCTCCCTTCCCAAAAAAAAATAGCAATTCTATTAAATGTTCAACGGGATGTGTAAAGCAAGTTATATCCCTGACTAACAAAGATTGAAGGAGGAAAAAACAAACAAACCTGCATATTAAATGCAACCATTTGGGCTCCATGTGTCCACCCAATTAGTGGGTTGTAATTTGATGAGTCAATGCGTGTACCCTTTGGATACACCCTCAGAATATTTCGTTGGGTAAACCTACAGCAAGCTTATCATCAGAAGATGGGAAGCCTTTGCTATTAAGAAATCAAGATAAAAATTTACATTATAGCATATGTGAAGCATGATAATATCTTCCGGAGGTGAACATAGATGGTGGCTACTGAGGCCAGACCTAACATCGAGCAATCATTTTACTCAACCAGATAATTGTAATCAGCCCAGAAAGGGGGCCATAACTATTAAATGAGTAATAAACCGAAATAGGCAGGGCCACCATATTTTTAGAGGGAGCTCTAATACTTGGTTCTTCCTCTCTGCTCATTCATTACATCTACTGCATCAAAACAGCTTTTACACCATTCTCAAGGTCCCTTTTTTTCCTTCTGTGAATGCTGAAAAACAAACTTATCTTAAAACAAAGGAGTGATTAGTTATCCTTGGGGTTGTGTTATGTGAGAGTCCAAAATGGGGATGATGGTTTTCTCCATACAGGCCTTCTTTCTGATCTCCAGAGTTGGTTTATTGCTACTACTGTAGAAGTGTAATTGGTCTTTGTGGATAGGAGGATTAAAGCCCAAGAGGGGGATAATAAATGACCAATGAGCTCTGCTGTCAATCTTGCTGCCATTGCTCTAAATCTGAAACCCCAATGAAATGCTCCTTCGAAGACGGGAATAGCTCATCTTTTTCTGTTGTTCGCATAGCAAACATGAGATGTTTTCCACGTTGGCGGAATCAGCAATCTTCTTCCTCAGAAGGCAACCTAGTAATCACAATTCTCCGAAAAAAAAATTCTCCGTCTCTCATGCAACTTTGCATTCCATAAAAGTAGTGGACCACTTTGAAGAGAGCAAGGATTAAAGGACTGAAAATCATGGTAAGGGTTTCTAAAATAAATATGAGGGAATTTGCTTTAAGGCAGATTTGCAGTGCGATAGAAATTTTCAATCCACATATAGAATAAAGAAATTAGTAGCCCAATGGCCAAGGTGAGACGGTTTGAGTGGGGAAATCCAAATGACATGGGTGGAGGTACATTTCATGAAGATATGACGGAGCATCTCAGAGTGGGACGAGCACCTTTTTTGTCAAGCTCGACTATAATTAAACTGTATGTCAATGTCTGTCAATACAGAATTACATTTCTTTGAGCTTCTCAGCACCAAGCAATATAGAAGCATAAACTCAAAAGGCCAGCCTGAATGACGCTTTGTGCATGAATATCAATAAATGTGAGACAGTCTCCTAATAGGATGAACAGAAAAAATGCCACAGGCTTTAACTAAATGTCTACCATGAGCTTAAAAAATACACAAATGAAATTGTATTGATACCTGACAATACCTTTTCCATGAGTCACTACAGCTTTTCAAGTTGTATGTCTACCATGTCCTTAAAAAATACACAAAGGAAATTGTATTGATACCTGACAATTTCTTTTCCATGAGTCCCTACAGCCTTTACAAGTTGCTGCTCACTTAAGCTAAGACGTCTCACTTTATCAGGATCCACCTTGAAGCAATTATGTAATCCACCTTTTGGTTTACCAGCATGAACGGTAATCAGACGTTTATATTCAGGTGCTGCATGTTGGTGTAACTTAGCATCCACATCATCAGTATCTTCCTCCTCATGATGATATTCTTCGTTCAAATCATGCTGCCAGAAGATGTCAAGTCAGCAAGTGAAAAAGAACTCAAGTGACTAAAAATAATCAGCTAGCTAGGAATTTGTCTACACACCTTGTCATTTGCCACAATTGTGTCCTTCAGGTTTGAGACCTCTCTCCCCCAAGCTCCTTCATCTCCTAAAGTTTGCCCCTTCTGCAAATCATTTTCTTTTTCCTTAATTTCTTTGGCTTCAAGGTACTCTTTAGGTGGTTTGGTTGATATAATAATCCTTTGCTTCAAGGATTCTGGGGATGGAAACTCCTCCATGCTTTCTGAGCCAGGATAAAAGAGTATGTCTCCAAATGTTTGAGTGACCATCTAGAAATTGGTGGAAAGATTGTAAATCATTAGAACAAGAGCGCTGAAATGGTAACATGAAATTAGATACTTACCTCGGCCACTTTAGCCTGAAGATCTGGAGTAAGGTGATCTTCTAGAGTTATCACGACTGGATATTCAGATGCTGTAAAGGCATACTCCCTTATAGACTTCAAACATTTGATGAGTTCCACAGGAGTAGTCAGTGTCCTATATGAGAAAACCAACATCTTAACCAGAATATAGAGTGTAGCATAAGATTAACTCACTCAACTCAACCAAGGGTTGATCCCAACAAAGTGGGATTGGCTACATAAATCCATTTTTTTTTCCGACCAGCACTATCTGAGGCCATAAACTTTATTCCCCGTAACCTGAAATTTAGACATATTTGGAAACTGTAGCAAAGGGGACGCTACGGGACTGGAAGCCAACTGGTTGCAGAAATTATTAGGAAAAGCATATAATCATAGCGTAGAGGCAGTCTCTCACTCATCTACATTCAACTCATTTGGTTGAAGTCAAAACAAATTCCTCGTATCAAGAGCATTACTAATTTCACTTTTCTTTCTCCTTTTAAGTGGCAATTACTAGTTCCTTATTGTTAAAATATGGGAGGAGGTCTCTTCGCCCATTATGAAGCAGACAACAAGAAGAAGGATGTTCAGAACCCATACCCTCCATGAAGAACCTCCACATCATCTTTCTTGGAGTTCGGCCATATATCTAATTCAATTACCCGCACTCCTTTCTGCAGAGCATGTATGATTGGAACATCACTGCAGGCACTGCTGAGTTGATTCCCAGTCAGGTAGGAATTGTGACCCGTATATATGAAATAATGAGACAATGGCGCAGTCATATCATTGTGCACCTAGAACATAACAAATGGTTACCATAAAAGGTGGTGTTGGTGAAAATTTGTAGCGGCAATTTAATTACTTGACAATTCCATGAAACCTTAATCTGCTAAAAACTAAAAACTGATACAACCTTAAAGGTAAGCACAAAAAAGGAACAGCGATCTATTTAGAAGAGATTAAACATAAATTCTAAAGATATGTGCTATTAACAGTTCGCATAAAATAGGATTCGATCTACTTGATGCTTTAAAACATGTTAAAAAAATTGCATCAAATCTCAATGAGAACGGATTAATCGCAACTATCAATGCTCTTTGTTTTCACGTATAATTACGGCCGTGCCCCTCTATGTATCACTAATTATATGTTTATTACTACCACTGACAAATTGGTGAACGCTAAGAGTAATGAACCCACTTAGCTAAGTCTAGTTCTTCCTTTCTTTCCAAAACCAAACAGAGTAGAAAACAATAATGTCACTAGGATTTTCTCTCTCTTTCCTTTGCCACCATTTTTTTTTCTCAGAACCAGACGGAGACTTACGGGTCCGTACAGTCAACGAAGGGCTCTAGATAGAAAATTACGTAGTTCAGAGATTTTGACTTCATTTATCTACTCTGTTTTACTTTACTACTAAAAACAAAAACAAAAACTACGAAATAGAGTGAACAAAAAAAAAACCAAGGAAGAGCATGAGCATTACCCCGAGAGATGAGAGAGGAGCATTAGTGTCAGAAAAAAGGTACTTGAAGAAGGCCTCGAGAGTGATGCCCTTTTTGTGAAAGATATTGAGGTGCCGGAGCTCGTGGAGTCGGCCGAGACCGTCTATGATGTCCTGGGCGTCCTCTGCTGTGGCGTTCTCTTCCTTCTGTATCTCGATCAAGAATCTCCGGAGGTGATCGACAGCCATGATTCCATTATTGGAGTACTGGTCGAACAGGCTCTTCACCTCGTCCGGCGCTTCCGTCACGGCCAGCCTGAAACGCCGGCGGAAGCAGAAGCAGACGCTGTAGGTCTGTTTGGACATTGGGATAGAGGGATCCCAGACTCAGTGAGAATGTGAACTGCAGAGAGGGAGAGGCAGAGCTCTCTGGTTTCTAGTTTGATCCGATAGAGAACATGGTTTTGAAAATCAGACCATGGTTAATATTCCTTGAAGATGGGATAAAAGACGTGGGACCAGAGGGATGCATTTTTTTATACACGTGGAAAGCTTTGGTTGGTGACAGCCTAAAAAGCTGTCTTTGGCCTAATTGGTTAGTCGGGGATCAGCCTCAAAAAATATAGGAAAATAAATCACCTGGGCATTAGGCTTTCTCGTTGCCACATAAATTCATAATTTACACGTTGTCACTGAACGTAGTTGGAAAACGAAATTCTTCCATTATCTGAAAGCTACTTTGCTTGTGTCTACTGACAGTGACAAATATACGCGTAGAAAAAAAAAAAAAAAAGACAGTGAAAAATATACCACAGAAATTCCCTGCATGAAGAAAAGAATAATTTAAATCTTATGCTAATAATTTATTTTCTATAAATCTCATGCTAATAATTTAAAAGTGGCAAATATCTTTATATACAGTTATCTATAACTTGAGCCCTAAATACTATATCCAATATATACATAGTGACCGAACATAATGATGTACCATAAATATTATATAAAATGGTGCATGCCAACTTTGCTATATATACATATACTTAGGAAAAAAAAACTTTGCTATATATATATATATATATAGGATTGATCCTCTGCAAAAATATTATATATCTCTTGCTTTTTTGGCCCTTGAATTCTTGGCGTATTGTGAGTGAAACTAAAGGCTGTATTACTTTTTTGGGTTGGTGGACCCCACTGTATTGTAGATAGTAAGATGGCCAGCTATTATCGGGTTGACTTGGATTGACGACTCGAAAAATTAGGTGGGGCAATTGATTTTAATGGGCCCTACCATGTCCCATGCCTAATTATTTATCGTTGTCGGCATCTGTACCTCAATAGTCTGTGTTATATCGGATTCACGTTATTCACGTTCATTCATAGGGTGATTGGGGGTTCGCTTTTCGGGGAGAACAGCCCTTTTATGACCAGTGGAGTTTGTGTTCCAACTAGTACGACAAAACAAACCAACCGTTCTCGTAGCTCGGTGGCATGTTCCTGCTTCCACCGAAGATTGGTAGAGAGACAAGGGAAGAACGTAGAAAGAGTTAAAAAAGTTATGTGTAGTACCCTTTTGTCAAATCAAGAACACAAACCGGATCCAGCAAGCGAGAAATTTCTCTTTATTTGCAGCTTTAGCCACGGTTGCTTCATGGTACTCAAATAATATTCCGGTGAATACGCCTCACCGACTCAAAGAATATTCCGGAGGTACCAAGAGCATTGTTTCGCATGGAAATGAACTTTGATGGATCCTGCTAAAGCAGAAACTCCGAAGATCACTCGTTAGCAAGATGGATCAAGTGTAGTATGCATGGCTCCTTCAATAAGCCTCATCTTCCCAAGGATCTCAAGAGAATTTAATATACTATATGAATTATGAACCTCCGAAGTCATATTTCAAAGCCTCACAAAAAGAGAACAACCTCACTGTGAAGACAATCAAAACCTGATGCATGATATGCTAAAGTTTATACAAACTGAAACCGCATTAGAAGCTTCACAGATTTAAGTTTTTCTCCCTTTTGGTCATAGAGGGGGACAGCACGGATCCCGGATCTTAGTTCTGAAATGGGCAAACAAGTCTGCCCACCGAAGTCATCTTTCTCGGATCTATCATACTCTCGTACTTCAATCTGAAGCAAGGCAAGCTCAGGAACTGTCAAAGGGAATTCAAATTCTTCATCCCAAGTAGGAGCCCAATCATCATCAATTATCTTTGTTTTCTTCTTCGCAGCATCAGCTGGAACCCCAACAACGCGAACCTGCCATAAAAGACTATCATTATAAATGCCCAACATATTTCAAAACTTCCACCCCGGGGTGGATGACATGTGCCTAACCTATATTTAAAATCGTGAGTTAAATACAACCACTAGCATTGCCAATTCATGAATCATTTGAGATAAATGAATCTAGCGGAAATGCATATTACAATCTACCTGGAGGTCCGGAAAAATTGTGACACAGATACGTAGATTCATTTTGCAAAAGTCACAAATTTATGCAATTATGCAAAGGAAACTAAAATCTTATCATCCCATGTATGTATTTAATGCACAGCCCAACAATACCTTTGTATAGAAGTCAGGTGGCGAGAAAGAGTCGAAGTGTTTTTGGCTAAAATCCAAGTGCCATCCATCTCCCAAATATACTTTCACCTGGTAATCAACATTGATGCTTGAAGATGAGTCAACACACTATTCACATTTAGTTCTAAGCTAAGATGATGATCTCACCTTTAATGTCCTCTTCAGTGGCAAGGTTTTTTGGGGATCAAACACTTCATTATGCGGACCCTTCTGCATCAGAAAATCAGGTTTTTTCACATAACCACACTCACCGTTGGCTCTAAACATCCCTTCCATCAGCCGAAGTAATTTCCCATAGCCCTGGTATTGGAAAACTCCAAGGTTAATAAGAATTCTCTGGTGGGGATCAGACAATTCTCAAAATAACAGACTATGCTCAAGGAAGGAGGACAGAAGCATCTTTTACTTGCAACGCACTGAAATTTAGTGCTAATCATTGCACGCATTAGAGTTGGCCTTTCAAAGCCTTCTTCATGAAACAGGTTTACTATTCTATTCTTTACGTCATTCCTCTTGCCTAATAGTTTTCTTAAGTGGAAGTGCATCACCTGACCAAATTACTTGAAAAACCGAAAGAGAAACAATCTATCCCAGCTGCATCCTGATGTAATTCTTGGAATAGATAACCAAAGTCAACCAAGTGAGAACGAAAACAAAAGACACATGGGATGAAAGCAACTAGATAAGGGAAATTTAACAAAATGGAAATGTTTAAAATGTGATTGTTTCCATATCATCCACAATGTTAAAGGAAGCGCATTAGGTACCACTGGTATGACTACAAGCAACCACTGGTATAAAGGGCGAATGTACGTATAAAAAACTTGGATTTAACACCCCCTGCATATGACAAATCAACTTGATTGAAAGATAAATGCAGCATGAATTGAGCAGATATCTAAAGATTCACAGAGAAACCAATGTTAAAGACAATAGATACAATAAAAAAAAATCTCAATGGCACGGAAAGATTTGCTGAATTGTGCTTTATCTGAGAAAGAAAGTGGAATCTAACCTGCATATTAAAGGCAACCATCTGAGCTCCATGCATCCACCCAATATGTGGCTGGTAATTAGAGGAGGTAACACGTGTGCCTTTAGGGTATATTCTTAGTACATTTTTCTGTGTGAACCTAGAAAACATGAGAGCTGATATCAGAATGAACCATTTGGTGAAACATGAGAATAAGAAAGCTAAAATGTCTCGCAACCGCCTACCACCATTTAAGTTAAGTAAATACCTCACTATATCAGTTCCATGATCTGTCATGGCCTTCTCAAGTGCCTGTTCACTCAAACTAAGGCGTCTAACTTTGTCAGCTACAACTTCTAATGCATCCTCTAAATCACCCTTTGGTTTCCCAGCGCGGATTGTAATCAAGCGTTTGTATTCTGGTGCTCCTTGCTGGCCAGATTTGTTTTCGCACAAATTAATGTCTTCGTCATCTTGATCACTCACTTTCTGCCATCCATCAAAAGAGTTAGTGAAAATAAGCATACTTTGGGAGTCAAATTGCAAAGATTTATATCACATCTCAACTCACTCTTTCTTCCACTTCTGTCTCAGCGATAAAGTCTGCTGTATCCCTTCCTGACGACTCTTCCTCAGACAATTCCCTTCCACTAGTCGAGATACTTTCCTTATCCTTGCCATCCTTAGACTCAAGGTATTCTTTGGGAGGTTTGGTAGAAATAACAATCCGATATTTCAATGATTCGGGGGAAGGGAATTCAGATAAACATTCTCCCTGGGGATAATACAGCATTTCTCCGAATGTTTGAGTGACCATCTACATGCAAATTGAATTGGGGTCACGAAGAAGAAACACCATGACAATAAGTATAGTGAAAATGTGTGAGAAAAAATGAAAAGCTTACCTCGGCAACTTTGGCCTGAAGGCCAGGTGTAAGGTGGTCTTCTAAAGTTATGATGACAGGGTATGGAGATTTAAAAAACGCATGCTCTTTGATGGATTGCAAACATTTGATGAGCTTCACAGGAGTGGTCAGGGTCCTGCAGTGACATAGACAATGGTACAGGAAAATAAGATAGATTAAGGATTGATAACAGAGATAGACGGGAATTTTTAGTAATAATAATAGTGAAGTTAGCTGTCATCCTCATCCTAATCATATTATCATATGTAGTTCTCTAAGGAGTGCCTCAATTGTGCCATTGGGTCCAAATAGAAGCTCAAATATCTTATAGCACAGCCACAAGACATAGACATAAGAAGACAATTCCATGACCAAACAAGATATATTTCAGGATCAGCTTGTACCTTCCATGAAGAACAAGAACATCATCTTTAGTAGAATTTGGCCATATATCAAGTTCAATTACTCTCACTCCTTTCTGCAGCGCCTTTATGATTGGGGCATCACTGCAATCACTGCTAAGTTGATTGCCTGTCAGGTAGGAATTGTGCCCCGTATATATAAAATAATGAGACAGTGGAGCAGTCATATCATGATGTACCTGGAATCACGTGTAATTTGTCAAGATCAAACCCGAATTGGTCCCTATGTCAGTCTTCTTCAAGATCATAAAGGTGCGTGATTAGTTGGACAAAGGGAATTATATACTCTTACCAACCTATTGACGCCCAAGAATAGGCAGAATGAGTCGTTTGGATCTTTGATGAAAAAAAAAATTGGGATAATTTGACAAAAAACACGTTATCAATGTTTCTTTGTCAAGCCTACCCTGAAGAACAATACTCCAATTCAATCTAAATAAACAACGACCCAACATATGAAACTCGTGAACAATCTACTCCATATGTGCAAGATCTATCGATATTTGTTACATTCAATTTCATCCCACCCCAAGCTGCTGCATAAATATTGTAAGAAGGAGAAGAAAAAAACAAGTTTTCAATAACGATGTCAGCAAAAAGAACTCGTCAAAACAGATCAATTGGATAAAAACCCCGTTTCAGGAAATGAAGCAGTTTTCTTATGACGCTTTGTTGCGAAGAGTAATTAAAGCAAGTAACATCGGTACATTTAGCTTCTTTGCCCACAATTTTCCGTAAAACAAACAGAGCGAGAGCTACCAAATCAACAGGAAAGAGAAAGAGAGAGAGATGACCTGAGATTTGATGGGGTCGTTGAAATCAGCTAGAAACAGAAAATAGAAGAAATCGGAGAGGGAAAGGCCTTGCTGCGCGTCATGGCGCCCATGCAGAACCTGCTCTATGATTCGTTCCGCAGCGAACACGGTGACGTCCACCTCGCCCTGATGCTCCACCAGGAACCGACGGAGCTGATCGGATGACATATGATCCCCACCTTCAGCGAACCTCGAAAACGCCTCCTTCACGTCGGCCGGGGGAGCCACCTCGTTCGACTTGAACTTCCTGCTGAACCCGAACATCTTGTACTTGTAGTTCGCCATTTTTTCAATCCAAAAGTTCTCTTTGTCTCTGTGGATTATTGGATTTTCAATGGGTTTGGATGATCGTATAGGTCTCCCATTTGGAGGATCGCTGCGGTCAATTAAAGTGAGAGACGGAGAGAGAGAGAGGAGGAGAAACTGACAGGTTGCCTACAGTTCGGGAACGTTGGAAGCTTGATAGTTGGACGTGACCGACAGTAAATGACCAATCTCTCTCTCTCTCTCTCTCTCTCTGTGTCGCGCTCTCGTTGGCTTCTCGCTTTTTTTTCTTCTATTTTTTTTCGTCGGCTTCATTTTCACTTTATTAGCTAAAAAAACTGATACCGCAATAGCAATTAAAACTGAAAACATAGGATATCATCGTCAAAATAATTTGTAATGAGAAAAAAAACTAAATTATTTAAGTGACCATACGAAATCAATAAATGGGCAAATAGTATAGAAGTGGACGCTTTTTTATAGCATAAAGAAAAAGGAAATTGCTGAAAATAGTTAGAAAAAATTTTCCCTCTAATATTCAATCAGGTTTAAAATCATGAAATTTAAAATTTGAAACATATCAAAAAGTTTAAGGTGGTTTTTTTAGATCATATATCACTTTATCCATGGTATTTTTTTTCAAAATCACTGTTTAGATTTGACCATGCTTGTAATATTATAATTTTTATTTTTTTAAGACACATAACATGTCACATGACACACTTGGCATGCCACATTATTAATGTAATTAGAAATCTGAATAGAAAAATGATTGAGGGAGTAATTTTGCAAATATGGTCTAAAATTAGACAGAGATTTAGTAATTTTAGAAACTTAAAGAATTTTTTAAAAGCTCATAAAAACTCGGACAATAACTTTTGAATTTCTCTAAGTCTTATTAGTATAAACTATCATTCTATTAATATCGTGTTTAAAAGATTAATAGTCACGTTACTTGCGTAGACCATACTTTTAAACGCTTATTATATATGCCTAGAAAAAAAAAACGCTTATTATATATTTTGTGGTGCTCGTTTTGTTTCGCTCTATGACTTTTCTTTCTCAGCAGCCAGCAGGCAGTCACTGGCCTTTTTCTTTTCTTTTTTTTTTTGGGGACAGCAGGTAGCCACTAGCCTGTCAGGTTCTCACAGAACATGAGAGTAGCTCGTGTCTCTGTGCTCCCAAGAATCTGAAGGGAAACTTTGTTTACGGCGCGTCGGCGCTAGTATCCAACAGCACGAATAAAAGCCCAAAAACTGGACCTATATCTTAGCGTATTTATAGAAACTCAAAACATCCTCGGAGCTGAAAAATCTGGGGACATGGCCGCGACAGCCAAGTTAGTGTCTGTAGCTCTTTTGTGGGTACTGATTCTCTTCGGAACCCTAGCTATCATCCAGGTAATTCCGCCGTCCTATCAAAATTTAATGAAGGTAAAGACATTTATTTGTTTCAAAAACCGCCTCAATTGCTTATTAATTTCTTTCTTCTTTCGTTTTTGTTTTGGGATCGATTTCAGTATATACTAAGCGATGCGGGAGTCTCATCTGAGCAAACTGCTACCGGTCAGCTCCTTGAGGTTCGAATTCCTTGTCCCAAGACACTATTTTGCTGTTCAAGTCCTCATAAATTGAAATGCTTTGTTTTGTTTTTGTTTCTTGTTTTTTTTCGAATCTAGTTTACGATATCTATCGGGTTGGAGTATGTGAATTTTTGTTGTTTAGCAGGAAAGCAAGTTGGAGGAGAATCTGGAAGAAGTGACCAACAGAGTTTTCTTTGACATTGAAATTGGTGGAAAACAAATGGGTATGTCCTATGCGAGGAGATGAGTGGGTTGTTGACCATATTGACATTCTTAAAGCACAAACCCACACAATGGAATCCACAAGTAGAAGCAAGATAAATATATTCATTTTGTAGCACATATTTCGAATCTCAGATGTATACAAATGTGCGCAAGTGCGAATTTAAGCCTTTACCGTTTGGGGTCTGGGGTTCTCGTTTGTACAGAATGGATGTGATGAAGTATCTCTATTGTGCTAATATGACGATCTTAAGTTAGGCAGTTAGATTTAACTTCTTTGGTGAAGTGGAAATGGTTAATGCCTTGTTTGAGGGTTTTGTTTTCTCGAACAAAACATTGTCCATAAAAATTCCTAGCCATGAAAATCATGAATTAGAGATGCCAGTGACATCCGGATTTGGAATGAAGTAGAAACATCACAGCCCATTATGCGTTTGATACTGTTTTGTTACAGTGTTGCCTGGTTTTTGTTGTTGCCTTGGGAATTAAATTAGACAACTTGTGTTGGCCATGGTAGTTTTGTACTTACTTGTTTGTGAAAGGTTCCATTGTTTGTTGTTCTACGCTTCTCCATCCTGATGAACATTAAAGTAGTTTCTAAGTTCACATGGATTATACATCTTAAGATGGCAGCAACAGTTTTAACCTTAATTCTATTTTTCTTGGGATTTTCTTCACTTATCCTTTGGATATAGCTCTTTTTTAACTTTCATTTTTCTGACCTTTTTTTATGTCGCATTCTTTGTGGCCTTTTATTTGGCTGTGATATTTCTCTTATTTATTGATGTTACGAAGTGTTTCAATCTGTTAGAATGGGGTCGTTCTATTATTTTACATGCCATCGAAGACAAGTATAATGCATAGAATGAAATCCTTGAAAACAAAAATGGATGTGACTCGATAAATGGTAATTAAACATGGAAATATGTTCGTCCTCACACTTCTGCACATCCAATCTAAATACTTCTATCAACGAATGTGCTTATGAGAAACGTCATGCAAAACACAATGGAGTTACCTGATATGCCTTGACAGATGCTGTTACCATGCTATTTGAGAAAGAGGATATTGTTGATTCGATGAATGAAAGTAGTTTCAACATTGTTATAAATATTGCAAGGATGTTCCTGAAGTATTTTACTTACCATTAGCCTATTGGTTTCAGGTCGCATAGTCATCGGTCTCTTTGGAAATACAGTTCCTAAAACTGTAGGTACGGTACCTCAAGTGTGACAGAATTTTGGAAACCGCCTTCTGCGTGTCAAGCGGATCTCTCACAATCAAAGAAGTTGCTGACTTTTTTTACATTGTTTCTTTGCAGAAAACTTTCGAGCTCTTTGCACGGGTAGCCAAGTAACTTTTGCTCCCTTCTTATATCTTCTGTCGTATGAAGGCTGCTTCCTAGAATTATAAATGCTTGCTCCTTTCTTGTGCCTTTCTCTGATCCTAGAGGAGTTCCTTCCATTGCCAATGGGCTTTTATAACCTTTGTGTTATTCATTTCAAGTGTAATGAGCGCTCTCATTTCAGGGGAGAAAGGAATTGGAGAAAGCAGGAAGCGTCTTCATTACAAAGGGAGCACATTCCACAGAATTATTCCCAGCTTTATGATCCAGGGTGGTGATTTTACTCGTGGTGATGGACGAGGTGGGGAGTCAATATACGGTGCAAAGTTTGCTGATGAGAACTTTAAACTGAAGCACACTGGGCCAGGCAAGCCAAAGTCTCCTTGATACCAAAACTTTTTCTTCCTAGCTAAGATTTTCCCAAAAAAGTTGACATTAATTGATCTTGTATACACTGAAAAATGTTGGTTGGAAGAAGGATGTCTATTTATCAGGACATTTTTTTCTGAGTAACAGGAAATCTGTCGATGGCAAATGCCGGGCCAGACACCAATGGATCACAGTTCTTCATTACAACAGTCAAAACAAGCTGGTAATTATTTTTTATGCGAGTGTCTCTACATGCTTTTAGAATAGAATATTAGGTGTTCCCAGATTCTTGTTTCCCAGGAAAGCATATCATCTGAACTTTGCATGAGATCTATAAACGTCAGTGACCGAATGAATTTGCTCCAAGGCATAGCACACTGCATTTTTTTTTTACATTTGTAGTCCAGCACATTGTACATTGATGGTTTATTCCAAATTTCAGAGAACCTGGAAATTTTCTTTCTTATTCACATGCCTGCTTTTGGTTTTGGCAAAAGGTTGGACGGACGGCATGTTGTATTTGGCAAGGTGCTTTCTGGGATGGATATTGTCTACAAGATTGAAGCGGAAGGAAGACAGAATGGGGCGCCCAAAAGCAAGGTTGTCATTTCAGACAGCGGTGAAATTTCTATATGACTGCCATGTTATGTTCTGTGACACAGAAATGCTAGTTGTGAAGAATGGAGCTCAGTGCTTTCTCCTTCTGTCTTTGTTCAATGTGTTGAGTACAGATATAGGCATATGGTGCATAGAAACTTTTAATTCATAAGCAATTTCGGTTCATATTCTTCTTGCTTTTTATTGCAAACATTCTATATCGCTTGTTCTTGATTCCAAGCTAAGCAACATTCCTGATCGCTCTCACTACTGTACTTAACAGAATCCTAATTCCCAATTAGTTGTACTATGCTACATAACCCTTCTAGCAACCCAAAAGGAAAGCTCAATCGGAAACAAGTCCATTGGAAGCAACATTGTGCCTTTTGCCGGTTGAACTCATCTTCTTCTAATGAAAGAGCTGACTTTGATGCAAGTGACCTCACCTTCAGACAAAACCTACCACCTTGCAGAAGATAAGTAAGAAAAAGGAGCAAACGGATTGTAAATACCTCCTTAAGTTGGTGGATTGAAGAAGAAAGTAGGTGGTCCGACAGTAATCCTCCTTGTAAGAAAGAACACAAGACTGGATAAGCATTACAGATCTTTGCTAAGACCAGCAGAAGGGGAACAGCCAGATATACAAGAACATATATCCAAACAAATTTATTAGCATTAAACTGAATCACCATCTTATTTCTGTTCTGGGATAATCAACAGGCTAGTGATTACCAACACTAACATTAATTCAAACATCAGTTATGGCATTTAAGTTAATATAATCCACAGTGCAACCCTCGCTACTCTTCACACACTCCAAGCCCTTGAACCTTCTATATCAACAACCACAATCCAAACAGGCCGCCCACCACCTAACACCACCTAATCCAGTATCAAAAACAAAAGTAGGCATTGAGAGCAGTACGGATAGAAGATCAAACCTTGGAAGGAAGCTTGCTAAGCACCACCTTATATCTTTTTTTCTCTCATATCAATTGGCCGAATAACAGGGTTCCATAGTTTCAACTCGATCATTTGCTTCAAACATAGAAAGCTCGTGCTTTAGCCGGTTAGCCGCATACTTATATGACACATCAGCCGCACAACTCATATGCTTCATTCCTGAATTGGCAACCTTAAATTATCACTCACCACAATCTTCTTAGGACTACATTGAGGCTATTTATCGAAGGTGAACTGAATATACGCCTAATCCGCATGTCTATAGGTTCCTAACAAAACCAATAAACGCTCTGATCCTCTTTTTGTTTGTTCAAGCACCTCTGTCTGAGTATTCCAATGTACCACAGGTTCGACCGTTCGAAAACTAAAAGCCCAACTTCATCATAGAAATATAAAATCGACACACCACAAATCAGCTCAACAGTACAGACGAAACCCATTTTTTTGCTCCTTGAGAAAAGCATCACACGGACACCACATAGACTCTTACGAACCAACACATAGAACTGAGCAAACACTAACTTATTAGGGACGGACCGATTTAGTACTTCATATAAAAATAAATAAAAGAGATGAGAATTACTCTAGCAATAGAACAAAATCTCAAGCCCGGGGACTCTGCGTTCTGTCGTCGGTACTACTCTTTGGTTCACGTTGATGGAACATAGCGGAGAAGTTCGAGGAGAGGTCGGAGTAGAGGGAAACGACCTTGGAGATGTTGCTGTTAATCTCTTGGATGAGGGCCACGTTTTTTACCATGTTGTCCGCGATTCTCGACTGATGGTTCTCGTTCACTTGCTGGATCAGGGCTCGGTTCCGGTCCAGCACTATCTGCACTTGCCGGAACCTCTGGTTCAAGGCATCCCACACCTCGGCGTCGCCTCCTTCCTCGGCCGTTTCGCCGGTGGTTGTTAGGGCTTTGCTGTGGTTGTGGGTGGAGGGGAGGTCGTGGTCCATGCTCGATTCGGCGGCGGATATGGAGGAATCGGGTGTGGTCATGTGCACGTAGACACTGAGCTGGAGCACCAGGTGGATTGGATAGACTCTCTGTGTGATTTTCCCCGAGAAAGACTTAAGACTTGGGGTCGGTTTGGATGCGATTGGTCACCAGTCTACGCGCTCAAAGAGAGCGTGTCAACCAGAATGGGGATGGAACCGGCTGTTTTCTCTGATAAGAATAAGACGCGCCACATCTGGGAGTCCTCGTCTTGGACGGAAAAGGTCGAAAAGCAAAACTGATTTTACCACGGCAGGAACTTTATAGCTTGTCCGTATCAGAAAAAATCTGGTAAATATCTTCCGAGCAATGCTGGAGCAAAAGAAACCACGGAACGTTGTGTTCGACTAATCTATAGTGCAAGTACCATACGACTCTCCAGCTGAATTAGTTCTAGAACAGAAATGGTTCTTCTCTCCACTTCCTCTCTTTGAGAAGCTTGGAAGCTAATTACCCAAAAGACCTCATAACCTTATCCTTACAGTCCCGAGCCAAGTAATTCAAGATTGAACTTATGGGCCGAGGGCTAATGGATATTAGCTTTAGCTGTAGTGAGTCCACGTTTCTGATTTATAATATCAATGAAGTAGTAATTATCCACAAGAATAATCAGTCATGACAGTTGAGAAGAGAGTTCCGAGGTAAAAGATTGAGCCCTCCATTTGAAGTATTATTTTAGCCATCTTACATTATGTCTTGCATGTAGACATAGATTTTGCACCAATCTTATCCACTCACAGGCAAGACCCTACATTGTGACGGAAATCAATCATACAGCAATAGATAAGTGACTACTCAATTGGTTTTCTCTTCCTTCCAAGAACAGAAGCTCTTTGAAATCTTGGGCCACCCATCCGCCACTTCTTAAAGGCTGCCATTGAGGATTGAGCTGACTCATACACTAAAACATGCATAACCATAAGACTATGAACGTCAGTACGTATACAAGAAGTTATAAGGATAGGAAGTATGGTTAAATATGCAAAATAAATCTCACAATTGTTTTCTTCTTTTGTCAAAAGGGACGGGTATTTGGAAGCCGCTGAAAATGCCGCAGTGTGTGCCTTGGTGAGGACTTCCTTGTACCTGCTCTTAAATGCAGATAAGAGCAAAGGTCCAATGGTTCTGTCACTGACCCTGTACATCAAATGAAACAAAAAGGCAATTTAAGGCTACAAAATAGCAAAAGCAATTTCGGGGAAGGCACGGAAAGATCCACAAAATCATCAAGAAAAGATGGGTGCAACAGACTCACAACGGCGCTATCTTGGATCCAAATTCGTAGAAGTATGGACATCGAGATCTCAGATTCACACATGCAGAATCAGCCTGAATTTCCAGCCTGGTTCTATTATAAATGAATCACCAAACGAGTCAATAACAGAACACATTTTTTTATCACAAAACCTAGTTCATGAAACTAGCGCATGGATTGGCAACACAACAATTTGGTTAGTTCTACCAAAGTCTTAGTCTTCGTAAATCCGCTCAGATCAAAACTTTAAAAAAGGGCACTAAATATGTCACTTAGATCTATTATAATCATTACTTTTGATTGAAACAACTGGGCACATTCATGGATACTGCTTGTCTCAGCTGCAACTCATGAGCAAGCCAGAGAGGTAGCTCTACCTTAGAACCCACTTCAACCTGGAAAACATAGCCAAGAAAGTATCAGGAACAGTAACTTTATTATCCAGTCCCACTCAACTCCAATTTCGGCTGAACTTACATTGTCTGTTTCAGAACTGGGATCGATTCCCACTCCACTTACTGCCTTTTGGAATATGACTGAGACAACCTGTAAGCAAGAGTAACATACCAGTATTAGATTGACAACTTGGAGGAGTTGCAAGCAAAAATATCCAACCTGGGATGATCCCAGTGTTAACCTCTTCGTCCGCAATAATATCATCAATGTCATAGTATTTTGACATTCTTGAAACCTCTGCTTGTTGCTCTCCCAAAGACTCTCAACTCATAAGAGACAGCTTGATGAGGACCTAATTGCTTTTTTTGTTATATCTTGAGAACTTATTGTTTCAGTTTAAACCTCTTGTTGCTGATTCTGTAGAAACTGCAGAGGAAAATATTAGAAACATTATGACCAACAGAATAGGACATTGACATTATTCTCTAATTAAAATAAATCCTGTACATTCTAGTCATTAGTAGTTAGCAGTTCAAAACGTTGCAAAAACATATGATATCAAGTTCCAATCCATTTCCATTTCTGACCTTGAAATGTTCTTAAACAATCCTTTTGAATTTCACAATCCCTTGCTCATTAAAAAGAAACTCGTGATTTTGAAAGTAATTTCACACGGATATAAAAAACTCGTGATTATGCACTCATGTGTAGGGCTGAAATCCAGCCGAGTCAAGTCAAGCCGATGGTTCTAACTCGGCTCAACACATGCTCACGCGGGCTCAAACTTGAATCGAGCTTTAGAAATGGTGTTCGAGCTCGGCTCGACTAAAATCTACAAAGATCGAACTCAGGTCGAGCTCGAGTCTAACCATCCAAACAAGCGGAGCCCGAGTTTGAATCAGCTTAAAAGCACAAAGAAAACGATTTGGGGAAGAATCCATATTCACATCTTCTTCAAAAATCAAGAAATCAGCACCTTTCACAAATTTCTCCAGCAACCAAACACTCCTGCCCCAATACAAAAACGGAAATAGAATAGAAAAAGAAGTAGGATCAAAGACAACAAGAAATCTGCGCCCACGGTCAGTGGCGGAACTAGAATTGAATTTGAAGGAGGCAAACTCCCAAGGCAAAATGACAAAAAAAAAAAATATTCCTACATAATACAAAAAAGTCTCATACAATGTTACAAGCACTGGATAATACTTTCAGCAATTAAAGGAAGATTCTCACAATAAAGGCATAGCAAAGTGGAATTTAAAATTTTTCCCAAAAAGTTTTTTACTTGCACAAAAAAGGTGGAAAATAATCCCTTATCCTACAGTACATTCAACAGATATTGCAAAATTAGAAACGTCAAATGGACGTTATCATAGTTCAACATTAGAGGCGGCACTCCATCAACTACATTGTCAAATGTCAAGGCCAGAAAAACAAATCAACAACATTGTCGACTGATCACAATTTGTTTAAAAAAACTCCATTTGTAGACAGTATAAAATAGAAATGATACCCCTGGTTAGAAAATATACGAAAAGCAATTTGCAAAACCAGAAAGCGAAGCCGGCCACAGCCCTTTGAGGAATAGAATCGAGCACTTGGAAGGCATTTGAGTGTGCACTAGGCTTGGAATGATTCGCAACCAATAAAAAAAATGATCTAAGAACAAAGCAATAACTAAAATTATTCTGACAATCTAATCACAATCTAAGTATAGCATTTAGAATTAGAACTTAGTATTGATTCAAATCTAATCACAATCTAAGTATTATTATTTCTGAGAGTTGAGAGAGACAGGCTGAAGGCTGAAGGCTGAAGACTGAAGTGTACCTGGCCTGGCAGGCAGGCGGCGGCTGAGAGAGGGAGAGAGCCGGAGAGAGAGAAAGAGAGGCTGGGACTTGAGAGAGAGAGAGAGAGAGAGAGAGAGAGAGCGGTGGCTGGACAGGGCTTGGGCTGGGCGGGCCAAGGCTAAATGAGCTACAATACTTATAAAAATAAAAATAAATTTTGAACCATTTGCAGGGGCCAACCCCCCTGGTTCCGCCTCTGCCCGCGGTTATGCTCGAGTCTCCATCTACAACGCCGTTTCCATAGTTTTTCAAGTCATCTTCACGGAGAGAGAGAGGCTATTCCATGAGCGATGAGAGAAGGGAGGGAAGGCGGCCGAAACGAACGAACGAAAAGAGCAAAAATGAGTGAAAGCCTCATATTCTCATTATTTAAAAACATAACAATTGATTCGAGGATAAATAGGTAATAATTGAATAAAATTAATAAGTCCATCAGTTACTTAGCGTATGAAGAACTGAGAAAATGCAATTATGGAAGAGATCAAAGAATAAAAATAAGAGGATTACCTGAGATCTTGTTCCTCTTTTGCCTTTGCTGAGAGACAGAGAGAGAGGAGGGAGTGAGGCGATGAACTGGGAGGGGAGGGAAACTCTGAAGTATGAAAGTGGGTAAGGCGCGTGGTTTTAATTGCGACTATTTGGCGCCTTTTAATCGTAAGTTATTGTAGGGCACAGTTTTTTAAAAATTTAAAGCGAGGACGGTCTGGAGCTTTTGGAGCGTTTGTCCGTCAATTTTTTGTTTTTTAAACCGTTTACAAATCTTAATAAATTTCACATTTACACTTTTTTTTCAAATCTCAATAAACTTTAAAAAAATTTCACACTTAAATATAATATTTTGCTACTTTTCTTGCAAAAAAAAACTACCAGAATTAAGGGTGAACGTTTTGGGCCGACGGTTTAGGTCCGGCCCGGTTCGGCTGTCGGTCTCCCAAAACCAAGAAGATCGGTTCGGTTCGGTCCACGGTTTTTGGGTACCCAAAACCGTAGACCGACCCGAACCGAGGGTATTTTGGTGATTTTACCCCCTCTTTTTTAAAACGACGTTGTCTGCCTACCCCCTTCTTTTTTGGTTCACTGAAAACGTCGTCCCCCCTCCCCCACACTAAAAAAAAACCCCAGCCCCGACTCCCCCTAAGAAAAAAACCCCAGCCCCAAAATGTCGTCGATGCCCTAGCCGTCCCCTCCCCTCCGCGCCCCGCACCCCTCCGGCGTCTCAGCTCTCTCTCTTGGCGTCTCTCTCTCTCCGCGTCTCACGAGGCCACGCCACCTCTCCACCTCACAAGCTTCCAGGTCCAGATCTCTCTCAGTCGACGATTTCCTTTGTTTGCTATGACTTGTTTAGTTTATTTAAGATTTGCCATTGATTTTTTGTTTCTCTGATTTATGAATTGTAGTTTAGTGTGGATTGTAGTTTAGTGTTTATTATTCAAGAATATTAATAGATTTGAATATTTGCATTTTACAGGGTGATTTACAAAGTTGCTAATAATTTCGTGTATTGCTATTGACGAGAATTAAATCAGGTTTGTATTTCCCATTTTACTATTTTAAATCAGGTTTATGATAGAGATTGAAAGTTAGGATTATGTTGGTTCTGTGGAGATCGGAGGTCAGGGCTGATTTGTTGTTGGATTTGGATGAATTTTTAGTTTTGTTTTGTTGGATATTTTTGCTGATTGGAAGTTAAATATTTGCATTTTGTTTTGTTGGATTTTTTTGCTGATTTTACTTATCTAGGTCACTGTAATTCTGTAAATTGGACCGGATAAAATGAGCTACAAATTAGCTTTTTCACTGTATTTTTGCTGATTTTACTTATCTAGGTCACTGTATGCTGTCAGTTCATGCTACATTCTATATGTTTTCGAAAAAAATAATATAAAGGGAGCTAACAGGAAAATTTGAGTAAGAAATAAGTAATATTTAGAAAGAATAAATATCCATATTGTTTTTTAAAGGAAAAATTGTAAATCGTAACTGTTCAGTCTAATGATTTAATGTTGATTTGTTGTTGTTGGATTGTTTGTTAATTTGTGTTTTTTTTATTTTTAATGTGGTCTAGATGGAAGAGACTCCAACAAGTACCCCTGATAATGAGACTCCCAATAATGTGATTGATATTAAAGATGAGATGGATGGGTGCATATTGATCTTGATGATGATAACCCTAGTATTAATACTGCCCCTAGTCGACCTTTTGCTAAAAGGAAAGAGTCTAGATATTCTTCATTAGTATGGGAACATTTTACAAAGGTTGAGGGTTTGCCTGCTCATTCACCTAAAGCTACGTGTAACTATTGTGGGAGACAATATTATTGTCATTCTAAGAGAAATGGAACCTCATCGATGATAAGTCACTTGGAGAATCAGTGTAAAAAATATCCTTATCGGTTTGGGGTGGCTGATAAAAATCAGCCTACATTGAGCTTTGATAAGAAACCTGAGGGGGAGGGGAATAGTTCTAGTTCTATGATCATGCATAGGTATAATGCTGAGGACCTTCGACAAGCAATTGCTGAGTTGTTATTGGTGATGAACACCCATTTAGAGTTGTTGAGGGTTGTTGGTTTATGAGGCTTTTGAAGAAGTTTGAACCTAGATTTCAGATGCCATCTCGTATAACGGTTGCTAGGGATTGTTTCAAGATCTACAATGTAGAGAAAGCAAAGTTGAAAAAATCTTTGAAGTCACTTTCTAGTAGAGTTTGTCTCACTACCGACACTTGGACTTCTAATCAGAACTTGAATTATATGTGTCTCACTGCACACTTCATTGATGATGATTGGAAATTGCACAAGAGAATTATCAACTTTTGTTTGGTTGCTAATCATAAAGGAGATACACTTGGGATGAATATTGAGGCGTGTCTTCTTGAGTGGGGTATTGCTAGTAAGATTTTTACTGTCACGGTTGATAATGCCTCTTCAAATGATGTTGCACTTGAATTTTTAAAGAGACGCTTGAAACCCAACATTGCCCTTGATGGACAATTTCTACATATGAGGTGTTGTGCCCATATTTTGAACCTTGTAGTGAATGAGGGATTGAAAGAATATGATGAATCTATCATAAGGGTGCACAATGCAGTGAGGTATGTTGAGATCTTCTCCAGCTAGGATGGATAGTTTTAAGAGATGTGCTGAAAAAGATAACATAGAATGTAAGTCTATGTTGTGTCTTGATATTGCCACGAGATGGAATTCTACTTATCTGATGTTGGAGAAAGCAGAGAAATATGAAAAGGTCTTTGACCGGCTCCATGATGAGGATGTTATATACAGGAAGTACTTTACTGATGGTGCCAATGAGTCACTGCATTTGGGACCTCCTCAGTTGTTGGATTGGGAGAAAGTTAGGATATTTGTGAAATTTTTGGAGTTGTTTTATGAGGCTACTATACAGTTTTCAGGATCTTCATATGTGACTGCAAATATCTACTTTCAAGAGATTTGTATTATCCAAGAGAATATTTGTGACTTGTGTGAAACTGGTAATCAGATTTTGAAAACAATGGCAACGAGTATGAAGAGAAAATATAATAAGTATTGGGGGGTCTCTTCGAAAATGAATATGTTGTTGTTTATTGCTGTGGTGCTTGATCCAAGGTATAAGACTACTTTAGAGCTTTGGTTCAAGCAAAACTATCCAACTGATGAGGGGGAGGTAATGTTCGCTTTTATAAAAAATGTGTTTGATCGGTTGTGTGCGGAGTACGCTGATAAGTTTGGTAAGGTTGAAGCAACATCTCAAGCTTCTCGTCCTACGCATAAGGTTGGAGAGGGTAATCAAACTCGCCAATTGAAGTTGGCTCGCATCCTTGAAAGGCTTGAAGAGTCTACATCTATGGGTGATGGCAAATCAGAGGTAGAACAGTATTTTACTGATGGTCGTGAGGCAAGAACTGAGGAATTCAATATTTTACAGTGGTGGAAGTCCAATGCATCTAAGTATCCTATTCTTGCTCACATGGCTCGGGATGTTATGGCTATCCCAATTTCTACAGTATCTTCTGAGTCAGCTTTTAGCACCGGAGGACGTGTTCTAGACCCTTATCGGAGTTCATTGGCTCTTCGAACAGTGGAGGCTCTCATATGTGCACAAAATTGGATAGGGAAAAACTCTATTGCTGAGTCAGTTGTTGATTATGAGTTAATGGAAAATGTAGAGAAATATGAAGAAGAAGCAGGTATTTTAATTTATATAGTCAATTATAATTTATTTTAATCACAATTTATATTTATGTATACTTAACTTGCTTTGATTTGCTATTTGTTTTCAACAGTGGAGATCCTTGGCCCATCCGAGAAGCGCCCAGTTGATGATTAAATGTTCTAATTTTGAAAATTGCTCTAATTTTAATTTTTTTGGTTGTTGTAATTTTAATTTATTTGTTGTTGTTAATTGTTAACTTGTAGCTTATTTTTATTTTTTTTTTTTCGATAGTTGATACTTGTTAGTTGTTAGGGTTGGATGTTAAATACCCCATTTTGGTTTTCTTATTTTTTTTTTTAAGTATGTTGTTAATTGTTATTTATTAGGAGTTAGAACCATGAAGCATGCATAGTTACAAGTTAAATCGTGTGAAATATTTGAAAAAGTGGGTAATTTTGGGCCACCGAATGGGCTGAACAAAGAGAGATTTGAGCTTCAAAAAAATAAAACGAATTGGGCCATTATATTAACATTTAAAAAAAGAGAGTAAATTTGGGCCCATTATTGGCCCAACCGACCGAACCGGGCCGCCTAGGTTCGGTGGTCGGCCCGACCGGTTCTCCCAACCGGCGGTTCGGCCGTCGGTTGGGAGAATGAGAAAACCGAAACCAGTCGGTTCGGTTCACGGTTTGGGCCCAAAACCGAACAGACTGGTCGGTTTTCACCCATAACTAGAATGTTTTAAAAAGTAGTCCCTTTAATTTGATTTTTTTAAAAAAAGTAAGTCCTTTAATTATTAATGTAATTTTAAATATATGTTTAAACTATTAATTTTGACACATTGAGCATTTCAATCTCAACAATTAATTAAATTGAGTCTTGAAATAAAATGTGATAGTCAAAATCGTGCCATATGTTCATTCACAACACACGTGGATCAAATTTGATAATTTGATCTTTATAAAATACGCAAATTGATGAAATTTAGTAATTTTTAGACTTAATGTGTAAAAAATTGTAGTTTAAACCCATTTTCGAAATTATATTATTAGTTAGAGTCCATTAGTTAGATGGCTCAAAGTGATTATTCAATAAAAAAGATATTATGCCTAAAAATGGATTTTTTTTTTTAATTTTTACAATTACTTTCTAATACTATGTATAAATGAAATGCGTGATAAAATTAAGAGATAATATAGGAATCATTTGATGAATTTGAGAGATAGAGATAAGGATGAATTATGTGATGAATGAAACCACAAAGTTAAGCAAATGAGACAAATAACAGACAAGAACCGTGTCTATCAAGATTCACTTAGAGCGTGTTCGTTTTCACAGTATTATGAGAATTCGCATTCAACTAAAAATACAATCCCACCGAACATGATTTATTTGAAGATACTGTACTGTAGTTTCCAATTTTGCCCTGGCCATATTTATACACAATTACTAAAATACCCTCCAGCCATGCGTTACATACATCAAAATCGAAGGGTAAAATGGACTTTTAAAAAACACATGGCCCCCACACGTCAGCTCATTAAATACTCATACACATGAATGGACAAAATACCCCCAAGTAATTTACGCAAGTTTTCCTTTGGTAAAGGGCGATTTGGTCATTTCCCCCCCTCTCCTTGCGTGTGGCCTGCAGTTTGTCAACTTCTCCCCTGCGTAAGTTAGTTTTGTTTTTTTACAAAAGTTAAGTCAGGCGGCAAAAACGTGAAGTTGTTTGTCGTTTTCTTCCTTTTTTTTTTTTTTTTTTTCAAATATTCAACTTTTAATAAAAAAAAATCAAAATTATAATAAATATTACAAATAAACAATATTATTTTACATTTTATCTTCTTCACTTATCCAATAAAATATAATCTAAAAAACAACCTTAAAAATCATTGTTAATTTTTAACACCTCAACAACTTCTACACAAATACCAATACAACTTTGATATCACCTAAAAATTCTCAAAATATTTCAAATCCTACAAAAAAACATCAACACGAACATCACCTTAGATTAGGAAATTATGGAATTGTCTTAAAAACACATATGAAGTGCTTTTAGTCAAATAAATTTTACCGAGCAATTTCTTTTTCTCCCCAAATAAATTGGAGAAAATGAGGAATATAACAATATTACATAATGCCATACTACGAGTAAAGGAAGCTGGACAGGAACCATCAAAAGTGGCCAACTTTATTGTACAGATTAGTCCCATTGATTTTCCCAGTGGAAGGTCCACTCCGAGGGGTTCAATGTTGTCTTTCCATCAGCAGCAACAAGATCATACGGGGAATCTTCTGCAAATTCAGTCGCCAAAGACTTCCAATGTATACATGGATCCCAGTCTGCTTCCTTGAGCACCTTTAGTATCGCCTTAACAACTAGTCTGCTTCCTTGAGCACCTTTAGTATCGCCTTAACAACTATCTTGCTCCCTTCAGCCGACAAATGAATCCCATCTCTGCAGAAAAGAAAAGAAAAAAATAAATCGAACAAATCAGCCCTTCGACACTAACTTCTCCAGTCAAACGCAGTCAAGGGTCACAACTAAGGACAATGGCTCATTTCTAGAGCTCAATGACTCATGAGAATGTAAACACTTGGAGTTCTTTTCCTAGGCTTTTTTGAGGCAGTTGGTTTGAATTCTAAATGGAAGCGAATCTCTCTCAAAAACTTCAACTACAAATGTATCACTTCGTAATATGAGAGTGTGAAAACACCATCTTCTGACAAAAAAGAAAAACAAAAAACACCTTCTGACAACCATAACGAAGAAGGACGCCGAGGATGAAGATCATGAAGATCGCTTGGGATAATGGCTTCAAGGTGGTTGATGAAACAAATAACTGTTATCTGGGGAGGACTACCTTAATGTGTAAGATTTCAAAGAATATCGAGGCACATAATAATGTAGGGAAAAATACAATTTTTACTCACAAACTACCGTAAGTTTTGCACTTTGCACCCTAAACTATCATGTTTGAAATCTTACATCTACAAACTTCTGTCAAATTTTAGACTAAAATGACGATAATGCCCTTGGTCTACTTTGCATATATTAAAAATATTGTTGTCAATTCATTAAGTTCTTGAGGGTATTATTGTTAGAAGAAAGATGCAAAGTGTTTAATATTAGTAGTTAGAGGGTGCAATATGTCAAAGTGAATAGTTTAGGGTGCAATGTGTCTAACATTGATAGTTAGAGGGTACAATGTATCAAAACTGGTAGTTTATGGTGCAATGTGTCAAAGACCCGGTAGTTGATGAGTGAAAAATGTATTTATCCCAATAATGTATGACCAATGATCTGGAGGACAGTCTTCACTGTCAATGGAAAAGGAGTCAGAAGTTTGGCTTGCTTTAGTTACTTACCTCTTGGTGTAATTACAATGAAAATCGTATTCCTATGATTATAGGAAACTCTCTGCAGTATTCAATCCACTTAAGTTTCATTTGCATTGAAAGTAATAAGGAGACCAATGGAATAAGACAGGGGGGTGATAAAAAAAAACACTTAATTTGTGAAACTGGATGATGTTTGGTGAAAAATAAGATATGGGAATTATGGCCAAGCAAACTTACGTGAAGTAAGCATCCATCCAATCCTCTTTTTCCTGAAGTGCAGTAAAAAGATCCACAACCTTTAGGCCCATTTCTTGGCACAGCTTTATACAAGCTTCTGAGTAGCTTTGGCACAGAGCATTGGTTCTAACTAGCTCACTAAAATATTCACTGCTTAAAGAAAGAAAACCTGTGTTAGAATTGACATCACCATTAAAACACCAGGAAAGAACACACTCAAGATATCAATGAGAGCACCTTGTGTTTTCACGAACCTTGGCCTCATTGACAGGTGGACAACTTAAAAAAATGATGCGTGTTTTCTCTGAAAGACTCTGCTATTAAATTTGCAGTAGGATATGCATCAGATATGGTGAAATTTTGAGGATGTTCAAGTAGAACATACGTACAGCCCTTAGAACCACAAAGCAGGAATCTAATTCTTTTGAAATTTGAAAAAAGGAAGATCATATTGCTGAGACACAGAGAGAGAGGGTCCAAATTTGAGGTTACTCATTCCATGAACATCTATTTGGTAAGGGGTTTGCCAAACTGAAAAGCCAATAATTAAATTGAACAAAAGGTTGAACACTTCAGTAGGTCACAGTTTCTGGTTCCATCATGGTCTACAGATCCATTTGATTCACAAACGAAACATGGCAGCATTGTATCAATTGGTGTGCGAAGAAAGCACCTGGAGATAAGTTGCAATCTTTCTCATGTTCTCAATATATTCAGCAAGAGGTACATGGGGGCCTAGGCCAGATGAGTGAGGCCCCATTGAATCATTACCACCGAAGTACACTATAACCAAAGAAGGCTGCACAGCAGCATCCTAGAACGAAGACATATATTGTTAGTAGTTAAAGAATAGTTGTACTATGAAAATATCAGAAAGCCTAACCAAAAAAGCTTAAGTAATGTAACTGGCAGCAAAATGAACATGCAGACTAGAACCACTTCCCACCATCTCTATTAGGTTCTTAGGGAAGGCTATGATCAGAAGAAAACGGAAGAAATTGATTCAGCCTCCATGAACAAGGCTCGAATATCAGCAACACCTGTATAGATATGATCATTACTGTTCCCCAATTATAATATTGAACATGCGAACGTCCTTGCACATTCCCATTGGGAATTACACCCCATTCTGCAAAGGTGAAAGGGAGGCCAACAGCCAATAGGCATACAAAAATCCGGAAATATCTCATCCTATAAGGTCTTTCCTTTGGTTGACCTCGCAAAGAAACCAAATTTCACAAGAAAATTTCCACTAGCTTGCACTCTCTGGACCATTATTGATCTTTAACGTGTTCCCAGGAAAAAGAAGGCTCTCCTATAACACGCCAAAGTGCATCTGAGGCATAACACGCTCACTGAAATAGCTTTAAGGCAAAAGGTATTTTTCGCTAGAATTACAATACCTTTGGAAAAACTTGATCAAGGACCTGCAGAGCACGTCGTGAGTTCCACCCAAAATACCCTCTCATCACGATATCCGCCTACGATGAGTTGCGAAGCGAAAAAAATTGTCACACAGCAAATAACGTGCATAGACATATTACTAGAAACTCAAACGCAGAGATAAACATAGGACTGAGTACACGCTCTCACACACGCGTAGAGTATTGATTTACTTAAAGAACACATTTGAACCGAAATGTTTTTTTGTTTTTTGGATTGTTTTTACATAGTCGCTAGTCCATACCAGACAGGGAAACAAAAACCACCATATGCCAAAAGTTCACAATGCTGCAAAATTAAAACTTGGTAGAATATATCAATTTTCCGAAGAAGCTTTCAAGTTTGTTTCAAATAAAACTAGGTTCTTGAAATTTAGAGACGTGAAAATTATGATCATTAAGCATCTAAAACAAATGCCCATGATCAGAACCTCCCACGTGGAAAGCAACCAATACACTTAGCATACATCAAGCCCAATTTCTTGAGAAACTTAAAACAAATCAACCTATAGCCAGCACCTCCCAAAGGCCAAATGGGTTTCCTTTTGCAAAAAGATCGACTTCAGATGATTTCTGTACTACAAGATCAGAACGGAGCATTAACCATATTCGCAAAATTTAAGGCATGTTAAACAAGAATTGCTAGCAAATCGACATTGAACAAAATTCATACACACGCAAATACAAACAGACACAAATAGAGAGAGGAGAGGATACTTTGCGAGCGTAGATGTCAGCAAGAATAGCACCCCAACCGCCATAGCCAAAGCTGAGCTGGACAATGGAGGATCCGAAGAGAACGAACTGAGGCCTCGCTGGTCCCACCATGTCTCTCTAAAGACTCTTTCTCTACCCGCTAAACCCAGTCTGTTATGGGAAGACTCTACGCCCAAAACAAACACCACCTTTTTTGCTAATCGCTATTCGCTAGTTTGAGCCCCTCCCACGGGGAGACAGTGAACCAGTCTTTTCCCTCCTTCCGTAAAAGACAATGTTTGGTCAGATAAGCAAGTGCCTTGAACCTGATGATACAACGTGAAAATAACACCAGTACGCTATTTATATTCTTCTACTCGCGTGGTTCTCTTCTGTTTTCTCACTCTTGTAGGAAGAGCTGCACTCGCTGTGGTATAATGACAACTACGCAACTTCCGATTCGTACCGTACAGTGGCGTTTGTTTGTCCAATTTTTCAGAGGCTTAAAATTTTTACCACGTTAAATATATTTCATAAATTTTAATAAATTTCACATTTTTACATATATACTTTCTATTTTTTACAAACTCTAATAAAAATTTCAATAAACTTTAATATTCAAAAGATTTCTAAAATTATGAGAATATTTTCAAAAATTTTGATAAACAAACGTCCCATCAATTGGCTCCCAATTTAGACAGGCGCAGTTAACTTACCAAACGGAAACCACATATGCCAAATTAGGAAAGCTGCTTTCGGTAACCACATGTAGCGATAATTGTCTCGCGGGCTTTTGTTCGATAGTTTAACCAAAAAAACAAAAGCGAGTAGTACCTCTGTCCACCGACAGAGAATGGTTGTAGTAGCTGGGATGGCCATGTCTGGTGGGAGGCCATAACGCTCGTTGAGGCTGGTTAATAAGCCCACCAAACCAGCCAACCAACCAAAGCCTACCATCAATGAAACTCAGACAGTATTTTACCAATTTGCCCAACTTCCATAGACGAACGGACGAGGGACGACCCTATTTGAGTCAATTCGGGCGCGAGATCCTCGTTAACCCCAAGATTTATGCGACACTGATGTGACCTGCGACATTATTTTGGTGCATGACTTGCAGCAGATTTGCCTTGGGGGTAAGAATCTTAAACAAGTGAAGGACAATGTTCCCAGCTGTTCAATTGGGAGGGTCCAACTCACCTCTAAACTAGGGGCTAGCTGTCCGACCAATCGTTTCCTTGATCGGAGAAGGATGATAACACCTTCAGTCCTTGATAAAACCAAGCAACTACCAACCACTGTGGCTTCAAATTTCAATCCTCCCATAACCTTGCAACTTAAAACCTTCCCAAAGGGCAACGGCAGCTGATATTAACAATGACTTCGTTAAGGACTCCTTTTTGTTATGATTATCAATAACTCCAAAATATTGGAGACCGCCCGGGGGGGGATATTAAGTTTAGGACCCTTTGGCACCTAATCGAAAGCCAACCATCCCAAGTGTATTGTGACGTCGATAATTATTACCAGTTGGTGCAAAACCTTGTCACACTCCATAAATAATGCATCTTTTGGACCATTTGATATTGCAGGTCACGAGCAGTGTAGCACTTAGAACAGTCGATCGTCGTGTACTGCAGGAAGCTCTCTCTTTGACGACCATAGCTGGCAAAGATACACGTAGACATGCCAAACGGTCGAGTTCAAGGAATCAAGCAAGCAAGAACAATGGATCAGCGCTTTTCGAAGCTCGTGGCTACTCTGTTGGTATTTGTTTTTAGGGGAAAATACACTTTTCACCCATGAACTACCATATATTTTACACTTTGCACCCTAAACTACCAATTTTGACACATTGCACCCTCTAACTACCAATTTTTAACACTTTGCACCCTTTATCAAATTTTCAAACTAAAATGACGATAATGCCCTTAGATATTGTTGTCAATTCATTAATTTTCAAGGGTATTATTGTCAAATGGAGGGTGCAAAGTGTTTAATATTAGTAGTTGGAGGGTGTAATGTGTCAAAGTGGGTAGTTTAGGGTGCAAAATGTATAACATTGGTAGTTTGAGGGTGCAATGTCTTAAAGATGGTAGTTTGGGGTACAATGTGTTACTACTCCGGTAGTTTGTGGGTGAAAAGTGTATTTTCCCCTTGTTTTTACCTCCGTCTCCCTTCTTTGCTGTCTTGCTTCTGAACTCAAGCCCCTTCCCGAGAGAGAAAGAGAGAGAGGGGTCCCACGAGGCAGGTTTTAAACGTACTGTTACCTAACACGGTACAGTCATTTGTTTACCGAAATTTTAAAGAATATTTTTAAAATTTTGAAAATTTTTTGAATGTTAAAATTTATTAATATTTGTGCAAAGTGTGAAATATATGTGTAAAAGTGTGAAATTTATTAGAGTTTATGAAATATGTTAAGTGTGGTGAAAATTTTGAATCCCAAAAAAATTAGAGAAACAATCGCCGCTGGACTGGCTGAGAGTCCTAGAGAAGTAGGCAACGAGACCATGCTAGAAAGTTGATTCACTCGTACAACTTCAGAAACTAATTAACGTGAACGAGTGCAACATATTTAAGACTTATAACTTTAGTCGCGCCAATATCCAAACATATTATGGCTTGGAATCCTTCCATGATTGGATTAGTAATATCCCAATAAATACTGCCTTCTGATCTATCACTTGCCCCATTGATGGGGTTTTACAACACTCTGAGAGCACATGCAACACTAACTTTTGCGCTTGTGAAGCAGTAATAAAAATTAAGATTTATTTGTTTTCCTTTTTTGACAGTAGAAAGTCCAATCTGTCAATCCGTGGCCAAAACGCTGCAAGTAGATGGTTAAGTGTTGACCACGGAGACAAAGAATATGTGAGCCTATCTTTCTGTAAAGAATGACAAAAAAAGAACCGGATCCAGAAAATGACTTTTTTGCTCCATTTGGTTTCACCAAGGCAGAGCCTTCCTGAGTTGTAAAAGCCACAAGGCTATCTGCATTCCAAAGAGTCGAGCTCCCAACAAGAGTTCGTCAAACCAGACATTCAACCAACACAGTAGTGATTTTTTTTGTAATAACTTCGCCTCGATGAGTGATTCAGAAGAGACCTTTCCAATAATGAGGAATGTCTGAAGAGAAGATCCGTGCATCTGCTCAAGAAACATTTCAATTGATAAAGAGTTAGGTACTGCATGTACATCGAAAACTAACAGTTAATGAAGTCAAAATCAATGGTGGGCAATGCTTCTTTTTTCATTTCCTCTCTCTCTTTTTCTTTTTCTTTTCTTTTTTTTTTTTTTTTTGGGGGGGGGGGTGGGGTACTTGGCTTAATCTATAAAATTTTAAATTCCTCACCCGGAAAAAAGAAAAAAAGAAAAAGCCTCTCTCTCGGTGAATGCTACAGTCAGAGAAATAAGAAAAATGGAGAACAAGGACCATATGATACCAGAGCATTGTTCACTGCTCGTAAACAATCATTTGTTTTCAGCATCAGCAGAATTACACGAGGCAGTCTCCTAAGAAGTTCAGCGATTTGCGGGAAATATTGAGAAGCATACATCTGAAAGAGAAGATAAGTGCGGTCAAGCAATTAGAAAAAAACTAGTACATTAAGACCATCCAACACATCTAAGAACAGACAGCACAAGGCTTGCTATCATAGCAGGTTCCCTTTCAATAAAATAATTAGTAACAAAAGATGGTACGTGATTACGACCTTGTGCCTTATGAGGAAGATGGGGGGAGAGGGAGAATCAGCAATCTAGGATGAATGTACATCTGGCACGGAATTTTGGAAATGAAAAAATGGACAAGTGATCACCTGTAGTTCTGACCGTTCATTATCATCGCCTTGTATGACCAAATGATCTACGGCTGTGTCAACAACCCTATTCCATGGCCTCATGGTAAGAATTCCTGCGAACAGTGCATACAGATCCTCTCCAGCACCCAATTTGACACTATTTTCTTTTATTGCATTGGCATCAGCAAAGATCAATGCCTGCAACAAAGATTTAAACAAGGAAAGAAGCTTCAAACAGGAAACAATACTTGAAGAATGGAGAGCACCTTTTAGGGGAAGCAATGGCATACCTTCCAAAGTGCAGCATAGTTGGTTCGTGTCTGGAAATCAAGTTCTTTATACAATCCATGGTCAAGAAGTATCAATTGTGGTTTTCTCTTGCCTGCATATTAGAAGGGAAAAAGACATAAAGAACTCCATATGCAGTATTTGTCAAAAAGCATCAAACCTCTAAAAGGGAATAAATATGAAGATCTACAAAGAGAAAGAGGCTACATGATATGATGATGGAGATAAGATCAAGGGTCACTTCTAAGTCACAGCTGATGTGACTTCCAGCAGAATTCTACTTGCCTAGAAGCTTCAACAGCACTTTTATAGGATAGTATTACAAATAAGATGATATGCCCACAAGAACTATATGATCAGAGCAAGAATGATTCACACCCCAATGGCTTGGGGTGGGCTAGGCAAATTTGCGGATGGCATGGCAATAGAGATCAGAACTAAATAAATGGCCCAGATGGTAACTTAACATAAAGAAAAGCCTCACCTAGAATGCTCCTTTTGCTAGAAGGCAAAGGGCGAACTAGCAAGTTGGCAAAATGGGGGTCACAATGCACAAACCCATGTCTGAACATCATCTCAGCAAAAGCTTGACTAACCTGATAAAAGTAGAAGAAAAACTTATTGAATGTCTACTTTCTGGTTTGGCCTGTCAACAACCAAATAGTCTACATTTTTTTTTTTTGGGTAAGTAAATAGTCCACATTTTTCATACAAGGATTGACGCATGAAATATACTTTCCCAACCAAAATTGGTCTCGTGACAATCTGGACTACTTTATAAACAGCCTCCAATTGAGCCACAATTGTATTTAGGGTAATATGTCTTGGTCCTTCCAATGGATTTATTGTCAATTTAGTCCCTCAAGTTCTACATATCATGTGCTACCCACGTGATCATCAAAACAACACCATCAATCAATCAACACTTCTCAACTGAGTTTCCACAACTTTTGCAAACACCTCATCTAAGATTAACACCTTCTCAATGCACCTCAAAATGACTTCTCTCACTCCAAAAAAGGCAAAGTCCGGTTCACCGTGTGCAGTAGGGGGTGGGCTCTAAGACCTAAATCTACAAAATGAGGCAACAGGAAGATCACCTAAAGGTACCTCTACAAGACCCTCAACAAATGCAAAATCTCATTGGCTTGTCGTGCCAGAACAGTCCCCATAACTATAAACAGGTAATTGCCGCCATTGGTCTCTCTTTGACCAAAGGTCGTCCCCATCGGCCAGCAGAAATGAGTAGGAACAAAGAAGATAAATTATGTAGTTGTGCCATCGAAATCCCATTCCTTCTATGGCTTTTATTTTCTCTTTTTAAATGATTTCTAAGTTATTTCATTTTCTCCACAATATTTTTTCTTTCTTTTTATAGTTTGTACTAAAAGGTTTGATAGTCATAAGATCACTACCTTTAAGGATTCGCTACTAACAGGTATTTAGGTACCCTAACTCAAGAGGTATGGGTTAAATGATTAAGTGAGAATCTGAGGGACAAAATTGACAACAAACCGAAAGTTAGACGAAGCAAAATGTTTTTCAGCCTATCTATATAAGATCAATTTTTACCCCAGTAGTCAAGACACCTAAATCCCATTAACAATGTTAGTCATGTCCGCAAATGTAAGTGAAAATACCAGGGTCATCAACATCAGACTAAAAGATCTCTAGAAGGCAAATGTAGCTCCTTCTTGACACTGGAAAGGCCAAATTCTTTTGTCTTTAAACTCTAAACAAATACTGAGGCTCTCTATATAAAACCAACGAACTTACTAGTTTCGCAACTTCGTTTGTTTGAATTCCAAGTCTCTGAATTGCCTTCACATTGTTTACTTGTGCACCATCCATAAATTCCATGGTTAACAACTTTGAAGTACTTAAATTCCAATACACCTTTGGTGCATATACATAGTCTGCAATATGAGGAGAAAGCTTCCGAAAGTTATCCAAGCACTTCTCACTGTTCTTTGCCTCCAACAAAAAATCCAGCTCCTGGTAGCCATGACATCAATTATCAAATGACAATACAGCTACAATAGCATATAAATATAGAACGAATCTATAACAGAAGAGAAGCTACAGATGGATGTTTAGATTTATGAGAAAACGAGATAGGATCCTATTTCAAGTAAGTTTTCATCTCTGTCAACTATAAGGATTAAAGTCATATTGTTCAAACTTCTAAACCAAAAAAATACCAGTCATGCTCAACGCTTCTAGAAATAAAATAAAAAAAAGCAAGCTGCTATCAAACATGCTCGACAGTAATTAATCGAAGTACCGAACTTTAATTGAAAAGAATTTCAAAAACTAGATTCTTTCAGCTGCTGCAAGAAGAAAGAGAAATCCAATGATTTCTATGAAACTTCATCATAATTCAAAAGCTGGCAGCCAATGTTAGACTTTATACGAAGTTAGTTAGGTCGATCCCTTAGCTACAGATCACTTATCACTAGAAAAAGAATTTACAACAAACAGAAAGAAAACACAACATCCATCGTCGTCTTTTTAGTATGCATTGAATTATACACTGAATACTGAAAAGAATAGGAACTAAATCAGCTTGCCTTGGGTATACTTTCACGCACTTCATCAACCAACCACCTGCATACAAAAGCCAAGAAGCCTTTAGTCCAAACTACAAATTCAAGACCAGGCACGTTTAAGGCCTGCTTAGTAAAGTTCAATATATCTTATGTATCAGGAAGAAAGAATCGCTATACTTGAGCTTTACAAATGTTTTTTTTGCATTAGTGTACATCCATGCCCAGTAAGCTGAAGTTCTAGATTGTCTCTAACTAAAGGCCGTTCACAACCTGACACTGAACTTTTTTCACCTGACACCTAGATCGTCTGTACCTAATTTTTCTATAATCAAGAACCATGGAAAGGTAACCAGCCGGAACAAAAGCACCTGCATAGTCGTACCTGTAATCAAGAGTAGGAAAAAATTGATGTACGGTTTTCACAACCAAGTCCACAGTAGCATAATCTGCAGCCGCAGTATCGGTCATGTGAGAGTGCTGAACCTGAATATGAAAAATTATTCCGACATGGGCCGACAATCCCTATAAGAAACACAATGTGCTTTTAAAGTAAAATCTAAATTGAAACCTTCACAGCAACTTTCTGGCCATCATGCGTGCGGGCAACATGAACTTGTGCAAGGGAAGCGCTCGCTATTGGAGAACGATCAAATTCAGAAAAAATCTGTAGATGATAAGGCTAAGTTAAGTGGGTCAAAATTTCCAGTTTCTACAAAAACATACTAAAATCACAAAAGTAAACCAGTGATTAAGATGCTAGAATTCCATATGCACTAGAAAGCATCAAGACCCTTATCTCAAATGGAATAATTCGGATTAAAAAATCTTTCTGAAAGAGCAAGTTGATCTGCTCATTTGCATACAGCACCCTATAACTTAAACTAACAAATCCAAAGCCAACAGAATAATACATACTTTATCTGGTGTATCTCCGAGCTCTTTCTTTATTACTTCACATACTTGATCATAAGAAGAAACCGGACATTTATTCAACATGGACTCCCTCATTATCTGGACATACTCCTGAGGAACCAAGTACTCCTGTATGTAGAAACAAGAATAGAGAATTGGCATCCAATGCTTGCAATTGGGAAATATTCGGCTGACTGAGAAATACGTCTTCCATCCTAAAACTTATGTGTAGCCTTTCTCCTTTTTCCTTTCGCTTTCTTTCTTTTTTTCAATAATTAAAAAAGCAATTATCACTTTTACCGTAAGGCCAGAATTAAAGTCCAGGTTTACGTCCTAGATACCTAAGGAAGCAGATTGAAGAGCATACCAGTTGCCCAATATGTTGGCCGAGCTTAATATATATTCCTCCATTTCTGAAACACAGTTCTTGAAGTTTATGCGCAGACCTGACGTGCACTTCGTGCTTAATTTTTGACCTCTCAACACTTCCTTCAGGTAGTCCCCAAAGCGAATATTCGTAGTCTAATAATAGCGCAAAAATAAAATTGCATCACAATCGAAGACAACGGATTTCCTTTACTCAGAACTAATATTACCGTATAATTTTAATATCGATAAAAAAAAAAAAAAAATCATATCGAATTAGCAATTCATGATGATAACACATATAGTTGTCAATAGTGGTAATAGAACTCTAAACAAATAGATAAAAGAAGCAGCACGGAATCAAGCTCCGGAATCCAGAGACCCTAACATAACGCGAACATAGCTATGTTAGATGGGCGTACCGACGATGATGGATGCAGCGGTGACGGAGTCGCGGACAAGGCGTATAGGAACGGCAGTGAAGAGCTTCAGCGTCGTCGGCGGATCGTCCGACGTGGCAATGACGGCGCCGGCACCTCCGCCGCACACAGCGGCGGAAACCAACGCGAGGCTCCTTCCTGCGCGCCACAGCGATCGCGTGGCCATGTGCCAAGTGAGTCGGGCGTACCGAAAAGTGCACAATTCTCTCGCTGGTGCGTCTTAAAAAACAGGTTGGCGCTTTGGTAGCTGAGTACTGAGGCTGCTGCTTGCCGTTGAGACATCTTTTAGGCCTAGACCAAAACCTACCTAACACAGTTTGGTCTGGGCGTACAGATGGGCGATACTACTAATGCTGTGATCGATTTGGTCAGCTCTGGGCCCATTGAAAAGGGCTGTTAAGCTGTTCCTTGTTGGAGTCTAACTTAAATGCCTATTCGATTACGTAGGCCCAAACTCGACCGAAGCCCAAACTCCAGTTGACATATTGGACGAGTACCGGGGCAGTTTGGGCTAGCAGAAATTGCTGCTCCTTACGTTAGGCGGTCTGCATTTTACACGTTTTTTGAGATACTTTCCATAAATAAATTCAAGAAAAGAGCACTGCCTTTCCAAACGCACGAGAATTTTCAATACATGAGTAGAATTATCAAATTCAAAACTCTGTTAATTAGCGCGTGGCACATATGATTTCACATTAAAAATGCATCAGAACATTAAAAAGGTTAAAGATAGACGGCGCTGGCTCTCTCTCTAGAACGGCCTGTTTTTTGGGCGTGCGCGAATAAAAATGCGTCAGTTTACTCTTCCTAGTTTGTTCGCCTAGTCCAACTTGGTAGCCACGACACTGTTTTGAATGGCGATGGTCGATGAGCTTTTATAAAATGGTCACAAAGATATATAGGCAGGGGCGGAACTGCACAAGAGCGATGGGGGCGGCTCTTTTATAAAATAGTCACAAAGATATATAGGCAGGGGCGAAACTATACAGGGATAATGGGGGGCAGCGCCCCCCATCGTCTTAAGAAATCCTTTTAATTTATTTTTTTTATATGTCTTTGGCCGAGCACGTCCATTTCTGTATTAAACGACTACTTTCTCTTCCTATTTTTTTTTCTAGCGTTCTACCGTTTGCCTCTCTCTCCCTCCCCTCCCTCCCTCTAAACTCCTTGCGCATAGGCAGCCATGATGTTCTTCAATTGATTTTTCAGTGGTAGCGCCGAAACTCTGAAGGGGTTGTTCTTTGTAACAAGGGATTCATGCGAGAGGACAGAGGAGAGGATCTAAGGAAGATGAGTTACTGGGCAGTGGGCTCCACGAAGTTATTGTGTTTTTTTAAAAGCTTTCTTATGTTTATGAATACAAGAAACAATAATTAACAATGAAAAAAAAAAAACGCTTGTTCACGGCAAATATGAAAAAACACCCTCTTTTATGCTAGAAATGGGGTTTTTAATCAATTGACTCTAACTGTATTTTTTTCACATATTTTTTAGTCTCTTAAATAAATTTTAATTAACGATTTGAAGTGTAACAAATTGTTCTATTATCTTAATGGTACAACATTTGAAATATGAGAATAATATTTTGGCTTCTAACCACACCAGAAGTTTATGTTTTAATTTTTTTAGTCTTCAAATATGGAGCTAAGTACACAGTCCAAATTTACATGTTGTAGTGAATTTATTATGGGCAGACCGTTATAGTTAAATTATTGGATAAAACTAGTGTTGGGGCGTCATAGTAGAGGGACATGTGGAGGACAGGTGCAATTAACTTTGGTTTCTTATTAGTTTTGGTTTGAAATTTGTAGTTTGCTTTTTTCTTACTAATTTTGGATTTCTTTAGTTTAGATTTTATTGATATGCGATCAATGGACTAACATGCTAAAAAAAATGACTTAATATAAATACAAGTTAACTAAAAATCACCACCGCTAAGGGTCGATTTTTTCCCTTAACGGTATAGGTGTAGGCGTAGATGGTCAATATTTAAAAACCGGCCAATCCAATGTAGGTGTCGGTTTAAGCAAACTATAAAATTAGATTGATGAATTTTGTTTGTTTTGTTTTATTTAGATAATAAATAAGTAAATAGTAGGGTACGTGTATTTTAATATTTTTAGTTCTTAAGTTTTGATATTTTAACTCTTAAGATATTTTTTTACATTACTTAGTAAAAAAAAAAATTTATCATTTTTTCTTAAAAGTTCGACCCTTTGATTGGATTCTTGGTTCCGTTACTGTATATAGGTATAGTAGTAGCTGATGAGTTTTTAGCAACCGGGGCCCCAGAAATCCTATGCAAATAACCAATTTCAGATGATGGGTCCGGGCCCTCTGTATCTTTTAGATCATAGTTTTATCTTCATGCCGAATATTGGTTTCCTACCATGAGAATATCAAACATTTGGAGTATTATATATATGTTCCTACGGTCGGCTACCCATATTGTAAATACATGACAAATAGATGAATGTGCAGAACAACACGAAACAATAAAACGATTCATGAATCAATTAGAGGAAACGAAAAAAAAAAAACGAGAAGGAAAGAACTCGACACAAGTTTGGTTAGAAACTCTATACTTAGAAAATGCTGCGTTAGGTTAGATAACAAGGGATGGATATATGAGACTTAAAAGAGTCCTCGTACGTCAGGTTGGATGGTCTAGGGGAGGCTTTTGTTGGTTTGAAAAATATGCAGTGGCCTAAAACAACAACAGGTGTAACGAAGTTGCTTGCAGCATTTTGCATACAAAAGCGATTTCTTAACTCTCAGGTGAACACGTTCATTGTTTTTTTTTGTATATTTTAATGGATGATGAAACCCGTGTGCATGATATCAATAAAAATTAAAGGAAATTGCAGTCTCGCCCCCCCGCGTATTCTACTTTAGCTCTAATTATGTCCAAAATGGTCTTTCTATTTGCTTAGCTCAAGTTTTTGCTTCAAGTGTGTACTAAACATGAGAAAAGCTTTTCTGCCTTAATAGGAGATTAAGGTATAAATTCTCTAAAGCCACCACAGTCACCTTTCGGCCAGACTTTTATAGACAAGATATATAACAGAATCAATGGATAAAAAGTGGGGAAAATAATATCAAAAAAGCATAGCACAGCGCCAAAAAGAGGTCACATCTGCATGACTCCAGAAGGACCTAATAGGCTGTCCATTGAGCATCGTAATCTCTTAATCTAAAGCACTTTTGCATGCTCAAAAGAAAGTATGCCATATGCGTGTGCATTCAGTAATAAAAGCCCTGCGATATTGATAAAAAGAAGACCAATCTTTTTCATGTTTCCTATTTGCTCCGCGTGCACTACGCGTGTGTTGCGTCGATGCAGAGCCTCAGCCACCCTTTCCCTTTGATATTACGCAAAGGGAGGGGGCCACAGGCCACGTACGGCTCACCTTCTCGACGTCGACGCAATGTACTACATATATCCTCCTCTCCTTTTAATATTTTTCGAGTCCTTTGAAACCCAGTGTCTGGATACGTGGCCAAATAGCACTACTTGAATATCTTAAAAACAACTCTACGCGTGCAGGTAATTTGGTTAATTAATTAATTAGGTCCCTATAGTACTTTTTTTCGTGTCGTTTGGGCTAATCACATAATTAGCAAGATTACTTACGCGACCATTAAGTATCGATCACGAGCTAGTTATGAATTCATTTTTATTTTAGATGTAATCAGAAGAAACTGATCTCAAATTCAAACCATAATAATCGTTAATAAATCCTTGTGCCCATGTTCTGGAAGCAACTTCAAAATTGCAATTGAAACCATCTCGAACCTTCTAGCACCTTCCCATATGGGTACAGAATAACACTTAAACATAAAATTGATCAATTTGGTTCTTCCTCGCTTTTTTATGTGTTGTATCGATTATCCTTCTATTGTTTTCGAATCAGATGCTGCTGATTCAGTCGAGAACAACGGATAATTAGGAGTGGGGTGACAGCCATTTAGGTCTTCCGGGCCAAGTATGATGTCTGCTATTAAATTGGCCACGGCGCGTGAATCATTTGACGGCAAAAGGCCGTTTCAAATGCACGTGAGCCCCTTGTGGTGTGTTTGCAATTGGTCGACGGCCAGTTTAGACTTCGCCGCGAAGCTTAATAATGTCTGCTGGGAAACACGGAGCAGAATATGAATCCCCCCTTGTGGGTTTTGACTAAGAACAAAAGGGCACAAGGAATCAAGAATGTGGCCAATTCCGCCAATCAACGAGTCGGGATTATTCCTCTCGCTCCTGTACTCCCTTGAGAATTGTTTGGTTTTATACGGTCTAGAAATTACGAAAATTAAACGAGTTTTGTTTACATTATTTTCCTCCATAGGTTTCTCTCAGACGCATGCAATGACATAATCTATTACCTCACTGAACCAATAGACCAGAAAATTAAACCATATGCCTTAACACCAAATAATCTGTCAAAAGCATGTAATGACATAATTTTCTGGGGCTATCTCCCTAACGTAGACTTATCACTCTGATCATTAATGCTCAATTAAAGTCAACGATAAATGTGAAGATTTGGGACTTTATTATTGCTTCAATTATATTGCTAGCTAGCTCATATCACGTATTTGCAAGCCATATGCTTTTATGAAATATTATACGAAGGAATCTCATCGCTAAACAATAAGGGTGTCAATTAGAAGATGATAGATTGAATTAGCTGTTCAGAATGTCCCAGTGGCTTTTGAAATCAACCATCAAAAGAATCCGACTACTTATATTGAATACTCCGTTTGCAGGATTTTTAATTTTATCCCACAACAAGAAGACACCATAATCGAATGGAAAAAAGAAACCCATATTGATTCACAAAAAAGACAGATGTTGCATGTGAGCACATGATCCCAGTCCGACAGTCCACCGCCTCCGCTCGATTGGAAATAATTATTTAGCGACCGAACAATACCCGCCTGTTTGGCTACAAATATTGTAGAGGGAGAAACTATGATCAGATGCACCATCAAATTTAGCATTTGTAATAATGTAAGATATTAAATATGGAAAAATATACTTTTTCACCCACAAACTACCGGAGTAGTAACACATTCACCCCAAACTACCATCTTTAAGACATTGCACCCTCAAACTACCAATGTTATACACTTTGCACCCTAAACTACCCACTTTGACACATTACACCCTCCAACTACTAATATTAAACACTTTGCACCCTCCATTTGACAATAATACTCTTGATAAATTAATGAATTGACAATAATATCTAAGGGCATTATCGTCATTTTAGTTTGAAAATTTGATAAAGGGTGCAAAGTGTTAAAAATTGGTAGTTAGATGGTGTAATGTGTCAAAATTAGTAGTTTAGGGTGCAAAGTGTAAAATATATGGTAGTTCGTGGGTGAAAAGTGTATTTTTTCCTATTAAATATTTGCAAGCTTCTTGAACAAGAAACACCGAGGGGGAAAAAAAAAAAGGAAAACGAAGTTGCTCGATTTTGTCAATATATGTAATGTTATCCATCGTCGCAAGTTAGAGGACAGTTAAAATATCATATGACTCATCTTCTTCGAATCAAATACCCTATGTATATTAATTGGTCATATAACTTTTTAAAAGGTTTTGAAGCCTCAAATGGTATACCGACATAGTTTTGAAACACTTGATAATAGCCCATTACATTTTGTTCCCATATTCACATAACCGAAACCGAACCGACCATAAACAAGGAGTTAGTTGAAGTTCTTCGGTATGGAGGGTTTTTTTTTTTTTTTTCGATATGAAAGAACATAAATTAATCACCAATCATCACACCTATGAGATTCATCTAGGCCAATGGCTACATTATTTGAATCGACCGTACCGGAGTCACATGCCCAACACCTTAAACAAAGAGGCGCAAATTTGTCATCTCACTGTTCAGGCGCACACACCCACAACCATTTCCCATAAATTAACGTTTAAAAAAGATGTCGTTACTTGTAGTTTAAAGACATTTAGGAAATGCCGTTGGTCCTGCGCAAGGGAGAGACACTATTTGCCGTTGGTCCTGCGCAAGGGAGAGACGCTGTTTGACCGGTAAATGCAGCGTGTAAAGTTCCCAAGTCTCTGTCATCACTTGCTGAGTGGACGAGTCCAGTCAAAACATTGCACCTTGGCCTGCACCTTCCACGCCTACTCTGCCTCCCTTTCCTATTGACCATCTTTCCTTAAGCCCCACAAAGCTTTCCCGTATAGTTCCCTCCTCTATTAAGCCTCTGCAGCTCGTTGTCCCTTTACAAAGGTTTCCCTGTATAGTTCACAGCCTTCAAATTCTTTGCACTTGCATATATATCTTCTTCCATCTTCCGAAACATAGACTCAAAAAAGCAAAAAGGCAAGTAGAGAGAGAGAGAGATACAGCCAGGTTGATAGAGAGATGGGTTTCTTAAAGGAGGAGAAATCAAAAAGGGTTTGGAGGGGTATTAAGACTCTGTTCTTCTTGATCACGATGATAATTTCCTTCCTGCTTATCTCGGCGCCGGTTTTTTTGGTTATAGCAGATGCCCTGCTTCCTTCGGCGCTTCTTTCTGCTTCTCTGTCTCCGATACCTCTTTCTTTCGGAACTCTCTCTTCCCATTTCCAGAACTACGATTTTCGGTACTCCCTCGTCGATATACCTCTCATTTCCCTCATACGATCAGCCATCATAATCTGTAAGTTTCAAAATTTATAACTTTTTTGGGATGAATTGTCTATACCCTTTTGCCTTCAAAAGCAAAGCAACGTGCTTTGAACTTTAAGTCATCAATATTCATTGGCGTCCTTCGTTTTTGGCAGGTGTTTATAGCTTGTGTGATGGGCCAAGGCTTTCGCGAGGACCGTATTTGGCAATTACAACGATTTGTTCTGTGTTGTCTCTTATGTTTGTTTCGTTGAAAGCTTCGTTTATGTTTGGTATGTCGGCCACTGTTCGAGGAAGGTATGTTAGGGCCACAGAAGTAGCGTTGTTCATATGCTCTCTGGCTCTGGCCGTCGGGCATATTGTTGTAGCCTACAGAACAAGTTGCAAGGAGAGAAGGAAGCTTCTGGTTTACAAGATTGACATTGAAGCTGTAAGTCTCTCTTCTCTCCCCCTCTGCGTCACTTTCTCAGACGATTTGGAAAAATGTTCTTCCCTAGTTGGGTGCATAATTAAAAGATTAGAAATGCTAGTGGCTGAGTGCTATGCGGGTGAATGCGTTGTGAAAATGATTCAACTTTCTTGTTTTGGGGTTTTTCGTTTTAATTGTGCGGGTGACGTGGGCATTGAGTTATCCGGTCCCACACGATGACAACGAAAGGGTAAGGAAATTTCATTAGCCGTTAATTACAAGGGTTGCATTTTTTTGTACATCTGGAAGGTCAAGATTAGTGGGTGAAACTTAGAAGATATTGGCGTATTGCTTTCAGGGTCGGCCAATTTTTTTGGACCATTCATTTGCGACTCACTTGATTTTATCGTATCTTCACTGAATTTGATCTCTCTTGTCTAATCCCTGATGTGCCCGATTTCCTTTCCTTGTCCATTTCTTTTGATTCTTCTTTCCTATATTATTATGATAAGAGTGATTGATCGTATATATTCATTGAAGTTTATCTCTTTGTCTATTCCTTGATATTTTTCTTTTTTTTTTCCGAGCTCAGCTTTAATGAACTAGTTCATTGATTATGATTCTAGAAGAATTATGGATTTTTCTTGATGCATTTTCTAGAAGTTGGATTATTTGATTATAATGATTACTGAATATTTCCTTGACCCTTTTCTCACTCTTTCCATATCCTTGAAATTTTTTAAAAAAATGTTACATTTGTTCAAAATAAGAGATGTGGTCAGAGACGAGTCATATATATATATATATATATTTTTGTTCATATGCATTTTTCCCCCTACGTATTCCGTATGCTTTTATTGACTTGTTCCTCGAGCCCCATTTATTTGGCGCAGAGAATCTTAACGAGGAGCCGCCCTTATTGATGGGGGGACCAAATTATTCGACCATGTAGAGATGTGCCGTTTCAAACTACTCCCTAATTATTTTTTGTCTTTATTAACCAATTTCATAGACAAAATTAATTAAAAAATCAAGCTTTTTCTTTATTACGATGATGAAGAGTGAAAAAAAGGTTGTACCAAGTTGATAAATAACGTGCTCTGCCATGTGCGCAGGTTTCTGCTTGCAAGAATGGGTTTCCGAGGTACCAGAAAATTTTACAAGGAAGAAAGGGTGAAGTGAACACGACAGTGAAGGAAATTTCTTTATGATGTTACTTTTGTTCGTTCGACTAATTAAAGTTCTTCCAGAGTCGTGAGATTTCAGGTAATGTTTTTGTTTTAAAAAATGGGCTTTTTGTCGGGTTTTGTGAACTAAAATTGCATCATTACCCATGTGCTACCACCACCCAAGCCTGTATTTGACTCGATTACTCTATTGCTTTCACCAACTTCCAGTAACCACCTAACGCACGCCTTCTGCCTTTCCTTTTTGTACAGATTCATTCGGCGGAAAATCCAGGCTCCTGGAGATCGAAGAAGTAGAAACTAACCCCTCAGATAGACAGTAGCAAACAACTATTGGAGAAGTTTGCGACTTACTATAGAGATTGTGATATCGGCATGTCTATTTTTTTCTTTTTTTTACTTGTATATAAAATGGTGAAATGGTGGAGGAACTGGCCGAAGGCTTGTTTTATGAAGTGTGCGCACCAAGTGTTTGCTAGATTTCAGAGCTTGTATACATGTAAGTTTCAATTGCATCAATTCCAACATTGCAGTTCCAAAATAAAACTCCATCGATGGAAATTGTGTATCTTTAATGAGTCTCTCGTAAAAAGTGAAGTCTGAGTTCAATGTCACTCCATCGAGAATTTTTCTGTAAAAACGCTTATCCTCATCCTTCAGCCATATGCCCAATGTCCCAAATGCAGAGGCATTCAAACAAGTGTAAGGCCTCTGCATGAAACACAATGAAGGCCTGGGTTGAAAGTGGGGCTGGATATTTCTCTCGAGCAAGCCACATTTGGGGTAAATAATAGGCCCTAAGATATTGATAGCCATATATAAGGATAACAATAGTGGACTTAAAGTCCAATACCAGTATGAAGTCTATGGGCTAAGTCTCATAGCCGAGAGATCGACCCATAGGCCTGGAAGACCTCACCATGAGAGAGAGGTGTACACTGTACATAATATTATAGGAAAACAGTCATTTACCCTTTTAAATTATCATTTTTAACATATTAAATTTTAGAATTATCAAATTTCATTAATTTGTTTATTTAAAAAAACAATCATCAAAATTATACTACATTTATTATAAATAAGTCATATTTTATATCAAGAAACAAATTGGTTAATTTTAAAAATTTGAGAACTCAATACGTAAAATGGAGTAGCTGAAATATTATAATAGGTTAATTTATGTGTTTGACTTTGTTTGAAAGATAATGAAAATGCTAACTAGAACTGAGATAACTAGGTAAATCACTTCTAGATAATAATTTCATAGAGATACTGATTTTCACTCAGAAAAACCAAAAAGATACTAATTTTCCAACAATATGATAATCTATTTGTTCTGTCTTTTTTGGTTGGCCAACAGGGCGGATGGGCAAACTAGTTATCTCAGAATATGTGCCCCCCCTCCCCCCCAAAAAAAAAAGTTACCTCAGAATATGTGTTACTTGCCCTGTACTAGATGCTCAATTGGTGTGTGGGCCGTAGTACACCCATAATTTCTGGCCCAAAACTGTCGCCCTTTTTTTATTCTTTTTTTTTTTCGCCCAAAACTATCAATCAGTTAAGTGCTATTAGTACTCCGACTAGGGGTGTATAGGGGTGTAAGTCCGGTCCGGCCTCCACCAGAGCTCCGTATCCGGTTCCGGGAAGCTGAGGTCTGTAGCTTCCAGGAACCGGAATCGGAGGTAGTTTTTGAGATTTACCAGAGGCGAAAGCGGAAGTTTCCGCCGATTTATTGAAAAATCGGTTCCGTTTATTATTTTTTTAATTTAATAGTAAAATGACGTCGTTCTAATTTAAATAGAACGACGTCGTTTAGTTTTTTTTTGGGGAAAAAAATGTATAAACCGTGGATCAAAACATGTGTTTTGAAGAAACCCAAACTCTCCAACCTCCTCTCCCTCCCCGAAGTCCCCCTCTCTCCTTCGACCTTCGTACAATGAGTCAGCTCTCGTCTCAATCTCAATCTCTCTCTCTCTCTCTATCTCTCTGCTCTCTCTCTCTCTCTAGTCTCTGTATCTCTCGATCTTAATGGGGCAGACATTGGCACTAACAATAGCAAGCTGGGGCGTGTTGTTGGTCCTCTTGGTGAGAAGAAGCGATTCTCTCAGCGACAACGACGACGACGATGCAGATAATCTCTCCCTCTCTAAACCCAAACCAAGGTCTATCTCTATGCCATTCTCTTCCTTCCTCGGATCCTCACCCATCTCTCTCTCTCTCTCTCTCTCTCTCTTCTCTCTCTCTCTCTCTCTCTCTCTCTCTCTCTTTCTTTCTTTGATTTCCCCTGATATAAAAATAATAGCTTATATTTATCTCTGTCTGATATCTCTGCCGGAAGATTCAGGAGGATTTTATGATCTTTGAAAGGATTGAATTTTGACTCTCTTTGGACGCTCTAATTCGCTTTCTATATAAAACATCACACAAAGAGTGTGAATCTTTTCTTTTTCTCCTTTTGCTTTTTTGGAGAACAGTTATGCTTTCCAATTATTGATTTATGGTATGGCCATGAAATTTCCTTCCTTCTTTGCTCTATACATACATATAAATTCATTTGGAATGGGATTCTCAATCTTCTTGGTTAATTTGTGGAGGAATTGGGCTTGGGTCTACCACGTCTACGTTTTCGAAAATGACGGGGGCCTTTCGACAGAGGTGTCTGGAAAATTATCATTTGCATATTGATGGGAGCTCAATTGTGGAAAGTTGTTCATATGTTTATGGTCTTTCAAAGATGTGGCTATCCTCTTACGCAGTAAATATAGTTATTACTGCTCTTATTGCTCTAGATTAACAGAGGCAAACGTGTTGTGCTCATGAAACTTGGTTTGATAATCGTTTCAGGTCGAGTTGTAGACTTTGATGCTCCAACACGACTATTAGAGGATAAATCATCCATGTTCCTAAAGTTGGTAACTGAATATTCATCACGTTCAAGTGGCATGTCAGATTTTTGAGTTGGATGCCATGTCTGAGAACCCTCAAGTCAAGGCAGCAAGAGCAAAAGACTTCCCAAGCTGCATGGGCCAAGGCTGTTCCATTTGTTGCTGCTACATCTAGCACAGTGATTGACAAACAAGAGCGACAAAGGAGCGTGTTATGGTACTAAACCAGAATCCAAAGGAGGAAATTAGTGAGTAGGGTAAAGCGATAATGAGTTCATTCATCCCCTTAAGAACAACTGGGGAATTCATGCATAATTGGCATAGTTGGTGACAGAAAAATAAGGCTGAGTTGGTAGATGCAAAATGTGTTCCTTATGCTGTTTTGTGGTGCATAGAAATTTTGGGTTAAAAGTATCTAATTTTTTTCTTATCGGAATTCCACTATCCGTTTCCGCTAAGTCTGTTAAGAGTTGGAAGCGGACTCTATTTTGATCATCCACTAGTTAGCGGACTAGATATCGGAATGTTAAATTTCACTTCCGACTAGTCCGCTATTCACCCATAACTTCGATAAGTCCTCAACCTCACAAAAATGCCAGTCGTTGATATTGGTCGACGAGTAGTACACTGCCGCTTTTTTTTTTTCGAAAAATCGAATTTATTTCCGCTCAATTTAACGACGTCGTCTGCATATGTAGTCGTCAGCTCTTCCTACGGTTTTCTGGAGACAAATACAAAGGCCAGTCCTCCTTCCTCATGAAGACTGAGTAGCACGTACAGCTAGGGAGAGAGAGGGGGAGAGAGGGGAGAGGAAGCAAAATGAGGTTTAACTTCGATTTGTACGATTCCGATATAGTTCAAACGCGCTCCTTCACGCCTAAAGAGGAAGTGCAATGGGTTCCCCTCCAGAACCATCCCGTCTTTACCTCCACCACCGCAGACGGCGGTACCACCCACGCGTCCACCGACGGGTCGCCGAAAAACCTCGTGGCCTGGGACGGTGCATCTAGACTCTACTACTGGGACTCCAACAAGCGGTGCATCCATCGCATCTCTATTCGATTGGGCGAGCCCGAACCCACTTCTGTCCTTGCTGCTTCGCCTTCTAAGGTTCTGTCCTCTCTTATACCTTTCCCTCTTATTTTGAATTTCTTTTTTATTATTGATTTCCTCTGCTCCGTGACTGTGTAATGTAGGAAAAGAAAATAAGTGAGACTCGTATTGAGTTTTCCTTGTGTTCTTTTCATTCATCTTGTTGAGCCTACTGGAGCTTTTTGGCTTCGTGTATATAATAATGTCTTATACTTCGGAAAAAACCTGGAAAATCACGATTCAATGGCGTTTAAAACTTGAAGTTCTGTTACTGCTATACGTTTTGCGGCAAATAAATGGGAGTAGTCCTAATTGCTTGAATTTTAGGGCTAGAACTCGGTAGCCATTTGTCATTTCTAACCTTAGGTTGTTTATTTGATGACACTCCCACGGGTTTGTTGACGAGCAAAGGAACAGTGCACATTCTGTAAATCACCCAGCATGTAGTTTCTTGTCAATTCAAATGGTGGACTTGTTTATAAGCAGTTCGACCGTGAAGAAGGGGGTGGATTGTAAACTACGACGATCTTCATTACGGTGTATTCCTATAGTCATGCATTTAATTTTTGAGATTTTGTTTTAGAGTGTTATAATTTTTATCCTTTTTTAACATATAGATTAAGCGCAGTTTTTTTGAATCATATGAAATCAAGTTGATGTATAGCCTATCTTTGTCACTTGCCTTTCTCATTGGTGGCAAAGTTTTGTAAAATCATTGTGAGGCTAGACAGGCTTAGTGGCGTAGTGTACTAGGGAGTGAACATATGCATTAGCAGTGCGAGTGTTGCAAAAACAGGACATTAGGAGGGAGACGTGCAAGGAAATATTATAATTAGAAATCCATGCTTTCTTGACTTTTTGGGCGGCATCTCTGAGTGCAAGCAGAGGTGTTGGGTATGCTAACAACTATATCCACGTGAGTGATGTCTTTCAATTCAAAGGTGCAAGGGATGGGGAGGTGAGATAGGACATAGACTTCATGCAGAACAACTTGAGTGGCTGGAAACTTAGGGTAAAGAGTGGGCCTCTTCTTTTCCCTCCTTATTGCTTTTCTTGCATGCTTAAATTCCTACATTAATATCTTTGTCTTGTTTACCTTGAAGTGCTTCATTGATCATACCAGTAAATTAATAGGTATTGCAAGCAGATGTGCAGCTCAACTTTGAGGTTCATAAGATCTCCATCAATAGGAATGGATCGGCACTACTTCTTGCCAGTTCAGACCATTTATGCATCATGTACCTCTATGGGCGTAGTTGTTCCGAGGAAAATACCATAATATGCAGGTACTAGCATTACGTGGCCATTTGTTTTACATCTTCTGCAAGTTGAGTAGGGTGTCTTCTTTGTGAAATGTGACTTACATCGCTGACTGGTGACTAGATTGTATTTTACGGTTGTATTTGGAGAACACTTTTGTTTGGAGTGATTCTTTCTGGAACTCTTGCAATTACTTATCATTATGGGTCTGTGTTTACTATACAACTGAGGTTTTAGAATGTCTAATAATAGTTCTGATTCTAGACATACTGAGTAACTCATTCATTCCTTTAATTTAGGTCAAAGAGTTGTGCAAGAGAGTCATATTCCTGGGAAAAAAATAGTCATTGTTTGATGTTTTCTTACTATATTGTTGTTATTATAAATTTTGGCATCAACAACGTTCTTATTGTACCTTTTTTTGGGTCACTTATGTGCAGAATTGTGACTGTCGGTTCAGAACTTTATTCCAATGGCAGCAATGCTATACGGATGCTTCAAGTTTCATGGCACCCTTATAGTGAAAACCATCTGGGAATTCTTTCTTCTGATTCAGTTTTCAGGTACCCTTTTTTTTTTGTTGCAGGGTGAGTATAATGTAAGAACTGTTACAAAAATGGTGGACTTGGGTAAGTTAGAACACTTAGAAATTTTAAAAAACGGACTTCCTTGTAAAGCAATTATAAAGTTGGAAAAAAATGTTACGTAATAACTTGCCTGTGAAGTGTTACACGGTTAACAACTGGGAATGCTGCCAAAAAAAAATTGTATTGAAACTTCATGTGATACTCACAATCAGAAGAAGAAATTGTCTTCAAGGTTCATCGCAGGTTTGCTTTATCTTTTGACTAGATGGGATTTTGTCGGATGACTAAGGCCCGATTCGTTTCTTTTAAGCTCGCTCAACAATTTCAGTTTCAAATCAATGGTTCTGGCTTATCCTATAGATGGTAATATATGTCCATGCCAATATAGGAGTTTGGTTTAATAACATGTCTGACATGGGATATTACTTTTGGTCGTGTCAACTTATATTTATGGCTTTTTCACCCTACAATGTATTTCTTAAAACATGGTATTGTCTTTTTAAGACCAACTTTTTTCCGGCAATAGTTATCTCTGGATTTGATCGACACTTATATGGTGTTTCTTTCTTTTAGACTTTTTGATTTGTCTTCAGATCTTCTGCTACCAGAGCAGGAATACTATCTACAGCCTGTAGAACCAGGAAGATCCAGGAATGCCACATCAATCTGCCCTGTTGATTTTTCTTATGGGGGCAACCACTTGTGGGATAGGTTTAGTGTAAGTTCAGTTGAAACTGGCGGCGACAATGTTCAATGACATGCTTCATGCATAAATTCCACCCCCCCCCCTCCAAAAAAAAAGAAAAAAACACCATTGCTTACTGTACATTGGTGCTTCCTGTACCTTGATCTTTCTTATTCTGTGTTCAATGATCATTTGAGGTTATATGTGTCTTTTTTGATATAAATGCTTCTGATACTACACTATTAGGTCATCTGAAGTTGTTTTCTTGTCAAAGGTTGTGCTTAGTAGTCCCTTTTGGTTTAAACCACTATGCTCGTCTTGTGGCTTAGCTGATGTTTCCCAGAAACTAGTAATCACACTCCATGTTTGAATGCTGTTTCCCTTTCTTAACTTAATATATTTTATTTGAACCATTTTCTTTTGATTTTGCTTCAGTCAATATTGTTTATTGTTGTGTACCCTTCTCAACTTTTATTTTTGTAGCTATATTCCCTTGTATTGGGTAGTAATTTGTTGCTGCTTACTTATTCATTGGATATCACTTTATGCCATTGCGCAGGTTTTTGTTTTATACGCAGATGGTTCAATCTACATCCTCTGCCCAGTTGTTCCATTTGGGAGGTAATGATACCCTTTCAGCTACTTCTTTTGTTTTGTTTTGTTTTCTCTCTATTTTGTAAATGTTTATGAAATGTTTGGGGCTTATAGTTATTATAAATAGGTTCTTCACCCTTCAAGAACATTTTAGATTCTTGAGATGAAGGTTTAAATTGTGTGAGACACGTGCCGTGGATTGTGAAGTTGGAGGCATCATTTTACGATTCCCTCAATCGCTTTCTTATTTGGTGTATTAATTGCTCAATATGCTTGTAGTATTGCTTTATTTTGGCCAATTGCTTTATTTTGCTACAGTGTTTACACACGGGAATCCATACTAGAGATACACACTGATGCTCATACATTTGGGCTGAAGTCAGCCAACGCAACCGCTGTTTGTAATTCTAATCTAGCAATCTCTTGGTTGGAAGCAACATTTCAAGAGTTAGCCCACCAAGAAGCAGAAGGGGGAGATCTGTCAATGCTAAGAGCTCATCCTTATGCTTTATTTGATGCATCACTTTCCTTGCAGGTATTTGTAATTTCTTGCTTATGCGTTTGTTATTGTTGGCTGTGTTCCACAGATGCTTCGCCGTGTTAATAACTCACGTTAAACAGGATATTGAGTAGCTTTAATGGACGTATAACTATTTATATGTCCCAGAAGTGGAAGATCTTGAAAAAGTTCTGATTTCTACAGTCCCTGGACTACTTCTTCACCTATTCTTAGCTGAATGGTTTGAAATATGGGCGTCTTTCCTGTAGAGATGCTATCACACTTGCGGCTATATTACATCAGAAATTTTGAGAATTTAGCTGGGCTGTGTTGATCTGAAATCTAGACATACTTACCTGGCATGCACTGAAGTCTATCTAAATCTATGCTTACATTCAACTCAGCCTAGCCAGACGCTGCACGAAGGAGTAGTGGAGATAATTTGTTTCATTGAGTTTTACTCAAAGACTTGCCCTTTTTAATTACAACCTCTCCATGAAGCCAACTAACTTATTTATTTCATGATTCTATAGGGGCCTCTACGAAAAGTGTTTCATGGTGGAGATGAAGATTTAGCTGTTCGGGGTGCTGAATGTGAAGGCCGTGCTGTCAGTTTTCTTTATAATTTAGTCAGCAAGGACTCAGTTCTGGTGACTGCCTGGAGTGGGGGGCAACTGCAGATAGATGCCCTAGCTGACGAAATCCAGCCAGTCTGGATCATTGGCAGTCCACCTCGTGTTCGGGTCAATTCAAATGCCCATATTCTTGGACTTGCTATGATTTGTGAATCAATTGAAGGGAAGCTTCTTGTTGCGAAACTTGATCAACCAGTTGATCATACTGTTTGGTTGGGCCTTCCACCCCCTCTGTTGAGACTGGCTGTAGTGGACTTAGCTCTCCCAAAGAAAATGAACAGTGGTTCTCATATCATGCTGTTTGTTGATCCCCTTATGCCAGAAAGATTTTTTTCCCTTCATGAAGGAGGGATAGATTCCATTGTTTTGCACTTTCTCCCATTTACAAGTCAGACAACTGGAAAGGATGAGACCATGAGAACACCCTCAGTGCATCCTGTTCTAAGTACATTCCAGGGAGAAACCTCCATGCAGTCTCCGCTTTGTGGCTTTGTGTCTTTATCTGATCCTTTTGGATATTCATGGATTGTAGGAGTCACTGTTTCTCGAGAATGTGTTGTGCTAGAGATAAAAACGTGGGGCCTTTTGCTGCCTCCCATTCATGTTGATATGGAAAAGAAGTCCATTATCCCGGAAGAACATAAACAGAGGGAGACTCCAGATATTATAAGCAAAGAACTCCTTAGTGGACCTAAGTCTATTCTCCTTCCACAGGCCTCAGCGAATCTACGTTCTGTTGCTGCTGATTCTATTGAAGGTCGGCAAACTCTTCATCAGTACTTCAAGCTTTTTCATGAAAATTATGTGGAGTATGCACATAAGGTAAGAACATACCTGCCAATAAATATACAACTTTTTACTCAGACAGACCTAGTACATTTACAATAGACGACTTCAACATGTTTGGTCCCTCTCTATCTCATCTTAAGAAGTAATTGGATTTCAAGATCTCTCTGTTTCATTTTTATTGTCTTCTATAATTTGGGGCGACATAAAGTGTCCATCCATGAGCTAAAATCTTCAACGAAAGTTTATTCGTCTTAGAACCACCACCTGGGAACCATAATGACCAGAAAGGTCGATGAGTCATCAGCAAAAGTTTGAGTTCTTGCAGTCAAAAAAGAAAAACTTATAGTTCATAGAGTAGTCCCCTCTGTTAGGCAAGATCTGCTTCTAGGCAGCCTGGCGTATGGGTGTAACTGCAGCTAATGTATCAGAGAGGTGTATCTGGTGTAGGGCTGAACAAAACCGGACTGCAGACCGGACCAGACCGCAAAACCGGACCGGATTTGCGGTCCGGTCCGATCATTATGTAATCAGGTCTGGTCCAGACCTTTTGAAAATCGGCCTGGACCAGACCGGACCAGATTTATTAATATAAATTAAAAAAATGTTTTTTTATATTTTTTTAATACAAATTACAAACTTAAAAAGTTTAGTTTTAACCTAAACTAAAACTCTAAGTTTTTACACATCCTTCCCCATTCGAAATTAACCTAAAAAAATTAAAAAATGAAAAAAAAAAAATGAAACCAGACCAAACCTCATTGAACCGGACCGGACCAGACCACTTATAAGTGGTCCGGTCCGGCCCTTTCATATATGCACAACCGGAAATCCGGTCTGACCGGATTCCGGTCCAAAAACTGGACTGGATTTCCGGTTGTGCAGCCCTAATCTGGTGTACTTGAAATACAAACTTTGAGCTTCTGTGGTCTTTGGCAAAAAGTTGAACTGCTTAATATTTAAAGGCTGTCATGAGTTTGAAATGGTTTGAGTTGACATCCCTCCCCCCAACCTCCCATTTGTCAAGGTTCACTTTGAGATCAAGCATCATGGGCCTCACTTGAAGAGAATAATTGAGGACCAGCATGCACGTTTAGTTGAGGCACAGCAGAAGCTTCAGGCAGTAGAGCGTAAGCACTCAAGGTTGGAGGAGAGGATTGATCGTGCCATCGACATGCACAATTTTCTGGAGCAGCGCTTACGAAAGTTGAGAGACTTGCCTGGTGCTGACAAAAGACCGCTGTCCAGGGCAGAGCGAGACTTCAAAGCTGAGATTGGTAATGAATTTTGTCCCTCATAAATACTGCAATGATATTCTTTGAAAGAACTAGTTACAAATCCCAAACGTGGGTAGCTCTATTTTCTATTTTCTATTTTCCTTGCTGGATTCTGTTTACTCCTGTCAAACTTCATTTATAATCTTCTGTTGTCTGCTATAGATGAAATTGTTAATTTTTCCAGATGCCATAAATGGTCCTAGCTTGTGATAATATGACTTTGGTGGACTTACCAATTCCCTGTTCCACATCAAATTGTAATCCAGATATTTTGTTGGCACCTCATTTACGTGCAATTTTGTTGCTACACAGACCACTTTGTGGGAGTTGAGGTGGATGTTTTGCACTCTTCCATTGATGCTTTATCTGCGAGGCTAAGAAGGCTCACAAAATCTCAGACGGAGAATGTATCAAACCTTCGAAGGGAAATATCAGGGAAGAAGAATCTTGCCCATGATGCCCACATCTCCCAGCTGAAATCCTCACTTGAGAAGCTTTCACTTGTTAATAGTGAGAATTCAATGAAGGCTAAGCTCATTGAGTCTGCATTAAAAAGCAGAGATAGCAGCGCATTGTGAAGCTAAATCTTGCCCAAGATGTCGCGTAACCTGGCAGGAATCCCTACTTGAGAAGCTTCGACATGCCAATGGTGTGAGTAATCAGAACAGGTTCGGCTCCTTCATTTTTCATCAAAAGCTGGAAAAGCGGGCAGATTCTGAAACCTACCCTTCTTTTGGTACGCAGCTGAATTATAGGAGGAGAGTTCCTTGACCCTGGTGCTCTGGTGTTTTGCACTTCACATGGCATATTTTCTTGGCCATTGCAGTATATCAACTAAAGAAAAGGAGGTTGGTGCCGCCGGTGTCGCAAGGGATAATCGTTTGATGTTCTTAGAGGCAGATGATCGAGTAGCACCTGCGGAGAATTGTTTTTGGTTTTTGATTATTGAAGTGTTCAATTTTCCCATGCTAACATGTCAAACCTGATTAAAAAAATGATAATTTATATAGGATGTTTATTACTGATTACATGCCTTAACCTGATTGCGTATCTTTTGTAGTGTTTATCATAAAATGCATCTGATTGCATACGTCGTTCAATTTGACGCAATCATTATCAAATTTTATCTTTTTGATTGGATCGACGAAAACCTTTTTTTTTAAAAATCATTTTTCAAGGTCTGGACCCGACGTCGTGTGAAAAGCAAAAGGGCGCATAGGGGGCTCGAGGTGAACATGGAATGAATACACGTTACACCTGTGCCTAAAGAGTATTTTGCAAAGGTATGGGCCTATTCTCTCTCCTCTCTCTCTCACCGGAGTTAAAAAGCTCCTCAGAGCTCACACTGTTTCGAGTTCGGCGTATGGGCCATGGCGTAAGTGACACTCTCCGACAAGAGTTACTAAATATAACAATCCATATGAGCCGGCTTTATTCCTTCATACAAAATTAATTTACATCTGCTGCGGGCTGCCCATTTTATTTGTAGTGACGGCAAAAAAGGGATTGCACCGCCTTAATATAGTATCATCTAGTCTTTCTTCTTCTCCTTACTCTTCTTTGGTCTCTCAGTCTTTTTTCACAGGCTAGACCCGTTTCGACGTTGTTGTACATTGATAGGATACCGCTTTCGCGTCCTGGTAGTCGGGAAGAAAACCAACTTATCCTCTTCTGCAGGAGCCCAGCTGCAAATGATTATGCATCAAATTAGTTCCCAAAAATACAGAGAGAAAATTCATATCAATAATTTGATTGGTATGTATATATGTGCTACCTCAAACGAGTGACTAGGTGATGAAGAAAGACTGAGAGTTCTACTCTAGCAAGTTCATAACCAGGGCACAGCCTTGGCCCCCCTCCAAATGGCGTAAACACATTCCCTGCGCTTGTTGCTCCGGAGTTGCCCTGTCCAAAATTTGATGGTAAATTGGAGTGGGTCTTAAAAAGAGCAAATGCATATCGTATCGTGGAAGAGTGTTACCTGCCATCTCCATGGATTAAAAGAGCGGGCGTCTTTGAAGTGGTCTTGGTCCAAATGTACAGCACGGAATGATGCAAAAACTTTCCATCCTTTAGGAATTGTATAACCTGCTTGGATTGAGAGATATACCTCTAGCAGTTAATACCCTGATTAATCTAAAACTATTAACTTTTTATAATTTTATGTTAGAATTTAGAAATCCCATACCTTTTATATGGATATCTGTAGTAGCTCGCCTGAATATCCCACCAATTATGTTTGCAACCCTCAGAGTTTCGTTCACAACCTAGAAATCATAAACCCATAAAAAGCGAAGAGCACCTCAGCGATTATATCAAGATCGAACTAAATGATACAACCTGTACTGAACGGGGCGGATTCATTAAACAATGTGCTTACGCATTGAGTGAATGGCATCGACTTATAATCACTCCATTCAAGAGGCTCGTTCTCAGACTTCTTTGCCCTAATTTGTTCGTGCTCTTCCTGCCAAGGAGACCGCAAGCATCAACCATTAGGACCAGTATACGATTTTATAGGATAATGGTTCAAGATTGTACTAAAAAAACTCCGATTTCTTCCTCGCAGACACTGCTGATTGGAAACTTGAAGGATTAAGAAAGTTTACAGTTCATCCGTTAGAAACAAAAACAACCAACAGATACGAATATTATTGAGATCAGTTATAGGCTTATAGCTACATCTGATCGTATCCAAAAAGCCCATTTAATGTATCACTGACTGGTCCTTCATCTTATTGATTCAGAAGACACAAGACATTATTAATCCAAAGGTGACGCTTCAACCATCACGTGAGGAAACAGACAAACAATCCTAGGAATATCGAGCCTACGCTGGGAGAGAGAGAGAGAGCGAGAGAGAGAGAGAGAGGGGTGATAGCATGACATCATCCTCCTCCACTCCCCCCCGTAAGATCATTTAAGCCCTCGAAATCGGGACCGCACGATTTCCGACGACACATAAACTCTGCCACACAACACAGACCCAGTTGCACGTGAGGGACCATTTGGCCTAAAAAAACAAGTGTGATCAGATTCTGACACGTCTGGGTTCTTTTTGAGGCGTGCAGTATAGAAAGAAGGCCATCATTTTGTCCGTTGGTTTGGACGAATGTTTTTTTTTCTACTGCTTTGACCTTTTGGTTTGTACTTTGCCTCTCTACTTTTTGACTACGTAATTACACTTCCCAACATACACGCCTTTTTTTTTTTTTTAGTCCAACATACACGCCTTACTAGAAGAAAGTGTTTCCCTATGTTTGAGAAAAAGTATTTCCCTATGTTATGCCGAAAGCAGGCAGTATCGTCAGAAACCAAAATTTTTGCGTTAAAAATTTTATCATCGTTAAAAAAAAAAAAAAATTCTCTCTTCAATTTTTTTTTTCCTTCATTTTTACTAATTTTTTCAACAACATTTTACTCTCACTCTTTACTTTTTCATCAATTTTTATACTAAAAATTTTAACGATTTAAAAATTTTAACAGTCCAACATGAGGTATCCTTAAATAACCGCATGCTGACATGGGTTTATTAACACAATAATTGTTACGACGCATGGTAGCGTAAGTTGGGGGAGAAAATTTGGGTTTTGTACGTGTGGACTTGGCAAAAGGTGGAGACAAGTACCCATCAAATAGAACGAAACATAGAGGAAAAGTTAAGAAATGCTCAAGTACTAGTTTGATTTGTCAAGCATAAACAGTGACACACCCATTTTCACCCTTCTCCGCCCCTAGAGGCGTCCAATGTGAATGGACGAGAATTTAGATAATGAAAATGAGGTTGCTAGTGAGTTTGGCAAGTATGACTTTGGTTGTCGGGGGCTTGATCCATGAGGAGAGAGAGTTATTGGAAAATATTAGAAAAAACAAAAATCTAGCCGGCAGAGAGAGAGAGAGATGATTAGGGAACGCACCTTGAGCTGAGCTAGAGCAAGAGGTGTCTCGGTGAGGAACTTCACGGCAAGAGTCATAATAGTAGAGGTTGTTTCGTAGCCGGCGACAAGCAGAGCCAGCAAGAAATCTACGATCTGCTCGTCGGAGAAACCGTCGTCCCCGGCCAAAAGGGCTTCCAACATGTCATTCTTTCTCTCTCCGGCATCACTCTCTTTCCTTCTTTGCCTTACTATGAAGCTCAGCTCCTCTGCCACCTTAGTTCTAGCCTTCAAAATAGATCAACAGAGTTTTTTTTTTATTATTATTATTTTTTGCTAAAAAAATCCTAAGGAAAAGAAAGTAAACTCGATCATGCAGTCTTTTAATTAGGTACATGTCGTATAATATTAATCCCATAACAAAACGTCCACCGTGCCTTTTGTCTAAAGGGATCAAGAAGCTGCCAAACTTTCTTTCCTTTTCTTGTTCAGTAAAATTATTTTTTCCTTTTCCTTTCCTCACTTTCCTTGACAACCTTATAATTAAAAGGCAACAAAACGAATGAATCAAGAAAGACATTATAATTTATACGTTGATGGCTCTGCGGTAGGTGCCCGAGAAGAGAGGCAAAGCAACCGTGAAGAAGCCTTCAATGACGAGCACGTACTCCTTCCTTAGACTCTCCGTCCACTTCCCCGGATCAAAGCTCATCAGCTGCTTCACCGCTAACTCAAATGTTATCTGCATTTGATAAAACATAACGTACGAATTACAGATGTTATTTTATGTAACCATAAAATAAACCTTAAAAGGAGACGATGTTCCAAAACTTACTTATCCATAGAAAAAAGAGACCAAAAGAAAACACATACTTGATGGGAGAGAGAGACAGAGAGAGACAGAGAGGCAGAATAATGTATTACACCAATGTGCATGTGATGACCTAAAGAGAGTGACTTTTAGCCGTAAACTTTTTACATGCCAACGTGCACAGGCACATAACATGTCACCCACTAGCCATGGAATCTGACTGAGTCGCCACCAATCCTTTACCATTAAGTATAACACACACCATGACCCAAATTAACAGAAAAAATGTATCTACCCAATAATGTCTAACAGGAGCCAAGTTACAGTGGTGAGCAACTCTAATGATCTGCGCAACAGACCACTAGCTGGGCACCTGCAGGATATATGGTAAGGAGGATCGACTCGGGCGATAACTAACCGAGTTGACTCAGAGTCACTGATTTATCAAAACGACTTTTGTTGCATTTTAAAAGCAAACATTTTCCCTCGGTGCGAAGAACTAATAGTCCCAAATAGGAATTGCATTAAAATTCACTTCTTCGCTAGTACCTTCTTGGCCTCTTCCATGAGAAGGACCCGGCCGGTCCAAGAGTCCAAATTCAACCGGATCAACCGGTCTATATCAACCAGAAGATGGTCCCTAATAATCGACGAGTTGGCAAAGCTCATGGTGAGAGAGTGCATTCTTTTGTGAAGGCCGCCCTTCATGAGCAACAAAGAGTGCCTTCCCAACAGGTTCGATATCGAGGCCGGATAGCTACAGTCGAACAGCTTCCCTTCGTTCTGCAAGATGAACCGGTTGGTCTCTGGGTCGGCGGAGAACACTGTTGGCTCGCCAAAAATGTGGGTCGTGAATATGGGTCCGAAACGGTTCACCCGCTCGTCAATGAACGGCTCAGGATTCTCAGTCTTGTAAGCAGAAATGAGTTGCAGAGTCTCCCCGATGAAAGGGAGGCCGAGGTTTCCTGGTGGCAGCCTCAGCCTCCGGCACCGGGAGGCGCGGAGCAGGAAGAAGCAAAGGATAGAGGAGAGAGTAACCCAAAGAAGCACAAAGACAAAGACCGCCATGAAGTTTACCGTCAGAGCCGCTAAGACTGTATCAAGGAAATCGCCATAACTATCAGACACTAGTACATGTGCGTCGATAGATATATAAACGAAGTATCTTACAGGATAAAGAAGGTTGAGAGAGAAACTTTCGAGCAGGGAACGAGAGATATCGAAGTTTTCAAGGAGGGCGCGTCTTAAGAGATGAGAGAAGGGGGAGCACACGAGTGGATGTTTTCAAGTGGAAGACAACATGGTCCATGGATGGTAACGGGCCTAACGGCCGGGTCTCTTGTATGAACAGGTCAACAAGATATATTTGGCATAATTAGTTAACCAAATGCATCCAACAAGCCGTCTTATTCAAAAGTTGAAAATAAACTCCGAAATAAGGTAAAAAAAGAAAGAAAATGACAAATAACTTTACGAGGTTGATATTCGGATAAAAATAGGCCTCTTCGTACAGACTCGTTTCAGATGCTAAGAATGATTTATTTGTAATTTAAATATATGAAGGTGTTTGTTTTTAATGAAATCATTGAAATGTCAAATTCATAGAGCTATTTATCGTTTTTTCTTACTTCGAAGGCTTATTTGTAATCTTACTTCGACGCCTTGTGGCAAAGAAACCAACCTCTTGAATCTTGAGGATATTTTTGTGGCTGACAACTTTCTTTCCAGAAGGAAGTTTTTTGTTTCCTTTTCTGTCTCTGAGAATAAGACTCAGGGTAAAGAAATGGGGAAAGAACCTAGCTTGTGTGGGAACATGCAGGAGGGTCTCTAAGCATTAACGGGCGCTGCAATTTTCAGAAGAAATATTGTAAACGCTTTGTCCGGAGAGAATTCGGGATCATGTTTCATATTTAACTTCAAGAGCCACAAGTGAGAAAAATTAGGGGATCTGGTGAAATTGCATGCATTAAAAATGTTAGTGAATATAATTCAAATAATAAGAGTTAATGTCTTAAGTTTTAGACCTCATTCCGTACTCTATCTAAATTTTAATTAAGTATTGCACCTTTTCATTGACATCAAATTTTTAACACACTCTCACTCCCTTGGAGCCAACCTGGGCGATATCCCACAAATGAAGCTTCTAAAAAGATATATGTGTGCATAAAGAAAGCTCAAACCGGGCACTTGTAGGTGAATAATGAGGAGTATGGCTCAATTATAGGGCTGGATTTTAATATGAGGATATAATAGCATGTTCATCCACATGGTCCCCATAAAGGGACAGTAAGCTTTCCACCCACTAGACAGCCCCATAAAATTATGATCCCTAAGTAGCACCGGCCCACACCATCTTTTAGACACTGCAATAAGAAGCTTTAGATGAACTAGCTATGGAATCCTATCACGTGTTTGTTCCCTTTCCAACTTTTTTGTTCACTTAGGTTGTTAAATGATAACCCATGTAAAACATTCTCAACATCCCATTGCTGATGTTACATCAAACCCTTCTTTAGAAGAACTGTTTTAGTTTTCTAACGGATGAACCAACTGGTCATGAGTACCCATTTAAGAGAGTATTTCTAAATGGAGGCATGTCTATGGATTAATAGGTAGATAGGTAGGTTACTTGATTTGAGACAAATTAGAACCAGGATTGCGGGATTCGGGTCCAATTAGAAGCATGTGATAAGGTAATTTAATTGTTTGGATTAGAGTGTTGACTAGGAGATATATATATATATACATGCCGGTAGCTCATGGCCACTCCAGCTAGTCTACGCCTTCTTGACACTTGTGCCAAGCATGTGAAATTTTGGGGGGCCGAATATTTTTGGTTTTGGTAAGAAGATCGGTTCTTGGAGGGATGATATGTATAAGATACAGAAAAAGGCTTCTAATTTCTTTTTTCGAATGCTTTTTGTCCCCTTTTGCTAGCTTTGGCACGATAATTGGTCACTGTATAACATCCAAACGTGTACGATATGTGAGAACTGGCTAGTTGCTCGAACGCAGTTGTCCCACCGATCTTGGGAATCCAAGTTGGTACGGGTCCGTGCTCTTGGACGGACCAGGACTTATACTCTGTGATGCTGTAGGCCAAAAGCAATACATTAGTATCGCATGCACATTGGGCAATTGGGAGTCGTTGATCTTTGAAAAAATATGCAAGCATGTGGTCGATTAGTTTTGACCAAGGAAAAAAAGAGAAATACTTGATGTCTTTTTTGGATTCTTTCCAGGTTCTTATGGGAATGAATCCAACGGTTCAAAATCTCTAAGTGTGTAGGGCTCACTTTTAAAATTAATTTTAAACCGTTAAATTTTTTTCAGAAGAACTTAAAAAGGACACCAAATATTTCTCAAAAGGGCCGACTGCTGTTGGTTTTTCTCGACGCCACGTGTAATGTCTGTTTTATTAGTTATTACATGCTTGCCGACACAAATTTTTCCCAAGAATTATTTGTGATGGTTTTTTATTTTGTTTCTCGTTCAGCTTTTGTGGCACCACACGGCTGATTGCATGAGATGGTTACTTTCCGCGGTGCAAATGTGACAGCGGAGGACAGTACTACATAATTTTCCAATGGACCACAGAATCTCATCAAATCTTAGACCCATTTATTTCTCTGCGAAAGGGACCAAAAGAATTCATGCCAATAATTTCAAGCTCGTAATTCAAAGAATCGCAAGTGTTTGGGAAACAGTCGTGCGTACCCCATTTTCCTCTACCACGTACGACAGGAGGCAATCAATCGGTTTCGTTTTAGGTAAGAAAAGGATAGTAACCACATATACATGCATGTAATCGATTTTCCTCTACACCGTTCCCTATCTGTTCCTGATAATCTCCCTCTAATGAAGTTCCAGCCAAAAATAAGTAGATTTATGGTATAGATGTCATTCAAAAGCTCGTAGATTTCGTTCTTAATTGTAATTCATCCGTATTTTTTTTCCTGTTTCGATTTCGTTCGTACCTAGCTAGTGTCGTTATCTTGTAATATATAATATATTAGAGAAATTTATTTACTCAAAAGGGGTAAAGTTTATTCTTTGATTTTTTGGGGATTCAAAAGACAGATCCTATTTCTGTTAGACGACAACATCCACGAAACAAGGCAAAATCCAGTCTATTCATCATCATCATCTGCGACTTTTAGACTTATCCTTTAGATGTTTCTTTCTTGTTTTTCCACCGTTTTCGTCCCATAATCTCTTTTACGACGTAGTAGCTTTCAAGCGGAGCGGCCTCTCTCGCGCGCGCGCGCACAGATATATATTTATAATTTGATCAACCTTTTATCTTGGATATACTTTTTTTTTTCTTCTTTTTGAGCATTGGATATACAGAAATAGATGTATTGGTCCATTAATTGCGATATGTAGGAGCCACCCTTTCGGAGTTTCAGGTTTCATGCTTGATCTTAGCCAAAAGGGTCGAGAGAGGAATCTTTCGCGTTTGATGCTGGCTTACTTGCTCTGTCATTGCCATTGCCATTGCCATTGAAAAGACAGTGAGGTCAGAAGTCAACTGGTCAGCTACGAGACACGAGGTATGTTTCGCACGTGTGGACTGAACCCCTTCTTCCAGCTCTGACTAATACTAGATGTTTAGTGTGAACTCTTATCGATATCTGAGTTGCTCTGCTCGACTCCTCACACGAATGGGTCCGTCAGAGGAGCACGTGCGTGTGGTACCATTATTAATATTTAGTCGACACTGACTCTGAGAGAGAGAGAGAGACACATAGAGAGAGAGAGGGAGAGCTCTGACAAGGAACAAACGAAGCGAGTTCACATGCATCCCTTATAGCATTTGTCTGGTGGCTTATGGCTCTTTCTCCGTTTCTGGCGTTTAGCTTCACAACCGAAAGGGATTGACAAGAAGTTAAAACCACCAGCTTCCACATGTCCGAGAGGGAATCAACGTTAGATCCAGTTTGGTTGAGCTTTACCACATTTAATTGTTTAACCGCGGGCTTGCTAGCGTGGGGATGATTGGTTCTAAAAAAAAAAAAATGTTCGGTTAGTTTTTATTTTGAGAATTTTGTATGTTTTGAGAATTTTTAAGTGATATTAATTTTATTGGTATGTGTGCTGCAGTCATTTTTAAATGATGTTAAGAAATATGTTCGATTTTAAAATTCTAGAATTTGAAAAAATCCTAAAATTCTTTAAAAAAAGAATACCTTCTCAATCTTTCCCCACAAGTGGTATAATTATTTAATAGAAAAAACTTGTTCTTATTATTTTTTGAGTCTCTATAAGCAACGAAATAAAAGGCTTATGCCAACTCTGATAGAATAATGTTCAGTGGGTCATGATAAAGTTTGTGTGACCGCCATCATGGAATTTTCAGTCTTTCGGGCTTTTAGTAGTAATGGGAATAAAAAGTTACATTGGTTTTTCCATGTGAAATTTTGCTTCTTTCTTTTTTGGTACGTGCCCAAATAAAAGTAGTCACATTAATGAAATTTATGCGAATATAAAAATTGGATGTGATGATCTCCAGGCCCTATATACTGGCCACGCCTAATTGAAATCTGATCGAATAATCATTGCCCATAATTAAGTCACATTGAGGCAGTCAGTGTGCATCTTAGTGATTAACAATACATATAGGACAAGCAAACTGATGCATAGTGGAGATTTGAAGTAGTGTTCGGCAGAGCAGATCTATATATATAATTTGAAGTCATCTTTTGCGCACATGCAGTCACATCGCTATCGAAATCATCACTTGGCTTGTCAAATTTGCATGGTGTTTAGTAACAAAATTTTATAAAAAAAGTTAGGAGAGGATGAAAAAGTTGGTAAAAAAAATTGGTGAAAAATTAAAAAAAAAAGAATGTTTTTGATAATAATGATAAAATTTTAAGAAGTTCAAATTTTATAAACAAACACTATGTTATTCTTCCTGCAGATCGGAGGTACATATTTATTCCGAAAAAAGTCATATATAACTCCTTATAGGCAACTGCCTGTGCCAACTAGGGGTGGGCAGGGAAAAAGAGATGGGCTGGACCGTGATTGAACTCAAACCGAGCTCTTGCAGAACCTTTTGATTTTTTTTTTCTCTTTAAAAACGGAAGGGCGGGCCGGGTTTACGAAACAAGCTTCGTCTGTATACTGTATAGAAAGAACAGCAGAGCTTCACCGGCATACTGAAAATGAACACTTGGTATACTGGTAATTGACAATCCTGCCGAAAACTCGTTCTAACACTAACTATGCAGAGGGACTCTTTTTAAATTGGTGGTCGATGACGAGTTTGATGGACATTAATGCCGGCCAAGTTCTTCGTATCCTTAGAAGTTGGAGGTTTGGTTGCATTGTCTCCAATCAAGTAGGATCGGACAAAAAAAACCCACTTAAAAATTCTCTTGTTTCCTATCCTGTGGTTCCCCGTGGCCATCTTTTTTTCGAATACTGCAGCATTTTAGGACTTTCGACACCTCCACCAATCATTCGCCAATGACTTAGTTATTCCTTAAGCAATTGCCCGAAAATAATCAACCCAACAATCTTTTAGCCTTGACAAAGGGGAAAAAAAGGACGAAACAGCAAAAGTGAAAACGCGGTTTTGAGCTACTGTTTTCACTCTGTTTTTCTTAAGCCCCGTTTTTTTATTGGTGAGCACGACTTTTTGTTTATATTGCCTGAAAAATGGGAGGCAAAGTTTTCGATTGTGTAGACGAAATAGCCAAGTAGCTTTTATAGAAATCATCAGTTGTCGGCGTACCTTTTTTTCAATAAGGCTAATATCTCAGGGGAAGTATATACCCTTCACATCTCTTCTACAGGTTTTTTTTTTTTTTCTTTTTCCTAGTCCTCTGTTTGATTTTCTTGTTTTCTTTGGGTAATTCTATAGTACTTGGTTCCACTTCCCCAGAATTGTAAGCATTGTCCGGCTGAGAAATTCATACCCCAGAAAGGAGAAAGCATTGCTAAGTATGTCACATGTTTTCGTTAATTAGACCAACATAATTAGGCATTGTCTTTTACTCATTCTTTCTTCTTCTTTGTTTACTCAAGTATGTCAAAACGTTTACTCTTAACGATAAAACGTCCCAAGTGTTTGTTTGCGCAGTTACACCTTTTCACTAAACCAGAGCAACAGAGGAAAAGGGTTGTCACCCTGCCGCACGTGAATGCTCGAATGACCGACAGAACTCCGACATCAACGAGTGCAAAAAAAGCCTCACATTTAATAACAGAGTGCATCAATGTCGTTGGAACTGACATCGGGAATGATTAGTGTCGGAGATTGTGCGATACAATGATAAAAGATCGAATAATATATTGTTAAATCATGAGTAGCATATAAACACAAAAGAAAAAATTTTAAGATTGGCTTTGTGTTGGCATCGTGGGGGGCTTTTTCTTTTCGCTTTATTTTTGAACGATGATGGTGGCACTTGTAGCCCACTTCAGCGGGTTGGACGTGACGATGTTGGCCACCTTATTCTCCCTTTCCGGCAACATGTTCCGACATCGAAACGTGTGAATTATGATGGTTTCTTCAATATCAGCGTGGCTATTTGCTGGATTTGTTGTGCATCTCTCTTTACCATGTTGTGTACCTTTCTTTAGAGCCTATTTGTTGATCAGACTTTCACAAAAGCTAGATTTGTGCACATAACTGTATATAATAATGGCTTAAAAGGTAGTTTCCCTTTAATTTAGTCTATAAAGATCAACTTTTACAGTAGCGCATGATCCAACACAGACATTGACAAATAATTCACTATAAATGTTTTTCCCTCAACCAACGGACCAGATCGAATAATTTTTGCTTTGCTTTTTAACTTCTCATCCCATAAGGATTGGATAAGAAAGACAGTCATTTTACACTAGTCCATAGCTGTGTCCCTGGCATCAGGAGCGGCTAAAGTTTGACAATTAATTTGATGAATTCTAATCCTATGTACGAAGTTTTCCTTTGTTTTGCTAAGGAAAGGCCCAGCTTACTCAAACTTTATATATCAAAATTAATCAAGAAGATAAGAAAAGGCCCATCGGATCTCAGATCGGTTCAGTATCTTGAGCTCATCTTTTCGGGCTTCCAAGAGTTAGTCGTACGTGCTGCTACACCCCTGGCACAAAAGAAAGCAAAAACACAGAGTGATCTACTCATGCCTACTTTTAACCGTACAGTCCGGCCGGTCCGAGGTGTGTATCCGGATGTTGATCTTCACGGCAGCGTTATCATGTCAAACAGCAACACACGCACACAACCAAAAAGTTTCCTGTAACTAGTGGCTGTATTAGGTATATATGGTACAACATAATTTGCAGCCGGATAAAAGAAAAAGATCAGTAGTGTAGATACACACAAACCACTGATTATGAATTCTGGGTTTGAGGTTAAACTTCCAAGTCAGCTTTTCAACTGAGTAGGGTGATCTCATTGTCGATACAGGAGCGACCTTTAATACTATAATCTCAGGAAACCCATTATATAGAACATGCCCAAGTGTACAATCTTACGAGGTCCGAGCTCACGCAGTGGATGCTCACATATCAAAATAATACAACATGCCAGATTCAGTCATCATCCTCATCCTCATCATCTTGTTCATCCTATATGTAAAAAGAAGCCAAATTTTGTTAGGAGCAATCGTATAGAATCAAATGGACTTGTAAACAATCTCATTGGTAGTGGAGGGTATATAGTCAGAAAGTAGGTATCCAATGGGAAAAATTAATGTGCTGCTACCCAACAAAAATGCACCTATTTCCCAACAATAGGCCAAACAACATCAGCATAGTTGCTCTGGTCAACAATAATTAAAATGAGAGTGAATTTTCGATCAATAGGTAGATACAGAAGAACAAAAATTGCAAAATAGTGAGGTCCAGAAAATATGAGGCAGCCCTGGGGCCAGTAGCTCTGAATAGTTTAGTCTTGAGAAGGTTGAATACTTTGTCCATTAAGTTTGACTCAAAGCAAAGTTTACAGCAGTGTCAATCGAGGTTCAAGATCACCTAAAAAGAGAATAAAGACTTTGAAGTGCACCTTATATTTCCAATTAAGAACCAAAAAAGTAACTCATGGTTGTAAATTATGAAGATCCATTAGGTGTAAACCACAGCACATGCAAGACTTCGAGGCAAGCTACACAGTTAATATGCATTGAGTAGTCGCTTATACAAAATACCTCCCCACTTTCCACATCATCTTCATCATTGACAGCAGATTTTGACGCTTCATCTTCGTCATCATCCGTACTTTCCTGAGTTAACAATTGGGTCAAGAAACTAAAGGAATCATCAACGAATTAAGCATTAGATTCACCCAAAAGAATGCCCCAAAAATTTACCTGTTTTTTGTTGTATGCTATCATAAGCTTTTCATATTCTGACTTCATTTGTGCTGATTTAGCTTCATATGGAGCTTTCTCCTGCCAAAATCCAGTCCACTTGGAAATCAGATGAGAAATGCAGAGTATATACATTTCTGTAGCCACGAATGAAGCCATGGATGGAGAATAGAACTTACAGCACCAAAAAACTTAATAGCCTTTGCATTACTAGTTATATCGACTAATTCATATATGAGCTAAATTCCAACTTGCCACATCAATCAAGGGTTGCATATCTCAAATTCCACCATCCAGTCCTTTCTTCAGGCCCAAGCAATACATAACATTTTGGGCACCTGTAGCCTACCCAGACTGGCATTGGCTTGGCCACGCCATTGGAGTTCCAAAATCACCGAACTTGTGCTTGGTGCATAGACAGGTCCAATGAAGCAACAGTGAAAGGTTTATGCAGCACCTTTACAAACACAATCCATAGGTTTTCACAGTTAAAGTAACCGACTTAGGATGTGGTCGCATGACTTACTGTCCTAATCTATTTCAACCACTTGAAGTAAGTTCCAAGGAAGCGCTCTAGTACTTACCTCAGCAGTCATGGTTTTCCACTTCCCGCCCCCTGCTTTCCCAACCTTCAGATATGGCATCAATAGCTAGATTAGTTTCTATCCAGATACAATGGCATATCAAAATCAGTAACAGCACTTTGTAGTGAAATGAAAACATAATATTAGGTAACTGCTCACAGCTGAAACAGCCTTCACATTAGGATGCTCTTCCTTGTAAGTCTTTCTGAACTCTTCTCTGCAGTAATTCGATTGTGTACTTTTTAGTGAGTTCTCTCGAAAAACAAAAACACACACAAAAACGCACTGGATATCACGAGAGACTTACAGGAAAACAAAGAAGGCAGTAGGAGGCCTCTTTGGTTTGTTTGGGTCCTTTTTATCCAATTTTGCTTTCTTGGTCCATTTCACGCGACTCTTATCAGCCTTAACTGCTGCCTTTCGCTTTCCAAGCTTCCTGAAAAGAGAAACATGTATATGACACCAGTAGTCACAAAAAGAAAAAAAGTTACACCATGAATGAAACAAGGATTTTCACAAGGCCCTTTAGTCAACTATTAAACTTGAAGCTAATATTTACCAATTAAGACAAAAGGCTGTACTTTAAATAACCAGGTCATCTGACAGAACTAGAAATACCTCTCCTCGATTGGCTTTGATACTTGTGTTTTGGCCTTCCTTGTTGACTCTTTTCCCTTCGTAACCTTCATTGTTACTAAAAACCCCTGACATAACATGATGGGATGAAAGCCAATAGCAGTCTACGCAGTATATCATTAAATAATTGGCATATTAAACAATGGAATTATTCGAATTGGGTGATTAGTATTGCCCAATTAAAGTCCAGGCTACAGATGATTCTCGTGTGTTTATCAACTTATTTGGTAGACTTCTAAACACCAAACCAAATTACCAAAAGGATTTTCAGTAGTTATGTCACATAAGATATCAATGTCGGAGCTTTCATGTGCAAAATAAAAGTTTACTGCATGCATAGCCATTAGGCTAGAACAATTTTTTGCCTTCGTCAAATGAAAATTGATCGGGGAATGATAAGTCATCAGGCTCTTTCTTTCTCTTTCTTTTCCTCGTTTTGCTAATTCGAGACTATTTGCTCATAATAGCAAAAAACGAATCACAAACAAACAACTGAAACAAGGAGACTCACAAGGTGTCTGAAGTGCATAACTTGATATATAAATAAAACTGAGCTAAAAGAACAAATTTCGTAACTATTTAATTTGCTGGAAGTTTGGGATCAAAGAGAAATCAAAATTTTCCCTTAAAAATGGATTATATATAGTATAAAAGAACAATAATCTTCAGCATCACCGTCCGAAACAAGCAATTGAACTTTAATGACCAGTTACAGAAATTGAACGCACCTCTTTGATGGAAGAGAAGGGCACGACGAAGAAGGAGATTGCAATTCGAGACAAAGTAAAGCAACGCGAGAGGCAAAGATGCCAAGAAGATATTTGTGGGAGCTCCATCAAAGAGACACGTGGTCATGTCCGGCGGATTCTGAGGTTGACTTTGGTGTTTGTTTTTTGTTCCAATATGTTTTTTGGGGCATTTTGCCAAATACTCGGGGCTTGCAATGGGAGCCAGGTCAAACGACACACCGTTTTAAATTTCCGCTGACCGCCGTTTCTTGCCCCTTGGGCCTTAAAAGAAAATAAGCTTGCCAATACATATCCTGAATTCCTGTAAATGAATGATTTTAGGCTTTTAGCTAGAAAAGATCCCCTGTCCTTATTGTAAATCATGGACTTGAAAAAGGATGGGAAAAGTGACTATATAATTCCTTAGAAAATTTTCATTTAATCAATTTAGCAGAATTAAAAAAGGAAAAATCTTAGCAAAATTCAGAAATATTTTCATTTCCTCATAGAAAGTGTATGAAAAAAAAAAAAATCCAAAAGGCCTAGCATGCATTTATATAAAAGCTTCCCATAAAAACGATTAAAGATCGCGCAACAGAACAGCCCAACCAACGAAAAGGTGAAGGAGCCATCGACCACTCAGCGTCGCCCACAGGCCAGGGGATAAGGCAGAAGAAAAGATAAGGCCCATACGTCCACACTCATCACAAAATTCCGTCGCTGTATATATTCCTCGGATTTGTACGTACACTCGCGCGCAAAACAGTCGCACCTCACAGCAATGGCCACAGCCACCGCATCTGCCGCCACATCCTACTTCTTCGGAACCCGTATGCTTAACTGCAACCCGGGTTCCGGAAGATTTCTAGCCAGGTTCGGATTCGGCCGTAAGAAGTCTCCACCGGCTCCAAAAAAAGCTGCACGAAAACCAGTCTCGGACCGCCCCGTATGGTTCCCTGGTGTTGAACCGCCCGAGTGGCTCGACGGAACCATGGTGGGGGACCGCGGATTCGATCCGTTCGGGTTGGGGAAGCCGGCGGAGTACTTGCAGTTCGATCTCGACTCGTTGGATCAGAACCTGGCGAAAAACTTGGCGGGGGACGTGATCGGGACCCGGTTGGAGAGCTCGACATTGAATCCGACGCCTCTTCAGCCGTATACGGAGGTGTTTGGGTTGCAGAGGTTTAGAGAGTGCGAGCTGATTCACGGGAGGTGGGCAATGCTGGGCACACTTGGTGCGGTTGCTGTCGAGGCTCTCACTGGGGTCTCATGGCAGGACGCTGGAAAGGTAATGCATTATTGTTGGTGACAGTACCTTAATTGTCCTCCGAAGCTCAATTTTTTCATTTGTTATCTTGCTTGATGAAAGCAGAAACACAAATCTTATATTCTCACTAAAAACAATTAATAGTTAATTCTTACCCGGAGCACGGAGCCATGTGCCTATTAATACGAATTGGGAAACATTGTCTTAGATTCCGTCTATTCTTAAATGTCTCTTTTACTTTCAAGTTTCGACAATTTTAGCTATATATTGTGGATAAGTTTAGAAACTGTCGGAAAACTGGAAGCAAAAGGACTTTAGGTGAAGATTTCAGAGGACAGATGACATGTAGGTACATTTCGGCTAGTAATTTGATGTTGTAAATGCAATTAGGATTGAGGATAGGTATTGGTTCTTCTTTCTTTTCTTTTCTTTGTGGGCGTCTTTATTTTTTCTTCTTCGTGACAGACTTGGGTAGAAACAGAAACAAATTACTGGGAGAAAATGCATATCTTATATGGGAATATATCCTTAATTCCCTCGTATGAAGGTTCAAAACCTGTCTATGCTTGTCTACGTCGCCTAATAACAGGGTCCCCTGAAAGTGGGACCTGGAATACCTGGCGCAGCTTTTTGTTCATCGTGTCTTATCTTAAATCCACCAATTCTTGCGGTCGGTGTTGATGGTCAGAATGATGAGGGCAATGAAAACAATGATAGTGATGATGACTGATGAGCAACACATGGATGCGTTTTTTTGTTGGTATGTTTTGGGTTTGGCTTGTTGTATGCTCAACTCAGCCATGGTCACCCTGTTACCAACCATCTGGGGAGATCCATTCTACATTATTGGTACTATGAGATGTCAATGTGAGGAATTAAGAAATGTGGCGTTTATATGTCTTGAGCTAATTTTTGGAGGTGAGTTTTCTAAGACATGTAACACACCCCTAAATTCATTAATTTAACGAAACAAATTCATGTACTTATTTGTTAATCAGGTTGAGTTGGTGGAAGGAGCATCGTACCTCGGCCTTCCGCTTCCGTTCTCCTTGACCACATTGATATGGATTGAGGTGATAGTAATTGGCTACATTGAATTCCAAAGGAATGCAGAACTGGACCCAGAGAAACGGCTCTACCCAGGTGGCCGGTTCTTTGATCCCCTTGGCTTGGCTGCAGACCCTGACGAGAAAGAAAGGCTTCAGTTGGCGGAGATCAAGCATGGCCGGCTGGCTATGGTGGCTTTCCTCATCTTTGCAATCCAAGCTTCTGTGACTGGCAAAGGCCCAATCAGTTTTGTGGCTACCTTCAACAAGTGACGTGCCACTCCACAAAACCATATTTGCCTATATATATCCTAATTTTGTGGATGCGCAGCTTGGAAGTCTTACATAGCATTCGTATGTTCTTGCAACTTGTATGATACCAGACATCCCCCCCTTCTGTAATTGCTATTCCATAGGCTTCCATCACAGTCCGCAGAAGCTAAATTTGGTCATTTTTCTATTAAGATAATAAAATGTACAATAACTATTTTCGTGCTAGCTCAATGAGTTTTTGCATAGAAATATTATAAGCAACCATGCGTTCTACTTCTTCTCAGTCTACGAGAGAAATTGGTAAGAGAAGTGGCCCATTAAAAAGTTTCTCTTTACAATTCTTTCTACTTACCGGTGGCCTGCCCATTATCCAAAGGCGTGTTATTATATTTGTGGGAGGAAGCGTATACGTGCTCGGCAATAATAATAATGGAGACAGCTGATATCATTGATGCTTTCTCTCGCCTTTCTCGTTTTAATATTTCTTTAAGTTTTAATAATATGTTAATTGTCAATTTAAAATTTCATATTATTTCAGTTTTATTTTCTATTTTTGTTTTTTAACGAAGAAGACTTGAGCAACTTTGGAAACAATTATTGTTCCTGACCACCTGAGATTTAACATATTTGTTAAACGCACCATTATTGAGTGATGGGTAATATCCCGCTCCTACCTTACCCCTAGAATTTCTTATTGGCCTAATCTATATGAGCCCAACTACTCCGGCTGCTAATGTAATGCCAAATTTCAACTACTTCTGGGCCTTTCTTTTTTTTTTTTTTTTTTTTTAATGTTATTTGAAAATAAACAGCACCTCCAAATAAATTTGAAATAAAATTTGAAAATAGAGAAATTTTTTAATATTTGGGAGTTAAAATTTCTATCTCAATAAAATAATTACATAATTTTTATTTTTCATCAAATCATTATTTTCACTTTAAATAAATATAAAAAATTCATTCAAATTATCTCTTTTTACTTTTTCACCGACTCCAATACTTTAAAATTTTAACAATTAAACTTCACTCAAATATCTTACCGCTCTTCAATCTCACCATTAAATATATATTAAATATGAAGGGCCAAAGTACAATTTTTTCTGTTTTATGTAAAAATCTCGTATTTCTATTGTAATTAGATGTCGTTTACAATTGGTCCCCTCCGCCGTCTCCAACTTCCTCTTCTTATTACGTCACTCTTATTAAATGGTCACAAATTGCAAAGCTCAAATGTTTCAATAAATACTAAAGCAAACGTATCCGTTTTGGCTATCTGGGTTGGAAAAAGAGAGCCGCTAATGCTATCAAGGACCAATCATAGTCTACAAATAACGTAATTTATTCCAAATGGCCATATAGAAAAGCAAGACGGAGCGGCCTGCATCACAAATGCCCATATACTAACGAGTTATTGGATGGCACTTTTTTTTTTTTTTTTTCATCATTGCTTTCGTCGATCAAGAAAAGATTCCGACTCCGTTCCTTCACAGGAGGGTTTAATGATGATCAATTTTTGGATGGACCGAGTCTCTATTTAGCCCAAACAAAAATTTTATCAAGGTTTTTTTTAAAAAAGAATGTTGTTAAAATTGAAGTGAGTGAAATAGATTAGAGATTAATTAGATTTCAAGAGAAAACGGTGAAAAAGTATTTTATAAAAATTGATGAAAAAAATTTGAGTGATTTTTTGTTATATTTAATGTAATGAAAATAGATTATTTAATAAAGAGTCTTGACACTTATACCTTAATTTATTATATTACACTTATCAACTATTAATTTTAAATACTTTACATTTTCTTTTAAAAAAAATTTGAACAAATTTTTGTTGAGCTTAAAATAATAATTTATGAGTATAAACTTGTAACTTTTAAAATAAAAAAAATAATTTTTGTTAATTTTGAGATAAAATTTTAAGGGATGATTAAAATTGTCTAAAATCAATTGTAACAAAGATAATAGATTGAAGTACAAAGTATCACTACTCCCAAATTAAAGGATGAAAAATGTATATTTATTTTGTATATTAACAAAGCAATTGCTTCATTTCAATTATTAGTGATTTGCTAAAATAAAAAAAACTCCTAAGAAAAACTTCATACGAGCATCTACTTTGCTTTAAAACATTATTTTTCCTGTTATTTCCTTCAAGGTTATGAGAATCTCCATATATGGCTTAAAAACTTTATATTTCGATAAATGTCCATATACTTTAGAGGGTCTACACGGTAACCAACCTGGATTCCGGAAGATAATATGTAAGCGTAGACGACAGTATGTGTCAAACCCCAGAGAAGACGCCCATATGTCAAAACAGGAAGACAATGCAAAGTACCTACAAAAAAACAGAAAAAAGAGACAATGCAAAGCGTTTTTTTTTAAAAGAAAAAACAAACCGTAGTTTACACGTTTTGTCGTGTTCCACTTTTACGGAGAAAAAGTAATATAACTGATGAATTGCGATAGCTTCTCGGTCCACATTTCTTGCAACTCGTATTACGAAACCGGAGGTAATATTTAGCGAATCTCTTTTCCTTTCTTTCTTTCTCTGGCATCTCCTTTTACTTTCTTCACGGGCAAAACGGCTTCATCTTTGATTATTGACAATTTTGTAAACGACCCTCCATCTGAAATTTCGTACTAAGCGCTTCGATTCTCTTCATAGATTTTGGCGAAAATCTTAGGGGCAAGGCATGGGGAGGTTGTTTGTAGTGAATCTTGAGGGGAGGATCTATAGCTGCAAGCACTGCCGGACCCATCTTGCTCTTTGCGAAGACGTCGTTTCCAAGGTTGTTTTGGTACCTCCTTTTAGTCATTTAGACTTCTCTAAGTTCGTAGTAGCGGTGGAAATCCTCCATCTGGATGTTGTTAATTAGTTCGAGTTATGCAGTTTTTGCATATTCAGAGTATGCCCTCTGATGGATGATGCCACTATATATGTTTAAGGTTGTGTCTATGTGGCAATGAATAGTATTAGTACTATTGCTATTACTGGGCGTTCTTTTTAATGGCAGATAAGGAGAAATAATACAAGATCTATAGAATGAGAAAAGAGGCTATTCAGGGTTGTGATAATCATCACATCTTGTGTGTCACTCACTATT